>JARLTB010000065.1:2205000-2485000 GCA_030141615.1 Unio pictorum | reverse complement strand
CACGGTATACCGCAGTTTTATCAAAAACCGAAAATTTATTTTCTGCGACAGGGTCCTGTCAATTATTTTAAAAACATTTCCGTCTCTCAATAACAAGAAAAAACACCTCGCTTTAATTTATAACAAAATAATGACATTATATCCATTATATTAATTGATGAAACAATATTGAGGTAAAAGAAAACAAAATATTTCAATTCAAAAGAAAATCTGCCTCACACCACCCACACTCACTCATTCCGGGAATTTAAATGGCAGTAGATGAAATTGATATGTGTATACTAAAAATTTTAAATAATCTATCTCAAGTGACATGGTTAAGCTTATTATGTAGCTGACATTGAAAGACATTGTGTTGACCTATGAGAGCTTGTGATAATAATAATTTAAAAAAAAAAAACTAGAAGTATAGAAGTATTAACAATGCAACCTACGATTTGCCACCGACGTATAATTGGTAGAGAAACTTTGGGCGGGATGCAATCACCTAGACAAAATATGTATCAAGTAGGGCCAGTCATTTTTTAAATAAATAAAAAATTACGTAAACAACTGAGAAAATATTTAGTGAACTTGAGAAATTATGTAAAATTTAAAACAACTGGTATCTAAAAAATCTTAGGATCGTTCGCAGGATTACACTTGGTTAACACAATAACATACATTATGTCGTAGGAATATCTTTCACAACATCCTATCATCACCTTGGCATAGGTCACATGACAGGTCAAATGACAAACGTGTTATTAATAGATCATACATATAATCACACATATAGCACTATTTGTAATCCGAATCAATTTGAGATTGCTTCATGCAAATAATAATAATAATAATAATAATAATAATAATAATAATAATAACAAATTCGACCACTTGGTCACCCGGGCCTTTAGATCATTTTGCACCCGGAACCCAAGAAAACGACAAAAACAAATGATAAAAATGTAAAGAAAGCATGTGATTTTCTGTTGATGCAATTTGAAGTTATTTTTAAAAAATTTACTTCCGAAAAGTATTCAAAACAGAAAAGTGTTCCCTCTATAACAACAGCATGAAACTTCACCGTCTTCCAGAGCTCTTCCAGAGGCACGAAAGTCAGGTCAACAGTTCCATCCAGTCGATATCCTGCTTGCGTTTCTTTGAAATTGTTCTTTGATCTCAAGTGCTAAAGTACCAGGTGTGGACCCAGATATGGGAGTCAGATATGGGAGTCAGATATGGGTTAGAAACCAACCCATGTGTAATTCTGGACCCATCGTTTTGTTAGTTATTAGCTTTCGTTTTTTTCTTTTTAGCGCATTTTCTTGATGTTTTGTTGGTTCGTTTTAATGTTTTTGGGTGTGAGCATGTCATGCTGCTGTCTATGTAATATTTTCTATACCTTCTTATGTGTGCACTTTATGCTGCCGTCTACGTATATATTGTGCATATACTTTCTGTGTGTGAGCATATGTATACATGTTTGTGAGCATGTTATGCTAGCGTCTATGTAATATGTGAATAACTTCTGTTATCTTCGCTAGCCATGGTTCCGATAAGTTACCCTATCTGCAGGGTAATATAAGTCCATATGACTTCGTTTTCATACTGGGAATAATGAGTATACGATTGTCAGAAGAGGCGCGTAAGTATTATGTTGGTGTATTCATATGGGTGAGGCCAGCAAGGTATGTTGTACTGGAGTCCGTCAGTGAAACATAGCACAGATAACAAATTTTGTGTTTGATTCTGGATCCATATAAATTCTTGGATCTTCCTCTCTCACTTGATTATCGTTCATGCGTAAGCCTTTATATGACTGAACATTGTTAATGTACACATGGATCGATCCAGAGACAAATATGTATGTTTAAAACAACTATTACATTTACCAAAGCAGGTACTGAAGCGTGTTTTATAAAAGACATATCACAGCCACTTTCTGGTATGAAAGGATGCGTATATTGACACTATTAAAAGTTGTTTAATCATGACATGCGAACTGTTGAAAATTTTAAAAACTCTCCAGCTTCACTGATCACTGTATGTTGACTCTGTGCATGAGGTACCATCAATATTTAGAGCATTGAAATATTTAGTGCTTCAGGTAAGTCACAAAATTACTTATACGACGATCACTATCATATTGTCACACGCATGGGGTCTCATATAACGCGAATCCAGCACTGCGTAATTGTAGTTATATTATCCATGTTTTTCTCTATTTCTAAGTTCCTCAAGATAATATTCTTTGTCGATTTAGGAGTTTTTAATCCCGCAAATAATGTACTCATTGTTTCTTTAATCGCCTAATTACCACAAACAACGAAGCTATAATTTCACACTTGCATGTATATCTCTTTGTCCGGATTTGTATGATTTAAAAGTGAACCTTTTTAAGCCGAATAATAATATTTCACGCCATGTCATATAAAACAAACATTTTATATGCAGAATGGGTCCTACTTTAAATGACTAAACTCGTATTCCTAAAATATCCAAAAAATTCCCTAGGTTACGAAATTATCCAGGGCCCAATTAATGAAATTATGCACGCTATCACCAAGTCTCGTGAATAATGTAAACTGAGACATCTGCTTCTAAAGCGTGGCTAATTACTTTATTTTAGAAATATCTTCGATACGCCGAATCGCTTCAATGAGACAAATAATCCCTAAAATCTAACAAAGCTACACACAGCGCCTATCTTAGGCTTATGACAATATTTATAGAAACGGTCCATAATTTTAATAATATTCACTATATTTAGAAAATAATCATCTTCCAACACATTGTCAATGTCATTATGGTTATCATTTGTCATTATTGTCATCTGTATTATCATTACACAGCGAATTAATGGACCAAATTTGTATTCGTGAATGACTAATGAAATACAGAAGATGTGTCCTATTATATTTTAAATTTTTTTTCTTCATTTCTGTATGGACAGTTAATGGATAATGAATATGTGAAAGATATTTTTCTTCCATCTTTACATGTAACATATACATTATTAATTAAATGCAAAACTTCAGACAGGATACCAAAATAGACTTTACGGACATCAGCATTTCAAATGTAGGTAGCTTCAGTAGTTTGCACTCTAAATAACCCTATTTATTTATCCGTATTTTACCATACTTCGTGACGGACATTAGCACACCACTCAGGTATAAAGAGAATGTCATTTACATGGTTAGGATTGTCCATAATAACCTGCTATTTCATCATGGTCAGCGAACTATTCAATTTCATCACGATCACCGGCTAGTGCAAAGTTTCCTAAAGCTAACCTGCTTGGATCACATTCTATCCTTGTCACGTGAACGGTCTCTGCGTCTTCACAATTATCAAATTAAATGCGATTCTTTCATTTCGTCTCCGTCTTTACTTCTGTTCTCCATCGTTACTAACATTTTTGTTTATTATGTTCTTATCTATATTCTCAAATCGCACGTGACGTTTGTTTTCTATATTATTACTGTAATTTATCCCATTTGCAAGTAATTAGTACATATTATCATTCACATAAGAAATTAGTACATATAACCATTCGTATAAGTAATTAGTATATATTACTATTCACATAATTAATTAGTACATATTACCATTCATGCAAGTAATTAATACGTATTACCATTTATATAAGTAATTAGTACGTATAACCATTCATATAAGTAATTAATACATATTACCAGTCATATATGTAATTAGTACGTATTACCATTCACATAAGTAATTAACACATATTATCATTCATATAAGTATTTTTAGTAATTAGTACATATAACCATTCATATAATTAATTAGTACGTATTACTAATCATATAATGAATTGATACGTATTACCATTTATATAAGTAATTAATACATATTACCATTCATATAAGTAAAAGTACGTATTACCATTCATATAAGTAATTAGTACGTTTTACTAATCATATAATTAATTAGTACGTATTATCATTAAGATAAGTAATTAATACATATTACCATTTTTATAAGTAAAAATATGAGCATATTTTACATTAATATGTCTGAGTATTTACTGATGACCATAAACAAGGGCTAAGATGGCGAACTGATGATGAGAATGAAAAAAAAAAACACAGGAAGGGATGTAGCTACAATGAAGAGTAGATGAGGAAAGTATTCAACTGAAAATCTTGTAATAAAAGTTGTAACACTTTTCTCTGTAACCCTACCGTTGACCCTGCACTAATCTCTCTCTCTCTCTCTCTCTCTCTCTCTCTCTCTCTCTCTCTCTCTCTCTCTCTCTCTCTCTCTCTCTCTCTCTCTCTCTCTCTCTCTCAGTATAAACTCTTCGATATGTCGAGAATGTAGACAGTCTAAATTCCGAACAACAAAACTATGCTTAAGGTATTATCTTCATTCAAAATAATTGTCCACATGGGTCGTGCATTATCAGTGACTGTGCTTTCATGACCTATTTCTAATCCTTAAGCATTGTCATGCGCACAGAATGATAGATTGCTTCAACCAAGAGACAAACTGTACAAATATTTTGTGACAACTATGTATTAAATAATAATAATAATAATAATAATAATAATAATAATAATAATAATAATAATGAGGACTTTGTATAGCGCCTAATCTTTAGAAGCTCTAAGCGCTTTAAAACATATATAATGATATGAATATAAATGAAATTGGAAAACAAAAAATGGTGAAAATATTTAAGGTGAGGAAACATTTGTATGTCTTTAGGTTTGTTAATGCAATCGAAAAAGGTGAGTTTTAAGAGCACTCTTGAAAGGGATCACTGTGTCTTTGTGTCTAATTTCAATGGGCAATTCATTCCACGTTCCTGGGCCCTGGTATGCAAAAAAACGCTGTCCATATTACTTCGTTTTCATAGTGGGAATAATGAGTATACGATTGTCAGAAGAGGAGAGCAAGTATCTTGTTGGTGTGTACACGTAGGTGAGGCCAGATAGGTATGTTGGACTGGAGTCCGTCAGTGAAACGTAGCACAGAGAACAAATTTTGTGTTTGATTCTGGATCAATATAGTAATACAATTGTTTATAGTAATACAGTTGTTTAAGAAGTAATTCTTACTTTCATAAAACAATCAAAACCACATTTGAAAACGATGGAGAGAGCGGGGATTGATGAGTTCCGATTACAAGTAAAACTTTACGAATTTTGGTGTAGAATCGGTTATGCAACTAGACTGCAGACATGTGACGACCACACAATCCACGACGATTTAATGCAAAAATAAACAAAGAAAGGAACCAAAACCCTTATGGTTAACTGACAATCATTAACGTCTGTCGGATATAACTATCTTTATGTTTCTGCAGTACCCTACCCAAACAATGGTCACTATGTCAACCCGGTCACGAAATGTGTACACGAAAGTAAAAACTCTCAACATTTTCATACGAAGACAGCCACTCTCTTATAAAGTAGATAGTTTGAAGCATGATGCGTACCAGCTAAATAGTATAAGGTCCTGTCCTACAAGTTTTTGTAACATTATTTATGTCGATGTAGTAATATCGATGACACAAAATGGAGCGAAAACATTCACATAGGCAGCTTTCTTACACACCCACACTGACCGAGCCCGAGAATCGAACCCGCGCTGGGTTATAAATAAAATATCATGTTTCTGGCAGGTAATATTTTTTTGGTTATAGTGACTTAACGTTTTCTGTGAATGGGTGATACTTTAAGATGCATTTACATACTAATTTTCAAAAGTATGTCTGAACTAATATCTAGCATATGGAGGAAGTAGCCAATTACTAGCTTAAAATACAACGGTCACTTGAGCATTCAACTTATGTTTTCTGTGAATTGGTGACACTTTAAGATGCATTTACATACTAATTTTCAAAAGTATGTCTGAACTAATATCTAACATGGAGAAAGTAGTCAATTAATAGGTTGAAATACAACGGTCACTTGAGCATTCAAAAAATTAGGCCATGGTGAGTCAAATTTTGTATGACAAAGGCACGCACCCAACGAGAGATCGACATACCGACTTACTTAAGTGTGGGTTTGTTTGTTTGTTTGATTAAGATTTTTAACGTAGCTTTAACAATTCTTCAATCATATCGCTACGATGTCTGCAGTGAGGCAGTTTATAGTGATGTCTAACACTGGGGCATCATGCAGCAGACATGTAGCATGATGTCCCACCCAGTCACATTATCCTGACACCAGGCCGACCAGTCCTAACACTAACCTCTTAATACTGAGCGCCAAGCGAGACAGCTGTTAGTACCATTTTTATAAGTCTTTGGTATGACTCGGCCGGGGATCAAACCCACGACCTCCCGCTTCCGTGGCGGACGCTCTAACCACTAGGCCACCGGAGCGATCTTAAGTGTGGGTAATAAAGGGTCTATGATATAGAGGGTACAATGACCTACTCTCCGTGAGATGCGTTTACTGCCCCATTTTCATGAGTTTAGACGAAATAAGGTCTGAACAAAATTCGGTCCTAAGAACCGGTAGCAGAAAATGATAATTGAAAAGTGGGTCACAATAACCTAGTTTTTGCATGTTTGAGTTACTCCTGTTAACGTGCATCATTTGCCCATTTCGACGAGTGTATATCAACCAGAACACGATATAAAGGACACAGCGAACCGGTGGCTGAATATCCAAAAGCTATCCAATCATGAGAGCGATCTACTTTTTGTAATCGTCGAGTTACACTTGTTGGCATACCCACATACCAGTTTTCATGCGTTCTTTAGGACGTGTTTATATTAATGTACAACTATATTTTTGGGCTAAACAGAGGATCAGTTATACGTTTTATATTCCTGAAAATTTGAATATTAGATGAAAGTAAAATAACTTTTATGTAAAAAAAACTTTTATGTAAACAAAGTTAAGTTATGTGTATAAGAAAACGGACTACTCAGTAAAAAATATTCTCCAGGTAGTAATTAATCGCTTCATTAAACGCTCTTAGCCAAATTACATACATCTTCATGACAAAAATTAGAAAACCGCACCGGTGGCCTAAATGGTTAAAGCATCTGCATAGGATGTGGAAGGTCGCAGGTTCGTCACCCTGCATCATACCAAAGACTTATAAAAATGGTCACTAGCAGCTTCACACACACACACACACACACACACACACACACACACACACACACATTTGTTTGCAAAGAAACCAAAATATGTAAATATTTTGGTTTTAGGCAGAATAACAAAGAAGACGACGCTGCAGCTAATTTCATTTGTTGTCAAACAATTAAGAAATGTTTCATTGATACAGAACAAAAGCTGATATAAAATTAAGTTATTATAGTTTCCGTGTGTTTGTATTTTTCAAGGGTGGAAACATTATCTCATACATAAAGCTATTTACGTGGTCTCTCAAAGGCTAAACTCGCAACGTGCATTGTATTTATTTTTCTTCCCCGCAAACTTGGAATCGTAGCGAGCGTTAATGCAATAATGTGAATGGTTGTTTGCTATAAGTAATGAGCTAGTCTAGTCCATAGTGATGATCTAACCACATCGACGTTTATTTCTATAACTTCATTTAAGATTGTGTCTCTCTGTCAGATAAATTCTTACTAGCCTTTGTCACGTAAATTTTAACCAGCAAATTTTCCTACTAATGGCTACAATTGGGGCAATTTCCCTTATTAAAAGGGGTGGAAGTTTTCCCGTGAGAAAGTTTGTAATCCGTTCATTGTCCTTGAAAACGAAGGTAGTCAGCGTAAAATGAGCCGTACGGTGTTTATGTATAATGGTCTGTACATACAATTATACTGTATTCGTGTATAATGGTCAATAACTATCATTCTACTGTATTTATGTAGTGTTTACTAGTATACAATTACTTATGTCAGATTGCACTAGAAAATATGGGTTCATCCTAAGAACATCATATGTTCCTTTGCTTTGCGCGAGCGATAAACACGCACGCACGCACGCACACACGCACATACATACTGTTCTAAGTTTTTGAGCTTCCAAACATTTCGGCTAAGAGGCCTTCAGCATTTGATACTGAATGTAATCAGATTTGAAAGATTGGATTTTTTTTCATGACTTCACATTCCGGTTGTTTACATTACAAATCCAATGAGGAAGGCGAATTAGTCGAAACTCTGAAAGATTTTATAATGTTGGTATACAACAAAAGTCTCTTGAAGTGTCCAAATAAATCTGCCATATCACACTGAACAGTCGATTATGAATGTTAACCACTTGATGGTGACGTCATGTATACAGTCCAACGATATAATTGAAAGGTGGACACAACGCTGCTCGCGAACGTTTGTGATGCGGCTCTTATGACCTACTTAAATAAATAGATTTTTTTAAAAATTTATTTATATCAAAATTTGCTTTAAAAAATGAATAATGTTCAAAAAGATTATCTGATATTACCGTTACTCTTCACAAAAATAGATTCCTCTTCCCACTCGGGCTTAAATCCTCAATCTTGTCTTTCATATTTAAGTTTCCTCAATGTTTGCAGAAATCTATGGACGGCACTTTATAATACTGCCTTCAGTCAGATCGTTTAATTAGCCACCTTGTCATAAAATAATGAGATATATAGCTACCGCAAAATAATTAAACAGTATTAAATCAGTCTTCTATGATAATGTACGTAAACCGTTTGACCAATCTGTATTAAAATAGTTAGCAATGTATGAAAACGAATCTATCAGAAATTGATCTGAATATGCAGTAGGTGTTGTTTTCTTTTCATCTCATTTGGTATTTATTTATGTTTAACCTTCATCCATATAAACCCATTCAAACACTGGACATATGTACCCCCTGCCCCCCTCTAGCTACGCCTCTGTTCCCCCCCCTCTCTCTCTCTCTCTCTCTCTCTCTCTCTCTCTCTCTCTCTCTCTCTCAGAACTAAAAGTAGCAAGAATAAAGTTGCAGATTCTCAACCTGTGAACAGGCCAACAAAAGGAGGGGGCAACAGGGCCTAAACATCACTTTTTGATTTTATAAAATAAAATTGTTTGTTTGAACAATAACTAGAAGAGACCCGGTGTTTCTTACCCCAGGGCCCGTGATCGCTCTCTACGGTCTGTGAAGACTTCACACCTTGTTTAAATATAACCCAAGCCCAAGTCCAAGCCCAAGCCTGTTGGCGCCACTATCGTCGTTGTGCAAGTGTTTCGACTGTTGCTTGATAAGACATTACACCTCGTCCTTCCTCGATTTCCGTCTTACACAGTGTGATATGTGATTGATTTACACCTCATTGTATGTAACAGTTCGCGTAACATGGCGGGGGTGTGAATTTCTTACTCTAAAACGGAAAGGATTTCACATAATGCAGAAATTACTCCGCACAGATTTATTTGGGTTAGTGATTTATTAGAAGGAAAACTAGTCAACTTTATTCCATATAATGTAACTGAAAGTTGAGACACTTACTGGTATACTTTAAAGACATGTTTTCACGCTGTCGCCATGTTGTCATCTACATATTCAAGTCTGAGTAATCAAAAATATCTTCCAGTTTCCACGTTTCAGATCAGTTAATTATTATTTTCATAAGATTTTAAACCCCATTGCCTCCGATGGTGTTTAAGCGCGTGCATGTATACGTATATTATATGTATTACCAGACGGGAATGCATCAATATGTTAATTGTAAACAGAAATTAAGAAATTAAGTTGTGAACTTTTTTGTCGGACAAATTGAAAAAGGTATAATGTTTTCCGCACAATTCAAGTGTGCAATAGTTTTTGCAACTTTCTTTCTTCTTCTTCATTTTGATGAAGAATGTCGCAAAATATAAGCCTCTCTTCAATGAAAAACAAGCAAACGAAAATACCACCTGAAATTCACGTTTAAATAGGGGTGTCATCACAGCTCCACAAGCGCAATATGGTCGCTTGTTCTCGTTCTAGCGTTTGTTAACACTGTCATATTAATTTCTGTATTAATAAAAAAAAAAAACCATTGCCTGTATTGTTCCCGGTGGGATGAACTAGTTTAACGCATATTTCATTTGGGAGTGACGCAGAATTCATGTTCCACCTGCTGATTTGCAAAAGATAACGCAACGCCATTGTTGTATAATTGGCTTTTCAGAGTCTTCTAAAAGTAGAAATAATGAAATTTCACACAATAAACTCTCTCACACATTTGTGGTTGTGAATAACTTTCAACATTTTTTCCTCAATATTTCAACTTTATGAGATACAACTTGTCAAGTGAGTGTCTTGTTCATGCCTGAAAATATATTTTTTTTAATGTAGTGTATTCTAGACATTTTATGTAAATGAACCATATAAGAAAAACACAAAAAGTGGCAGGCTGATGAAATTCTCAACTGCTTTTTATAATTTAATGTGTTTGGTGAGTCGCCGTTAGAGTGAAAGCTGGCGATAGAATAGTCTGGTTCCCTGCTTAGTATGCTCCCGTGCTTTGCACTCCGCTTAGTCTGGTTCCCTGCTTAGTATGCTCCCGTGCTTTGCACTCCGCTATACTAAGTCAGGCGAACGCCGACGCCATATTGTCACGTGATCAAAACAAATGGCCTCACCTAGAGAGATATCGGTAATCTAACCGTGGCACATTTATTGCTTTAATATTCAGTTTGTTAGTGACACAATGCGAATTTTACTAATACTTTCGATTTGAAATATAACAGGCGCTATCTTGTGTTAAAGCTTAACCAGCAAATCGGCTACATTGGTATTTTTACAAATATTTATACAATTAGGCGACGACGAAGTATAGGATTACACACAACAATTTTTATTAAATATTGCACCTTTGCCACTGGATCATCTCAAAAATTATTTTTCCAATCGATTCCTTGATAAATTTTACGTCGAAATTGATATGAGGTTATGTACCGCGGCTTTATTTTTAACCAAGTTTAAGACGAAAATATCTTCCCCATTTTACCAGGGGTGAGGGTAACGATTGTTTCGCAAATAATGCAAATTTTACACTGCGTCATCTAAAATATTTAAGTTGCAATTAATTCCTTGACCAAATTTATATAAATATGTATATATCGTTTTCCATGACAGCCCAAATTTTGTCAAATATTATGATCAATATAACAACCCTTTTCTACGAAGGGTCGAAAGTGACATTTTGTCAAATATTGCACATTTCGACTGCATCAAGTACGACATTTCATTTGCTATCGATTACTTGATAATTATTATGTCGGACATTGTATAAGGTGGTAGATGACATCCTTAATTGGCCATAGGTTCATATCAATTCCCTTAAATGAAGCAAAGGGGGGGGGGGGTGAAATATTGCCAAAGATGGAATATTTTAGACATCATCATCTCAATGTTCCATTTTAAATCAATTGCTTGATCAATTTTACATTGACATTAATATATTGGTATATGTAACAGCACAGGTTTTGCCATTTGCCAAATATTAATCATGATTTAGCTAGGATTTCCTCAAAGAGGGTAGTACATTTTTTGCAATAAAATGACTTAATGCATCTTTATCATATTCTGGATATCACCTTTCTAGGCAATAGAGACAAAACATCATTCATGATTTAATGTTAGATTTTAAAAACATTAAAAATAAGAGGAGTCAATATAAAACAACACAGTTTAAAGGAATTGTCTTGAGAGACAAAGTAGAGATATTTAGAAGGGAATAGGGATGGTTAAAGGATTCCTCTGTACATGTGTAGCTAGCACTTATTAAAACCAAAACACTAGCCTTCACTTATGAGTGTTTGCTGGAGGCTTGGATTGAGATGGAGTATGGCATGAAAAATCTAAATTATCTCATTTTGACAACCAAAATGTACCAAATTGGTAAAATCTTATTTACTCTGGTGTTCTGTGTTTACATGGGCATATTTTTTTAAAAATCAATTATTAAATTAAACAATACATACATGCAAAAGTTTATGATGAAATCTTCATGGTATTAATTAAGTTAAATAAATATCCTTTTTTAAGGGAACTTAAATTTAAAACATTGCATGTTTAATGACTGACAATAACACAAGATATGTGAAGCATTTATCATAAAAAGATGCTTTCAAAAATATCTTATTATATCTATATTTCGTTTACAATACAAAATTGTTACAAAATTAATACCAGTAATAATTATTGTGTCATTTAAAAATACACTGAATTTATTGTTAGATACCAAATGAGAATAAAATATAAAAAACATGTTTCTTGAAATGTTCTAATTTTTTTTTATAGAATGGAGTGTCATCCTAGCTTCCACACCTATTGTAAAAGACAGAGGTCATCACCAACAGGAAAGTTTCCTGTGCAGATAGAGAAGCGCGGACAGTTACAGGTATATTATAATATCTATTTACATTTGCAGTTGGCAATATTATGTACTGATTAACTTTGCAAAAATTCTGAAGGTCTATTCTCAAGATTTACATTCAAGACCTTGTTTAAAGAGATGCTCATTTTATGTTGATACTTGAATCAGATATGTTACACAAGTGAAACAGATATTCTCTTAAAACTCTACATGACTTTTTTGTATTTAACTCATCAGTAAGACAAGTAAATAAGTAATAATTAAAATCAATTGTTTATCTTTATGCATTTGTAAGGTACACATGGGAATATAAAAAGTATTTATAATTATAATGAGGTACTGTACTTTAAAAAAATATAATCACTGATTATATATGAATGTTTACCTTGCTATTATTATAGGCATATATCAAACACAGTGTAACACTTACATTTACTGTATTGCAGGACCAATGTATTGTATTTTATGACATCATGTGTGTTTTTACATTGATATATAAATGACATATAAGCACACATTTTATTGGTTTTTAGCTTGTCATCCAGAATTATTTTCATTATATACTCTAGTGTTTTGTTTCTTATAATAGTTGTAAGCAGGTAATTTTCTTACATTTTTATGCAATTAGCAGCCTTGTAACATTAAGGATTGAAAATGAAAAAATAGGTAAATACTTGCATTACTAAGTAGCAATAGGTAATTAACTAACAGTTATTTGTCTTTCCTAATTCTTGATAAAAGTATTTGTTAATAGTCTAAGATTTATATGATAAGTACCAACTTGTACTTACAGTTAATTTCCAACATTATAGCTCATAAATGTTTATTGATTCCAGTCCCCAGACCAAAATAGATCATACAAGAAATGGAGCAAAGAAGAGAAGTTAGCAATGATGGAGTTTGTGGAGGAGCATGGGATACCATCAGCAAATGTTAACAAATTCTGGGAGGAGTGTGCACATTACATTTTCCAAACTACTGGCCTTGAGAAATCAGGTTACACTTAGAAACAGAATATGAATCTCTTTAGATATTAACACTACCTACCTTTTAACTGTACCGTCACCAACTCTGAAACAGTATACTTAAAATGAATGCATTCCATTAACTAGCATGACAGATAATTATGATACATATTGTGATTTTAAAATATTTTATTAATGGTCTTTGATTAGAAAATTTTAACTTTTATTGTCAGCTTGGTTTGGTTGTATACTTCACACTTTGTCAAGGTCTTTTGTTTTAAAGGCCCATGAATTTCTAATTGCTAGAACTGGTGAATAGTCTTAGTTTAGTGTATCATAATGGGCGTGGCTTCATTTTCTGGATTTTATGTGGCAAAAAGTATATGCTAGATCATCAAAAATCCAAAGGTTGATAGTTCAAACAAAATGTTTGTGGTATTACCCCATTTAAAATATTTACTTATCTTTGAATCATGTTTTGCATTATTTGCCACTTGTCATAGGTCAAGCATTATTAGCCACTTGCCATAGTTCAATCATCATTAGCCACATGCCATATGTTAGGCATTATTAGCCATATGTCATAGGTCAGGCATTTTTATCCACTTGAGATAGGTAGGCATTATTAGCCACTTGCCATAGGTAGGCATTATTAGCCACTTGCCATTAGTCAGGCATTGAGAGTCACCTGCCATGTCAGGCATTATGAACCACTTGCCATAGGTCAGGCATTATGAGCCACTTGTCATGGGTCAGGCATTATGAGCTGCTTGTCATGGATCAGGCATTATGAGCAACTTGCCATAGGTCAGGCATTATTAGCCTTTTTCAGTTCTTGTTGTCAATGATTTTGAAACATAAGTGCCATAATAAGGATTTACATTTAGAGCTAATTAATTGATATTGTTAAGTAATTAAACTTTATTAGTGCATGCCAAGTCATTAAAACCAAGGCCACACTATACAAAAATAATGGAATTTGGTGTTAAGTTCAAGTCTTGCTTGTCCAATGTGGGTGAGGAAGCTTGCCAGTAGCTTCCCATGGGTTGGTGGTTCTTCCCAGGGTTTTCTTGGGTTAACTGAGAAATGGCAACAAGTTCACAGCAACAACAATAAATCAAACACACCCAAGCAAACAATATGGCCTCCTGGAAGTGTTTGTCTACTATTTTCATGTAAATAAGGCTCTGAAACTAAATTGATGTGTATATTTTTAGTGATTTTTTTTTAGAGAAACTCAACTTACCTATTTAGCCTAATGTTTTTGATTATTTGGTTGTAGCACGTACAGTAATATAGTGTGTGTGTGTGTGTGTGTGTGTGTGTAGTCCTTTTATGTTTTACATTGAATGGGTATGGTGTGTGTTTTAAAAATCTTTACTGGTATATGAATTTTTTTCTTCATGATTGTTTAGGAGCTTCATGCAAATCACAGCATGTCAGGGTGAAATGCTTGTTCCCTTCTGTATGTTTGGTCACTGATGAAAGCACCACAATTAGTGACATGTCCAACAGTTCAAGAAAAATGAAGCATCGACTCAGTACGATCACATTTATACTTGTAGAATATCTACACAAACAGACCCAGTTTTACCAGTCTTGGACATAAGGTATAAAACATGAGGTATACATTTGTTTAAAAAGCATCACACTGTAATACAAATTTTGAGGTAAAGACAATTGAGAAGGTAGGTTTTTGAGCTGGCATTTTAAGCTTAAATTAAATATAGAGAAATATCAATAAATTGTGATATAATAATTTAAAACCTTTGACACTTAATGTCAGTCTGTGGATATAAAAAATTGACAGGCACTGAAGCCCAAAAATCAGAAAAGGCTGTTAAACTATAATCTTCATTTGTTTCAGCAGATAATATCTTACACGCATTGATACAGCCAATCAATCTGGAGAAATGGCTTTGCATAACCTATACCTCAATAGTCCATTGACACAATCAAAAAACTAACCTCAATTCCTTGTGGTAGCCAAAATACTTCTATTGGAATGTCACTCTTTTAACTACACACAACATTTTTTTTTTTTTTTATGGTTTAACGCCATTTTTAAGCACAATATAGGCTATACATGGCAGCCAGTATTAATGGTGGAGGAAGAACCCGGAAAACCCCCGGAAAGAACCACGGACCCACGAGAAGCTACTGGCAAGCTTTCTCACATAACTACATTAGCCGAATCTTAGACTCGAACCCACGCAGACAGAGGTGAGATGGCAGTGATCCGTAATGGACAGCGCTTTAGACCACTCGGGGCCCCTTCACACACAACATTTAGTCCTTCCACTTAATATTAATTTTAAAAAACATGATATATGTATTATTTGATCTTTACATATCTCTATTTCACAGAAACTGAAAGAGAGTGGAGCTATATTTCTGTATGTGATAAATTACCAACATCAAAAAATGAAGTGGAAACATTAGCTACCAAATTATCAGATACAAGGTTATCATTATTTGATGATGTAACTCTATCTGATAGAGCAACATTGCTGCAAGCTGCTCTATATACTTCCACGGAAACAATTGCTGAGACTGTGTTAAATTGTGAGTCACTCAGAAAAGCTGTAAAGATGTTACTTATTTGGGAAGTTGAACAAAAAGCATCTTCCAAATGTATAAGGGATGAAAGCAGCATATTATATCCTAATTGCGATTTAACTGCCTTTTCATGGAATGATACATAACACGGAACTTTTTCTGAGTAACCCTATATTGACTGAAGTATTACTAGCAGTAGCATTGCCAACAGGCTAACTTGGCATGATTCAGCCTATTAGGTCACTTCTGCCCAAGTTAGGACTTGTATTATACTCAATACTTATGAACAATAGGTTTGTGGAATTCTCACTTGTACAGAAGATAATAGCTATCACTATGAAAAATGAACAGACTCATGAAAATGTCTAAGTTATTATAGTTTGTTATGTATTGTTATGATTTCAATATTTCAACAGTTTAACTTAATGACAATCCATGGCATACGTTCTGAATTTTCAAGGTTTTAAACATTGTATCCCCAATTTTTTTCAGTGCTTGAATACTTTAATAGAAAGCTAGCACTCAGTATATTATTTAGTCAAATAGTGCATCTTGGAATTATTAATTTTTTTTCAGAAGATGTTATTGCTACTTGCATGTTTTGTTAAGCTATGGTTCAGGAAACTCTTACTTTAGAGCAACACTAAAACAGACATTGAATTCTCATCCTTTTAAAATAATCATAATCTAGACATCAGTAGTTGTGACCAGTCTTGGCAGCAAGTAGGGAAAATTATTTCCTATTGGCACATTTCATTTTTATCATACATGATACAATTTGGGTGATACAGTGATCGACTTGGACACTTTTATTCACCCTAACTTATTTGTTACAAGATTGCTGCCCTCTTACCCAAATGTTTTTAACTGCTGCTTGATGCAGTGGGCTTCATCAATAATCTAGCATACCTGTTGCTTTGTCCATTCAGCCTCAAGTAGGCATTCAAGAACATTCTTATCCAGTATGTCTTCTGGGTGTCCAACCATATACGAAAATTCACCCATGCATAAGTGTTACGTATATTTGATATAAGTCATTTATATTTATTTTTATTGTCTGTTTGTTAGATTAAAATTTGACATTTTGGGTTTAAAATTTGTTAGTTGGGAGAGATTTTCTAGAAATGGATGTGTAAACAAGCTTCTAAAATGATTGGTTTATTCCAAGGACATTAGAGCTTTATTTTAAAAATGATTGATTGATTCTAAGGACATCTTTCTAGATCCTGCTGGTTACGTGATTTCTTGAATGTGAGATTGTTCTGAGAGATTCTGGAAGGTCAAGACCCCTTTCCTGTTTACGTAAAAACGTATTTAAATTATTGTTTGGGAGAGAAAAGTTCAGTAGTTAGTCTGGACTTTGGAATACAAGATGTGTGTTTTATTGTTTGAGTGTAAATCATTTCAATTTGTTTGGGATCAAGAGGAATTATTGTGTTATTTATCTAGAAATTACTTGTGCTCATTTGGATTATTATAAAACTAAAACTGACTTCATCATGTGACATCATCGTCCATATTGGATTACATCATCAAGATTCGAACCAGGAACTGTTAGGACATTTTATTATCAGGACAATTGTAATTCCATTAGTGGATTATATTGTGTATTCTTTTTGGATTAATTTTTGTACTTGATTCTCTAAAACCGTAAGTTTATTTATTTTCTTTTATGAAAATATTTGTACTTAATAAATTGTTTGTTAAATTTTACAAGCTTGTCATTTTCACTTCTTTCTATGTTGCTGCTTATTCGAGTCTAAGCAGAAAATGTTCAGTGACATGTATCACATGCCCATCAAGTGTTGAGCAAAGCTGATTAAAAATGACATTGAGAGGTTCCAGTACTATGACTTTGCACTGAAGGTAGAATGGAATCAGTTAAAAAAGTCTTTCCATATCCTGTGGGTAATAAAACAACTAAGTCTTTAGATTCTCTCAGGTTGTACAAAGCATCTATTTGTCTGGTTATATTTAATGACAACTCGTTTGAGAATACACATCCGATCTAAGTAAGGCATCTGCAAATAGGATGAAAATGAGAAAGCTTTGATAATATAACACTGGCAAACAACCATTGTTATGAAGATTGCTATATATCATTAAGTGTACATGTGATTATGTAATGGCAAACAACCAGGTATATGAAGGTTGCAATACATCAATAAGTGTACATGTGATTATGTAATGGCAAACAATCATGTTTATGAAGGATGCAATATATCAGTAAGTATATATGTGATTAAATAAAAATTTTCAGTCAGCAAAGCAATCATATTATGAAGCCATTTATTCACTGTGTCTTCTGAAACATTTATAAAATTACATGTCATTAAAATATTGTGATTTTTACTGTCAGTAAAATCTGTCTCAATTTATTTGAAGCAAGTTTGTTTAGAGGTGTGTGTGTGTGTGTGTGTGTGTGTGTGTGTGTGCATATGTGTTTTGGAAGATACCATTACTATCTGAATGATAAAGGATATTAAAGACCATACAATGTATTTTTGTCATCCAATTTAGTTGAAATATGTTGATGTTGAGAAAAAATCCTTAGAAAATGTTCATTCTTACTACCGTTTTAGTTTTTCTTTCTCTAGCACATCTTGAGTAGAAACCCTGTATGCTTCAAAAGGACTGCACATACATGTATCTCACACATATACTTGACAAATACTTCACTAATTGACACTTTTAACCAAGTTTGAGTAATATTCTGTTGATG
The DNA here is from genome assembly GCA_030141615.1 of Unio pictorum. NCBI lineage: Eukaryota > Metazoa > Mollusca > Bivalvia > Unionida > Unionidae > Unio > Unio pictorum. The sequence goes on along the minus strand of JARLTB010000065.1, from coordinate 2,466,493 downwards.
CATATTTAATAATTATCATGAAAACTACATGCATCATGATAGGGTGACATGTGTTTCAGTACTAATACTGTACAAAGTGTATGCAGAATGCGTGTTTAAGTTGATGTTAATCATAACACAAGTATAATTGATACTTCTTATTGAATCTTTTTGAATCAGTTGATAGGAATTTACACAACTTATTTCTTATTAATGAACTCATTTGAGATATATACACACACAAAACAATCTTAAGACATGCTGCCATGTTCAAGTTATTTTCTTTTCATTCATATATATATATATATATATATATATATATATATATATATATATATATATATACACACACACACACACAATGGCATAAATTGAAATATGTATCACATTTGCATATTACTATATGTATTCAGTTATCAGAACATGACAATGACAGATGAAAAAGAGAAACTAAGAAAGTCACATGTGCATATGTTTATTTGATACCATTCCATTTAAATCGAAGTAACTCGAGAGTTATTACTGTTCATATTTAATCAAACAAGGCTCAGTGATTCCTTTAATGAACATGTCAGTGAGTTTTATTGGTTTGTATATTTAAATATAACAACACATTTGGTTAAATTGAGAAATCACTGTTAGGACATATATTTGTATGAATGATTGTGACAGTATAAGAAATGAAAATACTGTTCAATTTCAAGTCATACTTCGGTAATGATGAAAAGTGCAAAATAAATATGAAACATCGGTCTCAACTTGTCTACAATGTTAGCCTTAATAATGCATCTCCATTACATTGATACTTAAAATTAAGTTTAAACTAAGTTTTAGAATTTTATAAACTATATAATGAAAAGAGCATTCATTATGGAAGCAAATCAAATTAGTGATAATAAAATGTAAACTTCTGTACAGTGCTTAACATTAAATGTACTAATATTGTTTTTCTGTTATGATGATATATTGAGTGACTTTTGAAGAATCTTACCAAGCATGTAAATGGAACCTGAATTCAGTTCATTGTTTATTTTAAAAATCTTGCAACACAGTAGCACATTAAATTTGTATCATGTGGAGGCAATTAATGTGCCTTGCTAATGAATAGAATATTTTTACAGTAATAATGTAGAAACTGTCTTGAAAGACCACCCCTTCTGCCAAACAATAATAGTCTGTCAAGACAAGTGGTCTTTCAAAACAGGTCATAACACGATATAATGAATAAATCTGTACATGGTGATTGTGGTCTCTCAAGACAGGTTTTACTGTATGTGATATACAGTATCAATGTAAGTGATGTGGCAATAAATTTGGGTCATACTCTCCCAAAGATTTACTGATAGGGCACACTACCAGTAAAGTGTGTATGATGGTATTTTAGACCCCTTCACCACCACCCCAGGTTGTAGGGAATGCTATGCCACTTTCTTTCATGAAATCAATTTGAAATGGAACTGACAGAAATATTGGTGTTTTGGTCTTAATCTTTCACAAAATGTGGGTACTCATGTTCATCCATACATCAATATCAATGTAAAATTGATCAAGCAATTGATTTAAAATGGAACAATTAGATGCCCCCCCCCTCCTTTTTTTGTTTCAATAAGGGAATTGATATCAACCTATGGCCAATTAAGGATGTCATCTACCACCTTATACAAAGTCCGACATAATAATTATCAAGTAATCGATAGCAAATGAAATGTCGTACTTGATGCAGTCGAAATGTGCAATATTTGACAAAATGTCACTTTCGACCCTTCGTAGAAGAGGGTTGTTATATTGATCATAATATTTGACAAAATTTGGGCTGTCATGGAAAACGATATATTCATATTTATATAAATTTGGTCAAGGAATTAATTGCAACTTAAATATTTTAGATGACGCAGTGTAAAATGTGCGTTATTTGCGAAACAATCGTTACCCTCACCCCTGGTAAAATGGGGAAGATATTTTCGTCTTAATCTTGGGAAAAAATAAAGCCGCCGTACATAACCTTATATCAATTTCGACGTAAAATTTATCAAGGAATCGATTGGAAATATAATTTTTGAGATGATCCAGTGGGAAAGGTGCAATATTTAACAAAAATTGTTGTGTGTATTCCTATACTTCGTCGTCGCCTAATTGTATAAATATTTGTAAAAATACCAATGTAGCCGATTTGCTGGTTAAGCTTTAACACAAGATAGCGCCTGTTATATTTCAAATCGAAAGTATTAGTAAAATTCGCATTGTGTCACTAACAAACTGAATATTAAAGCAATAAATGTGCCACGGTTAGATTACCGATATCTCTCTAGGTGAGGCCATTTGTTTTGATCACGTGACAATATGGCGTCGGCGTTCCCCTGACTTAGTATAGCGGAGTGTAGTCTGGTTCCCTGCTTAGTATGCTCCCATGCGTTGCACTCCGCTATACTAAGTCAGGCGAACGCCGACGCCATATTGTCACGTGATCAAAACAAATGGCCTCACCTAGAGAGATATCGGTAATCTAACCGTGGCATATTTATTGCTTTAATATTCTGTTTGTTAGTGACACAATGCGAATTTTACTAATACTTTCGATTTGAAATATAACAGGCGCTATCTTGTGTTAAAGCTTAACCAGCAAATCGGCTACATAGGTATTTTTACAAATATTTATACAATTAGGCGACGACGAAGTATAGGGATACACACAACAATTTTTGTTAAATATTGCACCTTTCCCACTGGATCATCTCAAAAATTATATTTCCAATCGATTCCTTGATAAATGTTACGTCGAAATTGATATGAGGTTATGTACGGCGGCTTTATTTTTTCCCAAGATTAAGACGAAAATATCTTCCCCATTTTACCAGGGGTGAGGGTAACGATTGTTTCGCAAATAATGCACATTTTATACCGCGTCATCTAAAATATTTAAGTTGCAATTAATTCCTTGACCAAATTTATATAAATATGTATATATCGTTTTCTATGACAGCCCAAATTTTGTCAAATATTATGATCAATATAACAACCCTCTTCAACGAAGGGTCGAAAGTTACATTTTGTCAAATATTGCACATTTCGACTGCATCAAGTACGACATTTCATTTGCTATCGATTACTTGATGATTATTATGTCGGACATTGTATAAGGTGGTAGATGACATCCTTAATTGGCCATAGGTTCATATCAATTCCCTTAAATGAAGCAAAAGGGGGGTGGGGGGGGTGAAATATTGCCAAAGATGGAATATTTTAGACATCATCATCTCAATGTTCCATTTTAAATCAATTGCTTGATCAATTTTACATTGACATTAATATATTGGTATATGTAACAGCACAGGTTTAGTCATTTGCCAAATATTAATCATGATTTAGCTAGGATTTCCTCAAAGAGGGTAGTACATTTTTTGCAATAAAATGACTTAATGCATCTTTATCATATTTTGGATATCACCTTTCTAGGCAATAGAGACAAAACGTCATTCATGATTTAATGTTAGATTATAAAAACATTAAAAATAAGAGGAGTAAATATAAAACAACACAGTTTAAAGGAATTGTCTTGAGAGACAAAGTAGAGATATTTAGAAGGGAATAGGGAGGGTTAAAGGATTCCTCTGTTCATGTGTAGCTAGCACTTATTAAAACCAAAACACTAGCCTTCACTTATGAGTGTTTGCTGGAGGCTTGGTTTGAGATGGAGTATGGAATGAAAAATCTAAATTATCTCATTTTGACAACCAAAATGTACCAAATTGGTAAAATCTTATTTACTCTGGTGTTCTGTGTTTACATGGGCATATTTTAAAAAAAAAATCAATTATTAAATTAAAAATACATACATGCAAAAGTTTATGATGAAATCTTCATGGTATTAATTAAGTTAAATAAATATCCTTTTTTAAGGGAACTTAAATTTAAAACATTGTATGTTTAATGACTGACAATAACACAAGATATGTGAAGCATTTATCATAAAAAGATGCTTTCAAAAATATCTTTATTATATCTATATTTCGTTTACAATACAAAATTGTTACAAAATTAATACCAGTAATAATTATTGTGTCATTTAAAAATACACTGAATTTATTGTTTGATACCAAATGAGAATAAAAATTGAAAAACATGTTTCTTGAAATGTTCTAATTTTTTTTTATAGAATGGAGTGTCATCCTAGCTTCCACACCTATTGTAAAAGACAGAGGTCATCACCTACAGGAAGGTCTCCTGTGCAGATAGAGAAGCGTGGACAGTTACAGGTATATTATAATATCTATTTACATTTGCAGTTGGCAACATTCTGTACTGATTAACTTTGCAAAAATTCTAAATGTATATCCTCAAGATTTACATTCAAGACCTTGTTTAAAGAGATGCTCATTTTATGTTGATACTTTGAATCAGATATGTTACAAAAGTGAAACAGATATTCTCTTAAAACTATACATGACTTTTTTGTATTTAACTCATCAGTAAGACAAGTAAATAAGTATTAATTAAAATCAATTGTTTATCTTTATTTATGCATTTGTAAGGTACACATGGGAATATAAAAAGTATTTATAATTATAATGAGGTACTGTACTTTAAAAAATATAATCACCGATTATATATAAATGTTTACCTTGATGTTATTATAGGCATATATCAAACACAGTGTAACACTTACATTTACTGTATTGCAGGACCAATGTATTGTATTTTATGACATGTGTATTTTTACATTGATATATAAATGACATATAAGCACACATTTTATTGGCTTTTAGCTTGTCATCCAGAATTATTTTCATTATATACTCTATAGTGTGTTGTTTCTTATAATAGTTGTTAACAGGCAATTTTTTTTACATTTTTATGCAATTAGCAGCCTTGTAACATTAAGGATTGAAAATGAAGACAATAGGTAAATATTTGCATTATTAAGAAGCCATATGTAATTAACTAACAGTTATTTGTCTTTCCTAATTCTTGATAAAAGTATTTGTTACATAGTCTAAGATTTATATGACAAGTACCAACTTATACTTACAGTTAATTTCCAACATTATAGCTCATAAATGTTTATTGATTCCAGTCCCCAGACCAAAATAGATCATACAAGAAATGGGGCAAGGAAGAGAAGTTAGCAATGATGGAGTTTGTGGAGGAGCATGGGATACCATCAGCAAATGTTAACAAATTCTGGGAGGAGTGTGCACATTACATTTTCCAAACTACTGGCCTTGAGAAATCAGGTTACACTTAGCAACAGAATATGAATCTCTTTAGATCTTAACACTACCTACCTTTTAACTGTACCGTCACCAACTCTGAAACAGTATACTTAAAAAGAATGCATTCCATTAACTAGCATGACAGATAATTATGATACATATTGTGATTTTAAAATATTTTATTAATGGTCTTTGATTAGGAAATATTAATTTGTATTGTCAGCTTGGTTTGGTTGTATACTTCACACTTTGTCCAGGTCTTTTGTTTTAAAGGCCCATGAATTTCTAATTGCTAGAACTGGTGAATAGTCTTAGTTTAGTGTATCATAATGGGCGTGGCTTCATTTTCTGGAGTTTGTGTGGCAAAAAGTATATGCTAGATCATCAAAAATCCAAAGGTTGATAGTTCAAAGAAAATGTTTGTGGCATTACTCCATTTAATATATTTACTTATTTTTGAATCATGTTTGGCATTATTTGTCACTTGTCATAGGTCAAGCATTATTAGCCACTTGCCATAGTTCAGGCATTATTAGCCTCATGCCATATGTTAGGCATTATTAGCCATATGTCATAGGTCAGGCATTTTTATCCACTTGAGATAGGTAGGCATTATTAGCCACTTGTCATAGGTAGGCATTATTAGCCACTTGCCATTAGTCAGGCATTGAGAGCCACCTGCCATGTCAGGCATTATGAACCACTTGCCATAGGTCAGGCATTATGAGCCACTTGTCATGGGTCAGGCATTATGAGCCGCTTGTCATGGATCAGGCATTATGAGCAACTTGCCATAGGTCAGGCATTATGAGCCTTTTTCAGTTCTTGTTGTCAATGATTTTGAAACATAAGTGCCATAATAAGGATTTACATTTAGAGCTAATTAATTGATATTGTTGAGTAATTAAACTTTATTAGTGCATGCCAAGTCATTAAAACCAAGGCCACACTATACAAAAATAATGGAATTTGGTGTTAAGATCAAGTCTTGCTTGTCCGATGTGGGTGAGGAAGCTTGCCAGTAGCTTCCCATGGGTTGGTGGTTCTTCCCAGGGTTTTCTTGGGTTAACTGAGAAATGGCAATAAGTTCACAGCAACAACAATAAATCAAACACACCCAAGCAAACATTATGGCCACCTGGAAGTGTTTGTCTACTATTTTCATGTAAATAAGGCTCTGAAACTAAATTGATGTGTATATTTTTAGTGAATTTCTTTTAGAAAAACTCAACTTACCTATTTAGCCTAATGTTTTTGATTATTTGGTTGTAGCATGTACAGTAATATAGCTTGTGTTTGTGTGTAGTCCTTTTATGTTTTACATTGAATGGGTATGGTGTGTGTTTTAAAAATCTTTACTGGTATATGAATTTTTTTCTTCATGATTGTTTAGGAGCTTCATGCAAATCACAGTATGTCAGGGTGAAATGCTTGTTCCCTTCTGTATGTTTGGTCACTGATGAAAGCACCACAATTAGTGACATGTCCAACAGTTCAAGAAAAATGAAGCATCGACTCAGTACGATCACATTTATACTTGTACAATATCTACACAAACAGACCCAGTTTTACCAGTCTTGGACATAAGGTATAAAACATGAGGTATACATTTGTTTAAAAAGCATCACACTGTAATAAAAATTTTGAGGTAAAGACAATTGAGAAGGTAGGTTTTTGAGCTGGCATTTTAAGTTTAAATTAAATATAGAGAAATATCAATAAATTGTGATATAATAATTTAAAACCTTTGACACTTAATGTCAGTCTGTGGATATAAAAAATTGACAGGCACTGAAGCCCAAAAATCAGAAAAGGCTGTTAAACTATAATCTTCATTTGTTTCAGCAGATAATATCTTACATGCATTGCTACAGCCAATCAGTCTGGAGAAATGGCTTTGCATAAGCTATACCTCAATAGTCCATTGACACAATCAAAAAACTAACCTCAATTCCTTGTGGTAGCCAAAATACTTCTATTGGAATGTCACTCTTTTAACTACACACAACATTTTGTCTTTGTTTTTTATGGTTTAACGCCATATAGGCTATACATGGCGGCCAGTATTAATGGTGGAGGAAGAACCCGGAAAAACCCCGGAAAGAACCACGGACCTACGAGAAGCTACTGGCAAGCTTTCTCACATAACTACATTAGCCTAATCTTAGACTCGAACCCATGCAGACAGACGTGAGATGGCAGTGATCCGTAACGGACAGCGCTTTAGACCACTCGGGCCCCCTTCACACACAACATTTAGTCCTTCCACTTAATATTACTTTTAAAAAACATGATATATGTATTATTTGATCTTTACATGTCTCTATTTCACAGAAACTGAAAGAGAGTGGAGCTATATTTCTGTATGTGATAAATTGCCAACATCAAAAAATGAAGTGGAAACATTAGCTACCAAATTATCAGATACAAGGTTATCATTATTTGATGATGCAACTCTATCTGATAGAACAACATTGCTGCATGCTGCACTATATACTTCCAATGAAACAATTGCTGAGATTGTGTTAAATAGTGAGTCACTCAGAAAAGCTGTAAAGATGTTACTTATTTGGGAAGTTGAACAAAAAGCATCTTCCAAATGTATAAGGGATGAAAGCAGCATATTATATCCTAATTGCGATTTAACTGCCTTTTCATGGAATGATACATGCACGGAACTTTTTCTGAGTAACCCTATATTGACTGAAGTATTACTAGCAGTAGCATTGCCAACAGGCAAATTTGGCATGATTCAACCTATTAGGTCACTTCTGCCCAAGTTAGGACTTGTATACTCAATACTTATGAACAATAGGTTTGTGGAATTATCACTTGTACAGAAGATAATAGCTATCACTATGAAAAATGAACAGACTCCTGAAAAGGTCTAAGTTATTATAGTTTGTTATGTATTGTTATGATTTCAATATTCCAACAGTTTAACTTAATGACAATCCATGGCATACGTTCTGAATTTTCAAGGTTTTAAACATTGTATCCCCAATTTTTTTCAGTGCTTGAATACTTTAATAGGAAGCTAGCACTCAGTATATTATTTAGTCAAATAGTGCATCTTGGAATTATTCATTTTTTTTCAGAAGATGTTATTGCTACTTGCATGTTTTGTTAAGCTATGGTTCGTCTTTCCTTAAAGTCACAGGAAACTCTTACTTTAGACCAACACTAAAACAGACATTGAATTCTCATCCTTTTAAAATAATCATAATCTAGACATCAGTAGTTGTGACCAGTCTTGGCAGCAAGTAGGGAAAATTATTTCCTATTGGCACATTTCATTTTTTATCATACATGATACAATTTGGGTGATACAGTGATTGACTTGGACACTTTTATTCACCTTAACTTATTTGTTACAAGACTGCTGCCCTCTTACCCAAATGGTTTTAACTGCTGCTTGATGCAGTGGGCTTCATCAATAATCTAGCATACCTGTTGCTTTGTCCATTCCGCCTCAAGTAGGCATTCAAGAACATTCTTATCCAGTATGTCTTCTGGGTGTCCAACCATATACGAAAATTCACCCATGCATAAGTGTTACGTATATTTGATATAAGTCATTTATATTTATTTTTATTGTCTGTTTGTTAGTTTTTTCTGTTTGTTAGATTAAAATTTGACATTTTGGGTTTCAAATTCGTTAGTTGGGAGAGATTTTCTAGAAATGAATGTGTAAACAAGCTTCTAAAATGATTGGTTTATTCCAAGGACATTAGAGCTTTATTTTAAAAATGATTGGTTGATTCTAAGGACATCTTTCTAGATCCTGCTGGTTACGTGATTTCTTGAATGTGAGATTATTCTGAGAGATTCTGGAAGGTCAAGACCCCTTTCCTGTTTACGTAAAAACAGGTATTTAAATTATTGTTTGGGAGAGAACAGTTCAGTAGTTAGTCTGGGCTTTGGAATGCAAGATGTGTGTTTTATTGTTTGAGTGTAAATCATTTCAATTCGTTTGGGATCAAGAGGAATTTATTGTGTTATTTATCTAGAAATTACTTGTGTTCATTTGGATTATTATAAAACTAAAACTGACTTCATCACATGACATCGTCGTCCATATTGGATTACATCGTCAAGATTCGAACCGGGAACTGTTAGGACATTTTATTATCAGGACAATTGCAATTCCACTAGTGGATTATATTGTGTATTCTTTTTGGATTAATTTTTGTACTTGATTCTCTAAAACCGTAAGTTTATTTATTTTCTTTTATGAAAATATTTGTACTTAATAAATTGTTTGTTAAATTTTACAAGCTTGTTATTTTCACTTCTTTCTATGTTGCTGCTTATTTGAGTCTAAGCAGAAAATGTTTAGTGACATGTATCACATGCCCATCAAGTGTTGAGCAAAGCTGATTAAGAATGACATTGAGAGGTTCCAGTACTATGACTTTGCACTGAAGGTAAAAAAAGTCTTTCCATATCCTATGGGTAATAAAACAACTAAAACTTTAGATTATCTCAGGTTGTACAAAGCATCTATTTGTCTGGGCCTGAGCCCATTAATTGGTGTCTCTGAAGCAAGAATTGTCTAGTTATATTTAATGACAACTCGTTTGAGAAATACACATCTGATCTAAGTAAGGCATCTGCAAATAGGATGAAAATGAGAAAGTTTTGATAATATAACACTGGCAAAAAACCATTGTTATGAAGGTTGCTATATATCATTAAAGTGTACGTGTCATTATGTAATGGCAAACAACCAGGTATATGAAGGTTGCAAAACATCAATAAGTGTACATGTCATTATGTAATGGCAAACAACCATGTTTATGAAGGTTGCAATATATCAGTAAGTATATATGTGAATAAATAAATTTTTTCAGTCAGCAAAGCAATCATATTATGAAGCCATTTATCCACTTTGTCTTCTGAAACATTTATACAAATAACATTAAATTATTGTGATTTTTACTGTCAGTAAAATCTGTCTCAATTTATTTGAAGCAAGTTTGTTTAGAGGTGTGTGTGTGTGTTTTGGAAGATACCATTACTATCTGAATGATACAGGATATTAAAGACCATACAATGTATTTGTGTCATCCAATTTAGTTGAAATATGTTGATGTTGAGAAAAAGTCCTTAGAAAATGTTCATTCTTACTACCTTTTTAGTTTTTCTTTCTCTAGCACATCTTGAGTAGAAACCCTGTATGCTTCATAAGGACTGCACATACATGTATCTCATACATATACTTGACGAATACTTCACTAATTGACACTTTTAACCAAGTTTGAGTAATATTCTGTTGATGCATATTTAATAACTATCATGAAAACTACATGCATCATCATAGGGTGACGTGTTTCAGTACTAATACTGTACAAAGTGTATGCAGAATGCGTGTTTACGTTGATGTTAATCATAACACAAGTATAATTGATACTTTTTATTGAATCTTTTTAAATCAGTTGATAGAAATTTACACAACTTATTTCTTATTAATGAACTCATTTGAGATATATACACACACAAAACAATCTTAAGACATGCTGCCATGTTCAAGTTATTTTCTTTTCATATATATATATATATATATATATATATATATATATATATATATATATATATATATATATACAATGGCGTAAATTGAAATATGTATCACATTTGCATATAACTATATGTATTCAGTTATCAGAACATGACAATGACAGATGAAAAAGAGAAACTAAGAAAGTCACATGTGCATGAGTTATTACTGTTCATATTTAATCATACAAGGCTCAGTGATTCCTTTAATGAACATGTCAGTGAGTTTTATTGGTTTGTATATTTAAATATAACAACACATTTGGTTAAATTGAGAAATCACTGTTAGGACATATATTTGGATGAATGATTGTGACAGTATAAGAAATGAAAATACTGTTCAATTTAATGTCATACTTCAGTAATGATGAAAAGTACAAAATAAATATGAAACATTTGTCTCAACTTGTGTACAATGTTAGCCTTAATAATGCATCTCCATTACATTGATACTTAAAATTAAGTTTAAACTAAGTTTTTGGAATTTTATAAACTATATAATGAAAAGAGCATTCATTATGGAAGCAAATCAAATTAGTGATAATAAAATGTAAACTTCTGTACAGTGCTTAACATTACATGTACTAATATTGTCTTTCAGTTATGATGATATATTGAGTGACTTTTGAAGAATCTTACCAAGCATGTAAATGGAACCTGAATTCAGTTCATTGTTTATTTTAGAAATTTTGCAACACAGTAGCACATTAAATTTGTATCATGTGGAGGCAATTAATGTGCCTTGCTAATGAATATAATATATTTACAGTAATAATGTAGAAACTGTCTTGAAAGACCTCCCCTTCTGCCAAACAATAATAGTCTGTCAAGACAAGTGGTCTTTCATAAGAGGTCATAACACGATATAATGAGTAAATCTGTGCATGGTGATTGTGGTCTCTCAAGACAGGTTTTACTGTATGTGATACACAGTATCAATATAAGTGATGTGGCAATAAATTTGGGTCATACTCTCCCAAAGATTTATTGATAGGGCACACTCCCAGTAAAGTCTGTTTGATGGTATTTTAGACCCCTTCACCACCACCCCAGGTTGTAGGGGATGCTATGCCACTTTCTTTCATGAATCAATTTGAAATGGAACTGACAGAAATATTGGTATTTTGGTCTTAATCTTTCACAAAATGTGGGTACTCATGTTCATCCATACATCAATATCAATGTAAAATTAATCAAGCAATTGATTTAAAATGGAACAATGAGATGCCCCCCCCCCTCTTTTGCTTCATTAAGGGAATTGATATCAACCTGTGGCCAATTAAGGATGTCATCTACCACCTTATACAAAGTCCGACATAATAATCATCAAGTAATCGATAGCAAATGAAATGTCGTACTTGATGCAGTCGAAATGTGCAATATTTGACAAAATGTCACTTTCGACCCTTCGTAGAAGAGGGTTGTTATATTGATCATAATATTTGACAAAATTTGGGCTGTCATGGAAAACGATATATACATATTTATATAAATTTGGTCAAGGAATTAATTGCAACTTAAATATTTTAGATGACGCAGTGTAAAATGTGCGTTATTTGCGAAACAATCGTTACCCTCACCCCTGGTAAAATGGGGAAGATATTTTCGTCTTAATCTTGGGAAAAAATAAAGCCGCCGTACATAACCTCATATCAATTTCGACGTAAAATTTATCAAGGAATCGATTGGAAATATAATTTTTGAGATGATCCAGTGGGAAAGGTGCAATATTTAACAAAAATTGTTGTGTGTATCCCTATACTTCGTCGTCGCCTAATTGTATAAATATTTGTAAAAATACCTATGTAGCCGATTTGCTGGTTAAGCTTTAACACAAGATAGCGCCTGTTATATTTCAAATCGAAAGTATTAGTAAAATTCGCATTGTGTCACTAACAAACAGAATATTAAAGCAATAAATGTGCCACGGTTAGATTACCGATATCTCTCTAGGTGAGGCCATTTGTTTTGATCACGTGACAATATGGCGTCGGCGTTCGCCTGACTTAGTATAGCGGAGTGCAACGCATGGGAGCATACTAAGCAGGGAACCAGACTACATACTAAGTAGGGAACTAGACTAATCGGAGTGCAACGCAGGAATCATACTAAGTAGGGAACCAGACAATGCGCGTAGTGACCAGTCCTGCGAAAGAGCCTCGTGCAGGAAATGGACAAGCATAACACACAAATGGGGAATAAGGAATAAGAAACAGATACATAGGGTATCCACTGGAATGAAAAGGGCAAATAAAGCCTGGATATTTTTTTAAACAAATAACAAACATGAGACAAGTCATATTCATCATGTAATATTAACTATATATCTCTCATTTTTAAAATAAATAAATAACCGTTTTGGTAATAAATACAGGGCTGTGTTCCAAAATAAGAGAAACATTTACAAAGAAATAAAGATCATGCAGCTTCTTGTTGAACATATCAATTAGCTTCAAATTTCAATGAGGGAAATGAGAATCGTCATACCACAACTGCATACACAAAAACAATAGGATTTGATTTTACTCTATATAAGACACCAATTCTCTTTATTTTATTTTTATTTATTTTATTTTTATTGATTTCAAAACCAATACTTCAAACTGCAAAATAAAATAAAAAAATATTTCGAACAAAAATTATCTTTCTTTAAACATATTGAACACAGAACATAGAAGATGAAAACTTGATGGGTTATTTGACTCAGTTGCTGTCCTAACATATATACCAATAGCATAAAAATAGAAGGAAAAAAATACATATAGCAAACACAGGACGTAGGGGACCCTTGGCAAAGGTTACTACTTCACAACAAGTGAAGAGACTCCGACTAGGGACAAACCCTAAATCGGAAGAACAACCTTTTAGAAACATCAGGGCAAAAATCACCCCATCAAACATTTGCGAATAAATACTTTTTTTTTTAAAAAATTAAAATTATAATGTATACAAGAAACCAAACACACACACCTTGGGGAGGGGGGGGGGGTACATACATACACATAAAACACTTTTTCGGACCAATGCGGGTGGGGCGTCTGTCTGGTGCCCGCCCCCAAAGTAAACATGTAACTATGGTTAATAGAACATGAAAAGTAGGTCAGTTACGTTATCATGATATTAAGAAGTCATACTTTAAAAAAACATCCTATACCTGCACAAACTATTTAGAAAACCGGGCGCGATATTTATCCCATCAGGGGCCAAAATTGGGCGAATGGTCTAAAGTGCTTTCCATTATGGATCACTGCCATCTCACTTCTATCTGGGTGGGTTCGAATCGCGGATTCGGCCAATATGGGTATGTGAGAAAGCTTGTCAGTAGCTTCTCGAGGGTCGCTGGTTGTTTCCGGGGGTTTCTCGGGTTCTTTCTCCGCCATTAATACCGGCCGCCATGTATATCCTATCTTGGGTTGCAAGATGGCGTTAACCCCTACAACAACAACAACAACAACAACAACAATGATCAGTAGCGTCACTAGGGACCAGGGTTGATGTCACCCAGTGCGGTAACTCATGGTGTCACCTCCATGGACCTCCTTCCTGCACAAAAATTCAACAATTTTATAGACAGTAATGTGCGGTAACTCATGGTGTCACCCCCATATACAAAACAATCATATATTTTATATTATTTTGGTGGCACCCGTTCTGAAGGTGTCAGCCGGTGTAGTCCGCACTCCCAGCACACCAACCCTAGTGACGCCACTGACAAAGAGTAAGTGGCTTCATTAGTTTTCAGAACTCCCCAAACTTGACAGTATTTCTGCCGTAGCATTGTCTTGCTGACCAGCTGTTTTGCATCGAAGGGGTTAACGAGGGGAAATTTTGTTTCTTTTTCAATTATTGAAACAAAAGTAATGATAAGAGACATTGTTGAACCGAGCATACTTCAGTTTTTAAAGTTAAAATATTTGTTATTTAAAAATGAAAAACTGTTTACCATGGCAGCCTCGTTTTGACAACCGCGCTGTACGCCTCTGACTCAGTATCAAGTATTGGATCTAATATGTATTGTCGCGTGCCTACACATCGCCCTTACAAGATGAAAGAAGTTAACAATACGCCTTTTTCAAGGGGCTCTGTGAGGAATAGTTTCTCACATAATGGCTAAAATATAATAAAATTGATATTAATCAATTTGATATCGGCACATTTTTTAATTATTATTAATTGAGAATTGTATTGTTTATGTCCATGATTGTAAGATGGATTAGTTAGATATAGTTTTTTTTGTGTGGACAATTTTCTTTCTTACAGACAAATAAAGGACTTGTTCATATTTTGGTTTGTTATTAACTTAGTTTTAAATAATTTTGATTCGTATATCTCATACGTCTACAGTGTAGGAATTTATAATGCTGTTTAGCACTAGGGCATCATGTCGCAGACATGTAGCGTCATGTCATTACTCTAAACTGTTAATGCTGAGCCCCGTGCAATGCAGAAGGTAAGACCATTTTTGTAAAAATTTTGTATGACTTGGTCGGGATTCGAACCTCAATATCCCTCACCCGAAGTGGATGGTCTAACCGGTTAGGCTACAGGAGCGGTCCTTTGCAAACAGATATTTAAAATGTTCCTATCTTTGAAATCAAATATGGGAATTATACATAGTTTGTTCTGTCTACAAACAGCTGTACTTTTGTTTCTAAATCATTGTATTTATTATTTCAAAATGAATAATAGGGTGATGCAAAGCATGTTCAAATGTAAGTTCCATTAAAACGAAGTTAAACGGATTACATTAGTAACTGGCCTGTAATTAAAAGGCTGAATTTTTTTAAAAAAATTACGTTTAACTAAACCATTAGCAGACTTATCGTTATTTGGCAGTAGTTTATTCAGATATAAGCAGTGAAGACTGTCATTAAATGGCATCAGAAAAACGTGGATAACCAGCCAGTTTATGTAAAGATATTAGGTCAGGTGTGAAAGAAATACTAGATAATTAATATCAGATCTGCTAACAACCTTGCGACATAGTAATTTTCAACTGGACAGGCTACGTTGACACTAAAGAAACAATAGTGTTCAACTGGACAGACTGTATTGACACCAAAAATATAGCAGTGTTCAAATGGACAGACTATGTTGTCATCAAAGAAATAGTAGTGGACAGACTATATTGACACCATAGAAATAGTAGTGTTCAAATGGACAGACTATGCTGACATCAAAGAAATAGCAGTGAACAGACTATGCTGACATCAATGAAATAGTAGTGTTCAGATTGACAGAATATTTTGACACCAATGAAATAGTAGTGTTCAAATGGACAGACTATGTTGACACCAATGAAATAGTAGTGTTCGAATTGACAGACTATGTTGACACCAATGAAATAGTAGTGTTCAAATGGACAGACTACGTTGACACCAAAGTATTCAAATGGGCAGACTGTGTTGATATCAAAGAAATAGTAGTGGACAGACTATGTTGACACCAAAGAAATAGTAGTGTTCAAATGGACAGACTATGTTGACATCAAAGAACTAGTGTTCAAATGGACAGACTATGTTGACACCAAACAAATAGTAGTCGACAAATGGACAGACTATGTTGACATCAAAGAAATAGATTAGGTACATATAGTGCCTAACAGATAACATCATTTTCAGAAAACACGCATGGCTATCTAGGCACCAGTTATGCATGCACGTGTGTAGGAGAATAAAAAACACCTATTTAAATAACAAGATCTATGCATGCGCGTGTCTAGGAGAATAAATAGGTGAATAAAGAACACATATCAAAATAATAAGCAAGAGTTATGCATATCCGTATTATGCGTGTCAAGGAGAAAAGAGAATAACCGTCCAACTCAAACAAGCTGGCTGAATCGAGATATAGTGGGCTTGGGGTAGCGGTTGCTGTGCGCCCTGTCCCTTTCCCCCTCATCTTTCGAAATGACCACGAAACGATTGGAATATTTAATATGATAAGTTTTCATTACAGTTCGACAGTTGATATATCCTGGAATTGCTTGAAATGCATAAACGTTCACGAAAGGTTACATCCAACAGACTCCTCGCCATCTTGTTAGAACCTTCATTCACTCAAACCTACAGACAATGTCTCGATCTATCCATAGAAATTTTTAAGGCTTGTTTATACCTGTGGAATATGAGCAAGTGAAACATTCATTTCATCCAAATATCACAAATTCGATCACCTAGATGCAGCGAAATTTATTTTAAAAAGGAAGAATTGAGACAGACTTTCTCTGTAAACCAATGACTAAACATAAAAATCTCCATATAAAATCGGATCGCCCCAAAAAACAGTTTCGCAAAGGAACGCTTATTTTCTTCTGGCTACTAACTCGTAAATAGTATGGTGTTCATTTCTAAGAAGTACAATCGAAAAGTGAAGGAAGGAAAAACTTTATCAAATAATGCATGGTAGGAAAATATTCTTGTGAAGCACATATACATGTATTTCATATGCTGCATTGAACGGCAAGAGCCGATACAAATTTTTGAATCAAGAAATCATTAACCTGCGATATCTTCTACATTGGTACCAAAACAAAAACAAAAAAACAAAAAAAATGCAAACGAATACAAATAGAAGTTCGTGTCAAGAGCTTATCCCTTCTTGCTTGAGTTTATTTATTTGCATCTTTCCCTCAATGGTGCCCCATGAATAACGGCACTTTTACGCACTATTTGACAATAGAATACAATGCAGTTTCAGCTGTCAAATTCATACCAGGTGCAAGCACGTGCGGGTGTGCAAAGAGAATAGGGACATTGAAAGCAGCTGCGTACAGGACTCGCGACAGATGCCGACGATGAAATTTAATTAAAAGGCAAAAAGTGTCGGAATTACAAAGTACGTTTAAAAGAGAGAATTGTTTGAAAGCATTTTGCATTTGAGATTGCATTTAATTTTATTTTAATTTCAAAAAGTCATTAAAATGTATTAAAATAAATCATCAATGAGTGGAACAAACATGTATACCTTTTGAAGTTGCCTATGCCTTACTTTTCCCCACCCCCAGTCCTACCATGCCTAGCTGCAAGAGAGCGCATCCCCAACCAATATAAGAATGTTGTGTACATGTACATTCATCATTCACACCCAAGGGCAATGGATGACATCACATACACGGTTAAGGAGTTGAGCGACTTTATGCAAAATAACACGCGTATTTGTACGCACACACGTGAGAGTGGAATTAAGTGAGAGAGAGAGAGAGAGAGAGAGAGAGAGAGAGAGAGAGAGAGAGAGAGAGATTTGGATTTTTAAACGTAGCTTTAAAATGTTGCCAGTAACATCGCTACGATGTCTACAATTGATAGTAAGATAGACGTGAAATGGCAGACAACAATAGATCTACTTCTATCTGAGGAAATAAAAACAAAAACAAATAATCATTTGGTCTGTAGAGGTAATATGCAATTAATAGATGTAACAAAGACGTCTACAGCATGTTCCATTCGTTTTCTTATACACATAAGATGGGAAATCCGGCTGAAAATCTAAAATACGAAACGCGAGGAAACTGGGATCATTAGGATCAGAAATGCAATCAACCAGCGATTAAGGCGTGGCCAATTCAAATGAGGGTTATTTTTTTTTTTATATCGGCTGTATGCAAACATAAAAGGTCCCCTCAGTTATCGTTCATTTTATCAGCACAGGGTGTTAACTCGAGTAACTGACGCTAACAGTGCCCACAACTGCCGTTTTTTATCCTTGTTGAAATTGCTTGATAAGTTAAGAAGTGGCATTACTGTAAATTGTGTAACATTACAGCTATATTTTACAACCACGAATTAATCCAACCATAGTGGTATACTGTATCCCGTTTGAGATATAATAAATCCTGTCAAATCAATGGACAACACACTTAAAGTCTTATTATGTACACTACGAACAACATAAGCTAGCTAGCTAACCATCTAGACGGCAAGCTCTTTCTGTAACAGTTATTTGAATACAAATGATCTCTCTCTCTCTCTCTCTCTCTCTCTCTCTCTCTCTCACACACACACACACACACACACACACACACACACACCTCTGTCTTGATTTCACACAATTATTTCATAGCATAGAATCCGACAAATCTGAAGCACAGAACTCTTAATTTTATTTGGACACAAACTTTAAAAAGTTTCTAATAATAATTTCCTTAAAAAGTTTCTCTTAATAATTTATAAACCATAAATGTAGCTCTAGCTGATATGCTAATGTCATCCATAAAGCTTTAAGACATATTATCCGGACGTGTCAAATCGTTTTACAGCCTCAATCTTGAAAGTTTTATGAAATAAAGACATGTGGTCACTGAGGTCAGCGCATCAGTACACGATACGTCTATCAAAATGGTTTTCTATCCGTCAGGCGGTAATCAATTTCATCTTCCGTTTCCATGACACTAGATATCACAGTCCATTAAATCTAGCTCTCCTTCCATTATATTCACGAAAAACCAACGTGTCACTAATTAAGAGCTGAAATCAGCCACAGATGCCCGATCCAGTAATTTAAATGCCTTCGAATGATTAATAGTGCTTGTTTTATTTTCGTTTCGTTTTATCAGTTTGACTTGAAAAGCTCGTCAAGTTGATATTCATGGGTCACTCTCTTTCCTTCCACTGTGTTCCGGTAACTTTTTCTTTCCACTGTGGTCTCGTCAGTTCAACTTTCCAACAACGTCTTCCAGCAGATCACAAATTTGTAAGGTCTCGATAGCATAACGATAATTGGCTTTCTTCTCCTTTCTGTGATCCTGGGTTCCATCCTTTGTTATGACACTTGCTTAGGCATGTTGTCACCTATTCCAAGTTGACTAATTTATCCTCCTGACAAGGTTATCCATCTCGTCTATGGTTTCGCTCTAAAATCTGACCAGTCGAGTGTAAGCGATTTAATTGCTATGAATATGCTACATAACCATTGTTAAATTATATAATTAAGAAATGTATCAAATATAAAATCTGCTTCAAAATTTTACACGTTTTACCAAATTCAAGTTTACACTGAAGTGGTTTATTGTTGATGTTGTTGTTGTTTTTAAATATATAACCTTTTTGTTGCTTGTTGTTTATGCGGTGTGTGTTGTCACCATAAGGTGTCATGCTGATGTTTAACCAGAGAGAGATATAGCACAGAGATGTCAACTTACCTATTGTCTTTGTCCTATATATTGGCACTCTTTTCATGTGTAGATGAGGTCAGTGACACGACGAGTGGTCACTCTTTTCATGTGTAGATGAGGTCAGTGACACGACGAGTGGTGTCAGGTAAGGACCCCTTCATGCATGCACGGTTGCCAACGAGTCAGGGATGTAAACTACTGGAACACGGTATCTGTATGTACAACGAGTCAGGGATGTAAACTACTGGAACACGGTATCTGTATGTACAACGAGTCAGGGATGTAAACTACTGGAACACGGTATCTGTATGTACAACGAGTCAGGGATGTAAACTACTGGAACACGGTATCTGTATGTACAACGAGTCAGGGATGTAAACTACTGGAACACGGTACCTGTTTGTACAACGAGTCAGGGATGTAAACTACTGGAACACGGTATCTGTATGTACAACGAGTCAGGGATGTAAACTACTAGAACACAGTATCTGTATGTACAACGAGTCAGGGATGTAAACTACTGGAACACGGTATCTGTATGTACAACGAGTAAGGGATGTAAACTAATGGAACACGGTACCTGTATGTACAACGAGTCAGGGATGTAAACTACTGGAACACGGTACCTGTTTGTACAACGAGTCAGGGATGTAAACTACTGGAACACGGTATCTGTATGTACAACGAGTCAGGGATGTAAACTACTGGAACACGGTATCTGTATGTACAACGAGTCAGGGACGTAAACTACTGGAACACGGTATCTGTATGTACAACGAGTCAGGGACGTAAACTACTGGAACACGGTACCTGTATGTACAACGAGTCAGGGATGTAAACTACTGGAACACGGTACCTGTATGTACAACGAGTCAGGGATGTAAATTACTGGAACACGATATCTTTATGTACAACGATTACACTCTAGACTTGTTTAAAAGAGCGACACGCTTTACAAGTTGAAAACTTGTGATGTAATTTTGACAATGTCAGTTGATACAGATTTTTGGGGTACAATGTATGAGAGATTTCCTTATCATCAAACAGAGAAATTCAGTTTTCTGCTCATATTTACACCCTAAATAACGTCCTTACGCCGTGAAGACAGTCCTTAAATTAAAATTAGCTTTTAAATCGTGCCAAATACGACTTTTAAGTGAACGAAAGGGGAAGGTTATATAAAATATAGCAAGTTTTATGTAATTCATAGTTGTATTGGTGTTGCAGTACAAGCTAGTTACAAGACAGAATTTTACGCATGTGTTTTAATCTTGGAAATGGCACAGAACATTAAAATTATCTTTTCTGAAGCTTATGCAATCGGCAATTTTTTTAGCTATTGAATGATACTAAATATAGCATGAAGAAATACATAAAAAGTAAAGGCAACGGGAAGATACCCCCCCCCCACCCCCCATTTCAGTAACTATGCTCATGTATAGTCCTAAATATTAAACCTCGAACATTTCCTCTAGTCCTAAAAGCTTGTTCAATCAACATCAAAAGTAGTCCGCTTTCATACATGCATATCATAGAGCAACTGATACGTATTTGAAAGTTGCAGTGGAAAAGCGGTACACATAAGTTATTGTATGATTTTTTTTAAACATTAGATAAAGTCATAGCGTTAAAATTAGCACTTCGAATTCATGTTCTATCAGCAATAACTTTATTTAGCTTTTCAATGGTACAATACATGACTTTAGTGAATGCAAGATGCAAAAGTACATGAAATAGAGCCATTCTACTTATTTGAAACTTTTGGAAGTCAAGTTATTTCCAAGACAAGAATTTTAGTTTGGTGTATAAACAATTGGATAAAACCCTTAGACTTAAAATATTAGTTTTCCTGGATCAGAAAATTGAGTTAGCTTTAAACATGATCAAATATGACTTTATTTAAAGAAGACATGCATAAACAGAACAACTGGTAAGTAAAGCGATATATATTACTTTAAAGACAAAACATTATGTTCATATTTAAGCCTTTAACAAGGCCATTATGGTTATAATTAGTTTTCCCTTAGGTTTTGTACTATTAGCAGAAATTTATTTAACTTTTAATCGATACCAAATATGACTTGATTTATTGCCAGATGAAGAAACGCAGACAAAAATAGATAAAATATTTACCCGCCAGTTTGACTATCGACCCGGACCCGTCTCTTGAATTTGTTACTCTCATACCGAAAACTTCTTTCTTAGACAATTTAAAAGAAGCGATTCAAATAATAATATCAATTTTATTTTCGAGTTAAATATCAACGACATGTTCAAGAGATGTCACACAAAATAAGATCCAACACAATTCAGAGACGCAGTATGAAGACACGTAACGTCTCTCTCTCTCTCTCTCTCTCTCTCTCTCTCTCTCTCTCTTCCTCTCTCTCTCTCTCTCTCTCTCTCTCTCTCTCTCTCTCTCTCTCTCTCTCTCTCTCTCTCTCGCGTTTTGGGGGAAGGGTGGAATTGATTGACGGATTTGACACTAAGTGCTCTTGATCTACCTACGTGTTTAGGCTCTTTCAAACTTTAACAAGAAAAACGTGAAGACAACAAGCTTTTTAAAATTTAACAACTAATTTATTTACCTAGAAAACAAGGTAAAATTGAGAAAAAGAACTTACGGCTTTAAAAATCAAATGCACCCACCCCCAACAAATCAAAGAATTAAAAAATAGATGTCCTAGTAATATAATAATCTACTGAAACTGAGTTCGGATCCCGATGGAATCTAAGATGGAAGGCAATAACCTATGTTGTGGGTAGTGTAGTATTCATGTGTTAACAGTTCTTTGTTGAATCACATAAAAAAAATAGTCCAGTGTTTGAATCTGTAAATTTGTAAAACTTTCTTTGTCCAAGAATTAATTTAGAGCACAAGTATTTTCAAGGAAAATCAAATATGAAATATTTGTTTTCTTATATAATACATGCTAGTGGCTCATAACTATTTCATGAATAAAGTTGTTTTCTATTCGGATATGTTAATGAATAAAGTTGTTTTCTATTCGGATATGTTCACGAATAAAGTTGTTTTCTATTCGGATATGTTCATGAATAAAGTTGTTTTCTATTCAGATATGTTCATGAATAAAGTTGTTTTCTATTCAGATATGTCTTTTAATAACTAGAGTAAATTGGGTTCCATATCACTGATCAAAAGCAGTATCAACAATCTTAGCATGTTGGCCACTTCCACATCTTGCATAAAGTCGGTGACTGATAAAGCTGCAATCCAAGAATCGAGACTGGGTCTTGGATAAGATATTTTCACACTTCACTTGTTCTTCGTTTTACAATGTGTTTGATATCTTACACATGGTCATTTATCTTCTCACTAGTCCGAGGAGAGCTTACTGGCATTTTCATCTGATGATACTTATAAAATAGAATATGTACTGAACATGGATTTACAAACTGTTGACGACTGCTTAAGGCAGTTGTTAGCTGAGATTAATCCAACTAAAACGGAGGCAATACTATTCTGATAACTACATGAAAACACTTTGCCTGAAAGACGTTAGAAAGAATATGTATTACACATCCCCAACCCATCCTATTAAAAAACGCTGATGTTGTATGGGATAGTTGTTCAGCCGAAAACCCTCTATTTGTAGAAAGTAGAAGCAGGGAGAATTGTAACTGGATATGCTTGACAGATAGACTAAGTTGAAACCCTTCTATTCCTGTTAGGAATTCGTTACTCGATTTATTAAAAATTGAAGTGACTATTCTATCTTCAGAGATTATGACAACACAAGTGCATACCTATTTTTGTCGTTGGTAACAGGAATCTATTAATCATTTTAGAATCAGAAATAACTGTAGTGATTAATACTGAAATCCAATGAAATAATACATCATGTGCGTGTGTTGATGATTTGGAAAATGCATACCAATACATATTTATTTGCAGATACAATACGATATTGAACAGCGAAGGAAATTATTTATAATCATCAATTCTGCTAGTAACTATCAATAATATGCTATACGGATCATGTGACCTTACAACGAACGGTAATAGTAGTTAATATGAATTGTTTCAAAAATATATTAAAAACATGAAAATTTGTACGTAATTGCGGATTATTCACAATTTAATTTACTTAATTAATTAATTTTACTAAACTCATGATTTGCTTAATGTATAGCTACTGAATTAATAGTGGTGTATGTACTTAAGATAAAATCTGCCTCGAGTATTCATTTATTAACGTATTCACTTCTAAGCTCTCATCACATATAAATAAATGAACTCGTTAATGTACCGTCGCTATCCATGTCAATTGTCTATCAATTGTAGGGAATGGGCTTATTCTAAGTTGCGAGATCTTCAATCCCGACTCCATTGGTAAACATTAACGGCAATAAGAATATGTATAAACCAAAATAAACGCAGGCAAGCAAAAATGTTATTTGAATAATCTTCCCTTCACATTTTTCAATTTATAGACAGTGGGTTTGCGTCCATGTACTGGTTGTGTCGCACTAAACAATTATGTGGTCTAGTTATAAAAGCTGCATTTTCATTTTCCAATGCGAACATAATCTCTTGAACTTAACATTTCTTTCTTTTATTATTTTTTCCTTCTTCTTCTTCTCCAAAAAATCTGATCAAACAGAAAAACTCTATTTTGAGTTTTCCCATCTTCTGGAGCACATCTGATTAACTTTAAGCCTGGCCTTAGACTTGGAAACACGTCAATATGTTTTAGAGCACGCTTGATGTATACAAAGATTTTATGCGCTCTTTTTAAGCTCTTGATTACGTTCAGGACACTGGGTTTCGATCCATGATTTTCAATTGTGAAAAAAGTTATGGGTCTAAAAAATTTCTTCTTCTGAAAGGCTCGGTGAAGAAATTAGATATTTTGTCTATTAGCCATCGTAAAGGATGCCAACCGCTATGTTTCCAGACAAGTTTTAATGCACTCACCAATTTTGAACGTGTTTTATAAGTTAAAGGAATTAATCAAATTTATTTTCAAAACACAATAATGACAGAAAAGATATTTTAACTTGATAGTATGAATCTAAACGAGAGATTAACTAAACTAGCTTGCCATTTATGGTTGATTATAACAACTTATGATGGACTTACTGAAAAGTTTCGTCGCATGGGTTTGTGCAATGTGAGCATTTGTATTGCAAGCACTGTTGTACATCTTGCAGACAGATTTTTATTACTTTCGTTTAAGATGCATCATACAAATTTCAAATTCTTTCAGGGCCAGCGACAAGAACATGCTTGGAGTGTTAGACTCATCATCTATTGCTGATATGGTGTTTGGAATGTGATGCCTGATGTGATCCACAGGCACTAGGAGTAGAAGAAATCATCAGTTCTTCGGTCAGTTATTTTTTTATTTGTTCTCACTTCTGTCTTCGTTCCTTTCTTTCTTTTCCCTGTTCTGCCAAAGTGAGTGTCGGCACCAACCTTTTGACAAGTTTTAATTTCTTCTCATTTTGGAGTAAGGAGAGTGGATGAGTTTCAAAACACTTCTTTTTCATTTCTTTATTTTCATCATTGTGACCACGTCCGTCAGTCACCTTCCTTTCTCTTCTTTTACCTTTTACCCCTCTGACCACGTCCGTCACCGTTTTCCACACACACACACACACATATATATATATATATGTGTGTGTGTGTGTGTGTGTGGTGTGTGCATTCACACATATTTGGATGTCTAAGTTAGGAAGCAAATATTAGAGTTCACACACATACACACACACATATATATATGTGACTATATATGTATATATATATATATATATATATATATATATATATATATATATATATATATATATAACAATACAAAGAAGGACTAACTATTCAAGGTCAATTGGCATTCAAATTGCATTTGAGTGAGAGCTGATTTGAGAATATCTATTACAGAAAAAGTATTCCCTCATAAATATTTATAATGAAAAAATGTAACAAGCCAGGACAAGTAAATGAAGAAAGTCATTACAGAAATCCAATAAATGCATGAAAAGATAAAGAAATATTCTGTCAAAAATGCCACTCACATTTTGCTGTGACACTATGTAACTATCATTTATATTGTTCTGTGACACTATGTAACTGTCATTTATACTGTTCTGTGACACTATGTAACTGTCATTTATACTGTTCTGTGACACTATGTAACTGTCATTTATACTGTTCTGTGACACTATGTAACTGTCATTTATACTGTTCTGTGGTACTATGTAACTGTCATTTATACTGTTATGTGACACTATGTAACTGTCATTTATACTGTTCTGTGAGACTATGTAACTATCATTTATACTGTTCTGTGACACTATGTAACTGTCATTTATACTGTTCTGTGACACTATGTAACTGTCATTTATACTGTTCTGTGGTACTATGTAAGAGCCACTTGTATTTGTGATACCATGTAAATGCCATTTTTTTTTGTATACGTAAATGCCATTCACATTTGTGATAATAAGTAAATGCCACTCACATTTGTGATAATAAGTAAATGCCACTCATTTGTGATAATATGTAATTGCCACTCACATTTGTGATATGTAATTGCCACTCATTTATGATAATATGTAAATGCCACTCATTTGTGATAATATGTAAATGCCACTCATTTGTGATAATATGTAAATGCCACTCATTTGTGATAATATGTAAATGCCACTCATTTGTGATAATAAGTAATTGCCACTCATTTATGATAATATGTAATTGCCACTCATTTATGATAATATGTAATTGCAACTCATTTATGATAATATGTAAATGCCACTCATTTGTGATAATATGTAAATGCCACTCATTTGTGATAATATGTAAATGCCACTCATTTATGATAATATGTAATTGCAACTCATTTATGATAATATGTAAATGCCACTCATTTATGATAATATGTAAATGCCACTCATTTGTGATAATATGTAAATGCCACTCACATTTGTGATAATATGTAAATGCCACTCATTTATGATAATATGTAATTGCCACTCATTTATGATAATATGTAAATGCCACTCATTTGTGATAATATGTAAATGCCACTCACATTTGTGATAATATGTAAATGCCACTCACATTTGTGATATGTAAATGCCACTCACATTTGTGATAATATGTAATTGCCACTCATTTATGATAATATGTAAATGCCACTCATTTGTGATAATATGTAAATGCCACTCATTTGTGATAATATGTAAATGCCACTCATTTGTGATAATATGTAAATGCCACTCACATTTGTGATAATATGTAAATGCCACTCACATTTGTGATAATATGTAAATGCCACTCATTTATGATAATATGTAAATGCCACTCATTTATGATAATATGTAAATGCCACTCATTTGTGATAATATGTAAATGCCACTCATTTGTGATAATATGTAAATGCCACTCATTTGTGATAATATGTAAATGCAACTCATTTGTGATAATATGTAAATGCCACTCACATTTGTGATAATATGTAATTGCCACTCATTTATGATAATATGTAAATGCCACTCATTTGTGATAATATGTAAATGCCACTCATTTGTGATAATATGTAAATGCCACTCATTTGTGATAATATGAAAATGCCACTCATTTGTGATAATATGTAAATGCCACTCACATTTGTGATAATATGTAAATGCCACTCATTTGTGATAATATGTAAACGCCACTCATTTGTGATAATATGTAAATGCCACTCATATTTGATAATATGTAAATGCCACTCATATTTGATATTATGTAAATGCCACTCATATTTGTCCTTTGATACTATGCTGTTGTTGCAGTAGGGTTTAACGCCATTTTTCAGCACAAGATAGCTATACATGGCGGCCAGTTTTAATGGTGGAGAAAGAACCTAGGAAAACCTTGGATAGAACCACCGACCCATGAGAAGCTACTGGCAAGCTTTCTCACATACCCACATTGGCCGAATCTGATATACTCAAACTCACGCAAACAGAGGTGAGATGGAAGTAATCAGTAACGGAGAACGCTTTAGACCACTTGGGGCCCCGTCATATGTTTGTGATACAGTACTATGTTCATGTGACATGGATATTTAACATAGATTTTAACAATTTGTCAGTCATATCAGTTAGATGTTGGCAGTGTGGCACCTAACAGTGATGTCGGGCACTAGGGCATCATACTACAGACAAGCAGCATCATGTCCTACCAGTCACATTATCCTGTCACCATACTGACCAGTCGTAACACTAACATCTTAATGCTGAGCACCTAACGAAACAGCTGCTGGTATCTTTTTTTATTATTATATAAGTATTTGATATGACTCAGCTGGAGTTCAAACCCACAACCTTCTGCATCCAAGGTGAATGCTCCAACTACTTAGGCTGCCAGAGTAGACATGATACAAACTGTAGTATGTTAATGTCATTCACATTGTCAATCATCATTTTCAAGATAAACAATGGCATCACATTTTAATGGTAATAATTCAGTGCAAAGAACAATTTTCTATTTGATTCTTAATTTTGTTTTCTTTCAACTTTGCTTTCAGCGTTTGTTCTAGCTTCAACAGTAGAATGCATATGTGATGATAACATGTTCACAACAATTTTCAAAACTCCTAACTTTGTTTAATCCTCCATTTCAGTTTTGAGAACCAATGTTTGAAGAAAAAAGTTCGGTTAATACATACTATATATTTCAGTCAGAATACACAATAGTTTTCAGTCAGTGCACACATCTAAATCTGTACTTGTTATTGCATGGATGGTGTGGATAATAGATTGATGAACAGGCAAATGGACATAATCACTAAAAATTAAAACTGTAAACTGGTAAATAGCAAAATCCACATTTGGACCAAATTTCTGGAGTACCATTTAACAGAGATAACTTGACCACATTTTGGATCAAAAGTCTTAGAGATAACTTGAACACATTTTGGACCAAAAAGTCTTAGAGATAACTTGACCACATTTTGGATCAAAAGTCTTAGAGATAACTTGAACACATTTTGGACCTTTGAATCTTAGAGATAACTTGAACACATTTTGGACCAAAAAAGAGATAATTTGACCACATTTTGGATCACTTGAACACATTTTGGATCAAAAGTCTTAGAGATAACTTGACCACATTTTGGATCAAAAGTCTTAGAGATAACTTGAACACATTTTGGACCAAAAGTCTTTGAGATAACTTGAACACATTTTGGACCAAAGTCTTATAGATAACTTGAACACATTTTGGACCAAAAGTCTTAGAGATAACTTGAACACATTTTGGACCAAAAGTCTTATAGATAACTTACACACATTTTGGATCAAAAGTCTTAGAGAAAACTTGAACACATTTTGGATCAAAAAAGTCTGAGATAATTTGAACACATTTTGGACTAAAAGTCTTAGAGATAAATTGACCTTGAAGTGATATATTTAACAGTTTTGGTATTACACTGGGAAAAAAAATGTTAAAGATTGATGGGCCAAATGATTGACAAATGGACAGGCAGATAGAATCCATTTCTATATCAATGATAACTTTGGTTGGTGGGGGATAAAATAAACCTAATGACGAATATGAGTGAAGTTGTCCATTGAAAGTACAAAGTAAGAATCACATCCCAAAGTCCTTTTTGATCTCTGAATACGGGTGGTCTTTCAAGACAGGTTTCACTTAAGTGATATGTTACACTCTCGAACTAAAATGTTGATGACTGACGGGCCAACAGATTGACAAATGGACAGATGGATAGAATCTATTGCAATATCAATGCTAGCTTTGGTTGGTGGGGATAATCAAAGGATAAAGTAGGAATAAAATCTGAATGTTTTTTTTTGCAAAAACAAGGGATATGGAAGTTAGCCTTATATGTGCTGACGAATTTAAAACAAAGCTAAGTTGCTATATGTTGCATGCATCCCATCTTTTACAAGTCTATGTAAGCAAAACATTGAAATCATTCAAGACTATTCAAGTTTCTGTTTCCAAAATGATCACAGAAGTAAAATTCTACTTATCATATGATGAAATGGATTAAATTTAATAAATGACAAAGAAATGATATGATTTGGCAGTGCATTCAGATATCTCAGCCAATACTAAAGAGACCAACAGGTACTCGCATAATAGGGTACCCGTCTGTTAATAATAACCCAGGTAATAAAATGAACAACTGGGTACCCATTACAAAAAAAGGTATTGCAAGTTGAGATCAAGACAGAGATTAATGATTACAGTTTGAGGCTCGTATCATATGCGTACTATCTACTTGTCATACATGTACTATATAATACCAATAAAAGTGAGGACACTTCTCCCCTTTCTCGCAAGACTTATTTAAAAATCAACGATAACAAGTAAAGCTAGACTGTCCTAACTTTGTGCCTGTCCATGGTTCATGCGCCATTTTTCTCATCACTTTAAATGCTCGTTCATAGATCCTGATGACAATAAATAGGTCACTACCTTTTGTTGAAAGCAACAGTAAGTACTGATTAAGAAATATTTGATGAAATAAAATGTAAATATATACTACACTTAAAATAAAAGAAAACACTATAAATGTCCATTTAACTAATGCCATTTTTGCCTCAAGTTGGCCCTGGAGCGAGTATTAGCTGTTCAAGTCAGGGCCGCTGTTCACGTTTGTTTACTGTACTCAGTTTTTATTAGCGGGGAACCAGACATATTGTTGTCATGACAAAGGCAACACAAAACACGGTTACCGTAACATGTACTTCTTGTACCATATTAGGAAAAATCAACAAAATGGACAACTATAAAGAATTAAATTTGTCACTGAATATTTAAATACAAGAAAAATCCATGTTATTTAATAACACTAACAAAAGTCTAATAAACATTAATCATATGAGTAAATATGGTAACTTTTGCATTAATTTTGCTTGAGACAGTTCCAACAGACAGGATTGTTGAATGTCAAACCGCTTATCACAGATTCATTCTACTTTGATACTAGATATGTAGTGGACAAGTCTAAATTTAAAATAAAGGGTGCCAGTTATTTTTTAAAAATAAAATAGGCTGCATCAATGTGCCTGTTGAATGTTATTCGACTGAAATATGTTAGAGATTTTTGTTCAACTTTAAAACTTGTTTCACTGGACCATAATGGAGGGTGAACCCTGGCAGGTCGAGGATACTACAACTCATCATTTGTGGCCTTTAAGACTATACACTAAAGTTATTGAACATATATAGACAAATTAAAGTGAGCGATATGCACAAATAATTTATCCATTTCTTTTGTTTCTATAATTTTGTATTAACTACTAATCCACATGGATTTAGCCAATTTGTGACAAGTAGATCCAGGCAAGTAGCAAAAAATGTATGCTAAAATAAAAGAAATATGTACGTTTTTTGTACAGATTTCTGTAATGATGGCAGGCCATTTTAATATCCAAGTCATGACTCATTAACTCTATATGACAACGTTACAATACTTTGCAGCATATTAAATGATTCAAGACTCTTTTACCTTGTATGACTTGACTGCATTCACATTTCAAAAAGGACTCTTTTACCTTGAAGTGCCTTCACATATCAGACAGGACTCTTACCTTGTATGACTTGACAGTGCATTGTCATATTAGACAGGACTTTTTTTTAACCTTGTATGACTTGATATTACATTTACATATCAGACAAGGCTCTTTTTACCTTGTATGACTTGAAAGAGTCCTGTCTGATATGTGAATGCACTGTCAAGTCATACAGACAGGACTCCTTTACCTTGTATGACTTGACATTGGATTCACATATCCGACAGGACTCTTATTACCTTGCATGACTTGACAGTGCATTAAGTTATTAAAAACATGACTCTTTTACCTTGAATGACTTGACAGTGCATTAAGTTTTCAAAGACAGGACTCTTTCACCTTGCAACAAAACAATAAACACATCCACGATGTCACATGATCAGTAATGATATGATGCGATTTTTAATTTCCATAAAAATTCATGAAAAAAGTAAAATGATCTCTCGGACAAGTACAAGATTGAAATCATTCAATATGTTTTGTTAACTACACCCATGGTTTAGCGGGCAATACTGTCGAAATCCTCAATATATCCATACATCAAATTTCTGGATAAACCACTCAAAGGAAATTTTTTAAACTGTACTTGTAAACAATTGCATAATTATATTTATTTTTAAAAAAAATGAAAACAATTCCTCAGAAGAACTTTTATTTGTGTCAAATGAACAGTAGACATGTGTTAATAGAGAATTAACTATGTTACATGGCTAAACATATAAGAAAAAAAGTTACCAAAAAATAAATGAAATACAAATTAAGATCTGAATGTTATGCAGGATAACAAATAAGTAAACAGTAATACAAATTTTCATCTGGAAAAGACTATTTTCTGCAAAGACTATATTCTGCAATATGGTTTTCACCACACTGGCTCTTATATGGGTGTTCAGCTAGCTGGCAATTATATCACATAATAAGACTGGCAGAATGGAATTAGTCTTAATTTTCTAAAACAAAAGTGAAGAGGCTACCATCACCCATTTACCAATTTCCAAAACCTCATTTAAGTAGTCTTTTTTTCCTAGGTTTCAATACAATCTCATACAAAGAAAATGTCTTTTTAGTGGCTGATTGATTCTGTTAAAAAATGTGTTAATGTTATAATTCTGTTAACAGTTAACTTATGGTTTATTTGAAACAGCCATTGTCATGAAATCCTCGTAATTTATTCTAATTTGTCCCTGCATGGAAGTATCCCGCTGTCTGAACATGTCTGTCAGGGATTTCAACATGACGCATGCCTGGATGAAGTTGTCAAGGGTTAGACATCTTTTGGATTGGACGTCAAATTTGATCACTACCATCTGGACAAAATTATACGACAGATTGTAACCCATGCTCTGCAAAGCTGAAACCAGAAAAAGTAATTTATGACTCCCAAAATAAGTAAAAAAAACCTTTAAAGTGGGGATGTGGTGAAGAATTAAAAAAAAAAGATTTAGTGGTTTCAGAGTGAAATTATGAAAATAATAATAATAATAATAATAATAATAATAATAATAATAATAATAATAATTATAATAATGAATACTTTGTATAGTGCCTAAGCTTTAGAAGCTCTAAGCACTTTACAACATATATAATGACTTGTTGTTGTAAGGTTTAATGTCATTTTTCAGCACACGATAGGCTATACATGGCGGCCAGTATTATTGGTGGAGGAAGAACCCGGGAAAACCCCCAGAAAGAACCACCGACCCACGAGAAGCTACTGGCAAGCTTTCTCACATAACTACATCAGCCGAATCTTAGACTTGAACTCACGCAGACAGAGGTGAGATCGCAATGATCCATAACAGAGAGTGATTTAGACCACTCGGGGGCTCTCGTATATAATGATATGACTACAAGCAAAAACATTAAAAAAACACCAAAAAAAAAAACAACACATAAAATCATGCTGAAAATACTGTCAAGAAAAGGTGAGTTTTAAGAGCACTCTTGAATTGGATCAGTGTCTTTGTGTCTAATTTCAATGGGCAATTCATTCCATGTTGCTGGGCCATGATATGCAAATGAACATCCATATGACTTCATTTTCATTGTAGGAATAATGAGTATACGATTGTCAGAAGAGGAACATAAGTATCTTGTTGGTGGGTACACACGGGTGAGGCCAGACAGGTTTGTTGGACTGGAGTCCATTAGTGAACGTATTACAGAGAACAAATTTTGTGTTTGATTCTGAACTGAATGGATAGCTAGTGTATGGTACAGTGCAACGGGAAGATGTGCTTTGATTGTAGTACTCTAAGGATGATCCAAGCAGTTGTGTTTTGAACTTTTTGAAGTTTCTGGAGTAGATATTGAGACAAACCAGACAGAATTGAATTATAATAGTAAAGTCTTCAAAGTACTAATGAACACACAAGCATTTTAGTGTCATCAACTGAAGATAAATGAACCTTTTTACCAAATTTTGCAATATCTTTACTTCCACAATTGTTAAAATTAAAATCCACTATTTCCAGTCAAGTTTGCCAAATTTGTATGCCTTCAACAAACACTTGCTGTATAGCATGTGTAATAATTCAACTTACATAGTGGGAGAAAAGCATAAAAAAAATTATGCATTTAAACTGCTTACAAAATCTCTCACCCATGGCATACTAACCTTCTGAAACCTGCATGAACCAAAACATGCCTTTCTAAGCACAAACATCACCGTGTTTTCAGTAAATCAACTTTTAATGGCTACATTTTGTCACAAGAATGGATTGGGTGTATCAGTTTGGATGTTTAGTAATAGAGTGCCTTTAAATAGTTAGGGAGGCCCTGGCTTTCAGCCCATGTTTGGCTGTGAATTTTAATTTTTTTTTTGGTGGTAACAGTAATATCATCCACATTAAAGGCCTGTAACATCTGACATACAATTAAACTTTCAGCCTAAGTATGTATGTTTACATGGTATGGATAATGGCGAGACAAGGACAAGCTTTAGCAAAGGAAGAGGATATGTCTTTCAACGCTGAGAGTGACCATGTGGAGGTCCATATCCGAGGTTCACATACACTTGATTGTCCTATGCAGAGGCCTTTTCCATCATCAACAACACTAAGCTTGACAATTTAAAAGTTTAGAGAAGTTAAATTCTTGGTTGTGCTAAGAACATTTTTCATAACAGTCTTGTCTGGGATAAGTTTCTATCAATTTGATGGATTCAGCAATTAAAATGATCTCTCTCTGATAAATCAGTTGCTTTCACAACTTAATTAGTTTTGTCCTCATGAGTATTTTCAACAGAAGTTATCGACAACCTATAAACTTTCTTTAGCACTAAACAACGTATCTATCAGCACGTGTACACAGCCTTCAAAGTTCTTAGCCAGTCTAACCTACATAGTTCTGACAGCATTATATAAATTTCTATTTTGACCTCATTTGGCAGTAAAGATTAATATGGTCACTTTGCTGTTTGGCTCTGCCGAGACTGGCTTAGACGATTTAGTACCTTGTATAACAAAGTAAGGTTCATCACTAATTCCCAAAACCTCAAAAATAAAATTGACATGTATAAAATTCAGTAAGTACCATGTGTTACCAGTGGACAACAGCTATTATATCTGGCAGTAAATCCTACTACGTCTAATGAGAATGGAATGAATGTTTCAACTTCACTGAATATACCCCTGCATGGCCAAGCAGGCCAAGAAAATGACATGGGAGAGATCAAATTATTGAGAATAGTGATGATTTGAAGTGATCATAATTTACAAAACATAAGATGAATGATCATAACTGTGGAAACTTGAACAGCTATTCAGGATAATTTTGTATACACATGGGAGATAACTACTAAACTGTCTACTCATTTACCTACTCGTGTAACCTCCCTTGAAATTTACAATTTGCTTGACATTGTTATTCAATTTGAGCAAAATGTTCGAAAAACCAGTTTGTTACTATTTTTAGCAACTGAAACTAAACTTTTTCAAACAGAATACAGTAGTCCCCCTCTTGTACGGCCCCCCTGACCAGCGGCCACCCGCTCCTAACGGCCAGAATTCGTTGGCACCGACGAGTTTCTGTTCAAAAGTACCCCTCACGAAAGGCCACCCGGCTAACGCGACCAGCATTTTTGTGCAATAATATAAAATTTACCCCTCACGAGCGGCCTCATTTTATTTTTAAATGTATTCAGAACCAATAATTAACTCAAATCTTGACGTAAGGTAAGCAATTTTGATTATCTCCATCGTAGATAGACGTCTCCGAGTGTCAAGTCGCTGTTAAAAGTGTCGACTAAAGATTTATAGTATATCGTTATCTATGAAAGTCGATGTTTACAGGAAATGGGCTCAATAATGTTATGATAGAGTTTGAGGTTTAACACCTATGTTGAGTTCTTCTCGTTGATGATTATAACCAGACGTAATTGTTATAATCATAACAAGGTCAGCATAGGCTAAAAATAGATTTTGTACATTGGCACACACAGACAACCTTAAAAAAGACAATAGGGTACCAGACAAAGACCGGAAAAATCACGTGACCACACAAAATGGGTTCCTTTACGACGGCTGTTTTTCGTACACTCGACACAAGTTTTGTCTGCATAATTAAATCGTATACAGTCAGCAATAACCGAATAAATCATTACCAAACATTAAAATGTCATCACGTTAACGGATATATTATTTTCGAAGAAAGTCGATTATTCTACTCGACGACATCGGGGGGGGGGGGGGGGGGGGGGTGGGAAGGGAGGGCCGAACAATTGTATGTACAAAAGACTCGTAAAAACAAGTTTGTGTTGAAATAATTTGAATAAACAAAGTAATAACCGATAAGAAGGTTATTCAGCAGCAGTGGGAAAATGTAGCAAATGGAAACATAATTATATATGTACCAAGATGTAAATGACGTTTTTGAATCCATTTGCAATCTGCATGAGAATAATACCCGCTCGCATATCAAACTTACGCCAAGAAAGCAAAAATAGTAACGTATATTCAGTTGAAATAAATTTGTTACTATAACAAAAAAAAAACTTTTATTGATTAATGTTTCATTTAGACGAAGATAGTTAATGTTTTGAAGTATGTAGCTTTCTTACTACGTACATTACATATACATGTACTTCTCATAATAAATTTAGCCCCCCTCTGGAACGGCCACCCGCCTTATAAGGCCACTTTCCCGGTGCAGCAGGGGTGGCCGTATAAGAGGGGGACTACTGTAGATGCTTTGCAACAGAAAGGGTAGGACTAAAATACCACGAATGCAAAACTTAAAAATTACTGTTATATTTTTGTTTATTGTCCAGCTAACCTAAAATGATCCAAGACAAAATTAAAAAAAATGAGACTTAACATGTCAGTCTGACCAGCTTATCATGGCTTGTACTGAATAAAACTGACTAAATGGAGTGAAAATTTCTTTCTCTTTTCTAATAAATTTCATTCGAATGCACTACAGTACATTTTACACTGTTTTAGAATTAAGTTGGAACTGCTTGACAGAACAATTCATTTGAAGTACAGAGTAAAAGAACAATACTTGATACACACTTCTGATTTCATTTTCATGCACTTAAATTAAACCACAGTCAACAAACATATCTGTAAATCCTGTGATTGGATGCCCCCAGGTCACATGATTTCAAAGCCTGAAAACAGCTTTTACTGCTGGATTCCGTTATAAAACACGACAAACCACTTATAATCTGCATAGAATGTAAAACTAATTTTCATAATTGCAATGTAATAACAGCATGCAGGTATTACATATAACTTTTCCTGGCACTAGTCCAAAGTCCTAGTGAAATTCTTCTCCTCACTTAGTAATTGGAGAAAAAAAAAACAAAAAAAAAACACTGTTCTCATTTGAAGCCTTAGTTACTTCCATCACTTGGAATATCATCATCCACTGACATGGACGAAGACTAAAGAACATCGGAGTTGGGAGGAAGGAATTAATTTGCTACTACTAGCAATTACTAATTGCCAATTACTACTACTAATTAATTACATACGTTCTCAAGTGTCATATATCATTAACCAGTGTCTCACCAATTGTACGCTGATGACACCCAAATATACAAATCTAGTTACCCAAATGAAGTTGATGCTACCATGCAAGGAGTAGAGAGGTGCATTTCTGATGTGAAATTATGGATGAAATGTAACAAACTGCAGATGAATGATGATAAAACTAGAAGCCAATCTGTTCACAATACAAAGACCTTCTCATTCACATCCTTGACCTCAAACAATAAATATCTGCAACACTAACATTAAGTTCACAGTCAGTACGAAACCTAGGTGTTACTCTGGACAGTACTCTCACATTGCACCAACATGAACATATGCAAGGCTGCATATCTTGAGCTGACACTCATCAGCTCCATTTGCAAATATCTTTCAGTGGATGCCACAAAAACACTTGTGGTCGTTAGTACTTTCAAGACTGGACTACTGTAACTCAATTTTGTCTGGTTCGTCTCAACAAAAAAAATTCAAAAAAGTTAAAAACACAGCTGCTCTGATCAACCTTAGAGTACCACGATCAGAACACACCTCCCTGCTGCTCTGTACCCTACACTGGCTATCCATTTGATCCAGAATCAAACACAAAATTTGTTCTTTGTATTACGTTTCACCGATGGTCTCCAGTCCAACATTCCTATCTGGCCTCACCCATGTGTACACACCAGCAAGATACTACCGCTCCACTTCTGACAATTGTATACTCATTATTCCCACTATGAAAACAAAGTCATATGGACAATGTTCTTTTGCATACTAGGGCCCTGCATTGTGGAATGAATTGCCCATTGAAATTAGACATAAATACACTGTGATCCCTTTCAAGAGTGCTCTTAAAACTCACCTTTTCGACTGCAAGAACAAACTTAAAGACCTATTGTTTCCTACCTTAAATATTTTCAACATTTTTCTAATTTAATGGTGTTTTGTTTTTTGTAGTCATATCATTATAAATATTGCAAAGCGCTTAGAGCTTCTAAAGATTAGGCACTATACAAAGTCCTCATTATTATTATAACTGATTCAACACCAAAATGGATATACCTGATTGAACACCAATAAAGATGTAATTGATTGAACACCAACAAGGATATAATTGATTGACCCCCAAAATGGCTATAATTGACAGAACACCAAAATTGATATAATATATAGATGATAAGGAGACATCTTATACTGCATGCACTAAGTATAAGGAAAAGAACGACAATATTTCAAACTTAAAAAAAAAAGGACTAAGGCATCAGACTGAGACTGATTTTGTTCTAGACCTTCAATTAGCATCTGGATGAAGGAGTTTTCACATTAGACTGGGGACTAGCTTTAGAAGCGATAGCAATGTAATACTTGCAAGTAATATTTTGCTACAATCAAACGTTTTCCTAATTTGTTGCCATATGTTACCATTTATCTACAATATACATAAAACCAACCTGTTTGT
The DNA here is from genome assembly GCA_030141615.1 of Unio pictorum. Taxonomy (NCBI): domain Eukaryota; kingdom Metazoa; phylum Mollusca; class Bivalvia; order Unionida; family Unionidae; genus Unio; species Unio pictorum. The sequence continues at coordinate 2,427,652 of JARLTB010000065.1, read as the reverse complement.
AACTCCTGTGCCTCAATGCTCCCAGACCTATTGATGTCAACACTCTCAAACACTCCTTTCCATTGCATGATGTAATTCCACAGTGCTTGAAACTCAATAAGTTCAATGGTTCCGGTTTGGTCTCGGTCAAACATTCCTATAAAAACAAAAAATTCACAACCAAAAGAACCAACATCAAGGAATTGTCCAATTACCTACCCCTCTGACTATTACAGGCAGAAATATTCACAGATTAAATCTGCCACAAGAAGCCCAATTATTACTCTTTTTATATCCAAGATACAGCCATCATTATTAAAAATTCTCAACCTGAGTTCATGCGCAAGCTGTTATATGTAATGTGATTGAGTGTACCTGTGTAGGCATACCTGTCATACATGGAGAACTGTTTTCTATGTTGTCTGTGAGTGCAAATGTGTGGGCATACTTTCCTCACATAGGCTAACATACATTTATGGGTTTGATAAACAAATTGTTTCACTTTGGGATGTGAAAAATAGTTATTACACAGAAATGAGAGAAACAGGTATCACCTTGTTGATAATGGTAGTGTTGTAATATTGGCATAGGCATCAGGATTATGGTTTATCATTCAGCTTAGTTCTTAAATAAAGACTTTCATATGCAATCATGAAACTTGATGGGTATATAGGGAGATTGGGAATTAGAATCAGGAGATTTTTCATGGCATATTTAAAGCCATGTTTTCACCAAATACTGACAGCTGGGGGTCCAAAATGTGTGAAATTTGCAAAAGGATGTGCAGTTTCTCCCTGCGATGCATCTTCTCCACCCCCATGCCCTATTTTCATATTCTGCTCAGCTGTGGACAAACTGCACAATAGTTAAAGGTTAATCTTAAACAAGCAAGAACACTAGGGTGACTAATTAAAAGTTAATCCTTAGCAATGCAAATATTTTGTGAAAACGACTGGCCCTTCCATTATAATTCAAATAAATCATGTTCTACACTACTGTGTGTTATGCAGGCATCAGCAATTGATTGGCAAATAAAGAATTCCCAATGTTGTAGAACTAAAGGTACCTAAATGGACAATACATGTGGCAACTATTTTCCCCTCATAAGGAATTTAGTATTGTTTACAATGAAACACATGAATGCTGAATTAGATTTATAGGACAGATGCTGTGTGGTATGTATTTTAATTCCTGCTTTTAATTTAACAATATCAATTAACATTCATATATACTGTATAAATATGCAAGGTGTTCACTTGTGTAAGTTAATTTGGTGGAAATGGCGCAATAGCATATGGAGTTACAGCATTCATAGTCATCATTCCTGGGACTGAAATTGTCAACAATTTTATTGTTGTGGTTGCTTTTCTGATTCTTGTATTGTTGCAGAGGTTTAAAAAAAATCATAAATTTATGTGAATAATGTTTACATTTAATTCTATTTAGTGAAGAAGTGAATTCTTACTAGTATACATATATATATATATATATATATATATATATATATATATATATATATATATATATATATATATATATATATATATATATATATATATATATGTAGGACTTTTATTTTTTTTAAAGGAGAAATGAAACTTGAAGACATCATGTAATAATCAGGAGTTCTCTGCAAAAATTCAGGAGATATCATGAAATCAAGAGGCAGATGTGGAGTGGTGCATGAATAACTTTCCAGTGACCAGACAGATGTCGTGAACTCATAAAAACTCTAGAACGAAACGTTGTATGACATTGCATTTAACCTTTTAAATTGATTTAAATCCAGGTGTTATGTATATTTGATTTAAATCATTTAATTTCGTTTGTCAGATTCAAATTTGACATTTTGGGTTTAAAATTCATTAGTTGGGAGAGATTTTCTAGAAATGGATGACCTATATACTTTACAAGTAAACACCACATGTTAACCTCATTTCTGGCCTTGTTTCAAGGCTGATAAACAGGCTTTTAAAATGATTGGTTGATTCCAAGGAATAACTGATTCTCATATGGTGAGTATGTGACTTTGCGAGTGTTTGTTCATTCTAAGGTTTTCTAGAATGTCATGTGACCCCTTTCCTGTTTACGTAAAAAATGGTATTTAAATTATTGTTTGGGAGAGAACAGCTCAGTAGTTAGTCTGGGCTTTGGAATACAAAGATGTGGGTTTTATTGTTTGAGTGTAAATTGATTCAATTCATTTGGGATCAAGAGGAATTTATTGTGTTATTTATCTAGAAATTACTTGTGCTCATTTGAATTATTATAAAACTAAAACTGACTTCATCACGTGACATTGTCGTCCATATTGGATTACATCGTCAAGATTCCAACCAGGAACTATTAGGACATTTTATTATCAGGACTCTTGCAATTCCACTGGTGGATTATATTGTGAATTCTTTTTGGATTAATTTTTGTACTTGATTCTCTAAAACTGTAAGTTTAAATATTTTCTTTTATGAAAATATTTGTACTCAATAAATTGTTTGTTAAATTTTTACAAGCTTGTTATTTTCACTTTTTTCTATGTTGCTGCTTATTCAAGCCTAAGTACGTAATACAGGTCATAATAACATCAAATACAGGTCACAGTGACTTATATTGCATATTATTATGTCGTGCTTACCTCAATGCATCCAGACACAGATGCATGAAGCTGCAGGTATCAAATCTTAAGAAAGTGAACCAAAACACAAAACTGATATCACTGAGACAAAAAGATACCAATTACAATAATCTGCCCTAGGCAGGATAGTGATGTACTTGCTGAAACACATAAACATGCAATGCTGATGGACTGTGATCAACAAAACAATACCTTAAAAAAACTGATATGAATGAAAACTGTCACTAGGTGTAACAAATGGTCAGACAGACAGACATACATTCTATGTTATTATATGCCCCGTTGATATAACAAAAAAATAAATACAAAAAATGTATCAATGTAATTCAGATTAAGAACTAACCAATCATTAATCTACATGTCTCTGGGTTGAAATGTGACCAGTTTGAATTGACCAGTGCTTCCTGAAGTTCATGGGCAGTAATTCTCCCACTTCTGTCACGGTCCACTGACATAAACCACTGGTACACCTGGGGGTCAATTCCTGGAGGTGTTCCACCATAACCACCTAAAAAAGAAATTTGTTTGGTAGTGCTTTCTTTAACTGACAAAATTGTTATGTCTTTTCAAGACACAGAATGCATTATGCAAAAGAGACTGATATATATATATATATATATATATATATATATATATATATATATATATATATCACAATGCTGCTGATATAATGTCACACACACACATTCATTTGGAATATCAGTAATTTCAATGACCTATACCTCTGACTTGGAATATCAGTATTTTCAATGACTTATACATACCTCTGACCTGGAATATCAGTAATTTCAATGACTTATACATACCTCTGACCTGGAATATCAGTAATTTCAATGACCTATACATACCTCTAACTTGGAATATCAGTAATTTCAATGACCTATACATACCTCTAACTTGGAATATCAGTAATTTCAATGACCTATACATACCTCTAACTTGGAATATCAGTAATTTCAATGACCTATACATACCTCTAACTTGGAATATCAGTAATTTCTTTGACCTATACATACCTCTGATTTGGAATATCAGTAATTTCAATGACCTATACATACTTCTGACTTGGATTATCACTTGTGTATTGAATGTTTGATTATCACTTGTGTATTGAATGTTTTTTTTATGTTTACGTAAGGACCCAAGCCTAAATTTAAAGGTGTACAATTTCTTGTACACTTCCAAACTGAATATCTATTCCCAAGAGGACTGGGCACAAGAAGACTTACTGAACATACAAGTAATCACTTAGAGATAATTTTAAGTCATCAAATTAACACCAAGAGCAGAGGCTCATTATAAATTATGTAACAATAAAGGTTTGGAATGTGACTTTTTCAGAAGTGTGTACTACATTTATTTCACTGACTTCTAATTTTTAATTCTGGTTTTTTTGGGTGTCATTAATAAACAGTTTAAGGAATTAAATTTTTTTTCATTTAGCAAGAGAAAAAGATACATGTTCATCATTTTTGGTCAAGATTCTTTCACGAGTTCATAGCGTTATGGTATTATTGCTGTAAAAAAGTATATCAATTATCATAGCTGTCACTGTGCTTTATTTTATTTTAGTTCAGCTTTTGTCTGAATTTTGTTCAGTACATAATAGTAGGTACATATATCTTGCCTATATATCTTTGATAACTAATGTCAAGGAGGCCTTATTGTTCATGTACATGGACTTATCCATAATGCACAGACTATATTCTTCATATACCATCTAACTATGAACCAATGCACTTTCATCTTTTCCATCTAAAATGGATCTGTTCCACTCTAACTCCACTTCCAGCAGTCGTACTGACTATGCCTCCTAATCTCAGATCCTGCCCCCCACCCCCATTTAACTTCATAATTTGAATGGGTCAGGGGCACTACGACATAGTGATAATTTTATAAAGTGAGTAAAAAGCTCATTAAAGCTTCAAAGTAAATGTTGATTTTACAAAAGTGGACCATCTTAAGTATTATAATGGTAAAGCTTGAGAGAACATGTTCAGAGATGCTAAAATTCTACCACATATTTGTGAAACTGAACATAAAAATATTTTTAAAAATATAAACAGTTGTGACATAAAAGAAAACTTTGGTATACATCATTTCTAATGTACTGGAAAATTTAACATTTTCAGGTCTGGTTATGCTTTTGCTTTAGCATTGGTATTGTACTTCCATGATTAACTGTTCCTTTTAAACTAATTATATGTACAGCAATATTATATACTATGGGGCCTAGGGTTTTTGTGCTGTTTTCTCAAGTTATTATGTGCTGACACACAATAACATAAACCACACAGTATGAGAGCTCGATGTAAGGGAACTGACCATACAATTGGGATGGATGAACCAACAGAAGCTTGGAGCTTAGAATGGGGGGGGGGAGGGATTAAAAGTAATTAACTAGATCGAAATAAATATTTTTGCTCTGATTTACTCAAAAAAAATTATATTATTCGTTATGTTGCTTATACCCATAACCTAGAGGTTGCCAAATTTTTGGGAAAGGTGTGGCAAATGCCCAAATTAAGATAGACAAAGCAACAACAGAATGCTGGGTCTGTCCTATTCTATGTTTAATTCAGATACCCTAGGAGATACCAGAATGCTGGGTCTGTGCTATTCTATGTTCGATTCAGATACCCTAGGGGAAACCAGAATTCTGGGTCTGTGCTATTCTATGTTCAATTCAGATACCCATGGGGATACCAAAATGCTGGATCTGTGCTATCCTATGTTTGATTCCGATACCATAGGGGATACCAAAATGCTGGATCTGTGTTATCCTATGTTTGATTCAGATACCATAGGGGATACCAAAATGTGGATCTGTGTTATCCTATGTTTAATTCAGATACCCGAATTCTGGATCTGTGCTATCCTATGTTTGATTCAGATACCCTAGGGGATACCAGAATTCTTGGCCTGAGCTATCCTGTGTTTGATTCAGATACCCTAGGGGATACCAGAATTATGGGTCTGTGCTTTCCTATGTTGGATTCGGATACCCTAGGAAATACCAGAATGCTGGGTCTGTGCTATCCTGTGTTTGATTCAGATACCCTAGGGGATACCAGAATTTTGGGTCCAGACTAAACTATGTTACATTTAGGTATACCAATGGATAACTACATAAATTCATAGCTTTTTCTACATTTTTCAACTCTTAAAAGTTATTTCTGGAAGAAAGTACTTGTAAGCAACGTTTCCTGCCTTTTGCTGGCTGTAGGGGATCCTAGTTATGAGAGATAAGGGTTAGGTGACAATGGTGATAAAGCACAATAAAATTAAGGTACTTTTGTAAAGAAAGAGAAAAAAATATAAGGTGGAACACTGACAATGGAATCCAGGTGAATTCTCATTAATATTAAGATGCATTAAAAATATTTATTCAATATTCTGGGGCCTGACCTGCACTAAATGATCATATTAGAAGATGATAATCAAACTCACTCAAGTTTATCAATATAGATCTGCATATAAATTTTTTTTATTGAAATCTAAGAAATTTAATGGAATTCTACACACAACAGTTTATCAACTTGTTGCTAAATACCAGTTATTATTTGTAAAATGGAATGTTGAAAAGTCTGAAAATCAGAAATGATGCTACAAGATGATGTTACAAGCTGACGGGGGGGGGGGGGGGGGCCGAGTGGCAGAGTGGTCTAAAGCGCTTTCCGTTATGGATCACTGCCATCTCACCTCTGTCTGCATTGGTTCGAGTCTAAGATTCGGCTAATGTAGTTATGTGAGAAAGCCTGCCAGTAGCTTCTTGTCGGTTGGTGGTTCTTTCCGGGGGGGGGGGGGGGGGGGGGGGGGTCCCCGGGCTCTTCCTCCACCAATAACACATGCCACCATGTATAGCCTATCGTGTGGTGAGAAATGGCGTTAAACCCTACAACAACAAGCTGACCATGAACTTAAGAAACAATGAGTCAAACTATGTCATGGTCTCAATTATATCAAGCTGCCTAATATATTTGTTTAACATTCAAACTTAGATATATTCATGTATAGAAAAAGAAATGTAGATTGGTCTATCTATGATGGGGTCTAACTGCTAAATAATGCAGAATTCTGATGAGTGAATATCTTTAGAAGGTCTCATAATTATCAAGCTGCATATCAAATCTGGTTAAAATCCAATTAAATTTAACTATTTTATTGTGCAGAAATGAAAGTAAACCAGTATTACAACCTGAGGCTAAAACTCTGCGAAATAAAATGATATAAGCAATGAAAATCAGCCAAGGTCCTTGTCAAAATCCAGGTTTATTCCTAATTTTGATCAAAATCCAATCAAAAATAAAGTTGTACACAAAAAAATTGGGTTAGTGAGTTAGGGGCTATAGCTCCACTAAACAATTACAAACAAAGCTGAAAATCAAATTCATATACGACTTCAGCAAAATCCAGTTGTCTATAAAAGCTCATTGAAATCCAATTAAGGCAGTTAACACGAACAAATGTACATGGGTATGACAATCATGAATCATAACTTAAGAAAGAACTAGTCAAAGTCTTGAGAAAATTAACCAGCAATCTTAAGGCTAATTCAATTTAGTTCAAATTCGATATACTACTGTATAGAAAAGAAGGTGGGTGCTAAATGATGATGTAGAAGGCTGATAAATGAATGAAGACTTAGCTAATATTAAAGATGCATACAAAATTTGCTTGACAATTTAAGATTTGTTTGCATTTTGAAAAATGACTTGGAACAAGGGGAAAAAAAAAAAAATGAATCAATAGTTTCATATTAATAAAATTTCTTTGTGCAAGTCACATCTCATGATAAACTTTAAGGATAACCATATGCAGGACACAGGGTTAGATTAATTCATCTATCTATGCAAATTTTCAAGAATGATTGAGTGAATAACCCCAAGATAGAAACTAAATATTCATCTACTATGTGTGATTTTAACAAAAAATTAGTCCAACTTTATACCAGATGTATCTATGATTTGACTAGAGACAATTAATCCATTAATAAGGTTGTGTCATCTGGTTCTCAACAACTGTGCAAATAAAAATGGCTCTGCCACTAATGAAGCAGTTTTAATATGATTGCTTTGTCCCACTAATTTCCCTATTACTTCCATACTCCCATGACTAGACAGGAGACCAAAGCAGTTTACATGTGTATATGGAATAACTCATTTTTTATTCCCCATCATTATAAAAAATATAGGGACATTTTTGCATTTTATGTTCAGTATTTTTAACTTTTGAAAAACAGTCTTACTTTTTGTCATCATCCAGTTCTTTATTTTCTTGCCAACTTAAAAAAAGACGGTTGTCAAAGATCTCGTCTTGTTATAATCAGGCCAGCTAATCACTTCAACTTGTATTAATGAATGGTGTAACTGGAGTTGGGCAACCTGGTTCATCTCCATTTTAAGACAATCCAAAATAAAAGAAATAAGGTTTTCAAAAATCACAACAACAAAAAAAAGCAACTGATTAGTTTTCTAGTTATTTAGATTTAAAGTCCCCTTTGATAAACATGAAACAATTATGCATTATGTAATGGTAAAATGCCCTCTTGTCCTATACAAACCTAGAGACTGTGGAACCCCACCAGGAGCTCCATAACCCCCTGCAGGGGCTACATAACCTGGCATTGCACCACCAGGCATTGCACCACCAGGCATTGCACCACCATAGGTTGCTCCATACTGTCCACCTGGTTGGGCTCCATATGGGTTCTGACCAGGTATCCCTCCATAAGCAGACTGACCATAGCTACCTGGAGGTACCTGCAAGGAAAGTTAAGGCTCTTTCACATACATGTTTATGATGAGTGATGGATCCAATCAACATGTATGGAACCTAATGCACCAAACATTCAACAAGCAAGACCGCAATCACTTATCTGCAGTTATTTGAATCACATCATGTTGGTACCACTTATGGTTTAATGAGAAAACTATATGTGATGATTGATTGATCTGCATAGTTATTATTAACATTTAAAATCTGCATTGTTTTGTTAACAAGTTTCATAACCCTAATCTGTTCTATAATAATCTGGCAGCTCTCAAATAACTCTGATGTATTGTAAACAGCATAAATGCTGAAACACCTGAATGCTACTCCACTGACATTATGCTATTGAGATACAGAATGAGCCCGTTTTAAACTGACAAAACTATGGAACAATACATGGAACAAAACCTGTACGAGTTCCTGATGGTTTTAGCCAATATTTCAAGTCTAATCAAAATGTGATCAGAAACATGGTTTCAAGAGTGGTAAAAATAGCAGCTAATCTGATGCATGGCTCTTACTTAACCTCACCTGATATTGTAATGAAATAGGTCCACATTCCAAGTTTCATAAAAATCAGATAGAAACATGGTCTCATAAGTGCATGGATCTCACTAGCAAACTCATCTGAGATCTTTATGAAATTAAATTAGAAATATGGTCTTCCAAGTGATATGTATGTACAGTGTATATGGCTATATGATGCAAACAAAAGAAAAAGTATAAAAAGCAAAAAAAAGATTGGACGAAAATTTAGGCAGAAAAACCATTTTAATAAATGCAAACATGAAGCACAGAAGAAATTTAAAAAGCAAAGATATTACAATTCTGTAAAAATGAATAGAAAATAGAAAACAGCACCCATATGCAAATTCTTAATATATATATATACTCGTAATTTGTTATATCAATGCCATTCCCTCTTAAGGACTAACAGGTACACCATCAGTTTCTTCATGCAGTTAATGTCAAAGTACTCTTGTTTTACAAGGTCCTTCAAAGTGGATACAAACAATTGTTGAGGAGGGACAGATCTTAAGATTGCTTGCCATTACAACTGTGAGCTAAAAATTATTGGCTTGCCTTTTACAAACCAACTCAACTTACACCTCAAGGCAAAGTAAGAGAAAATGTAACTTTCCTCTAGCATCAGAACTATTTTTCCTACTCTGGTAAAAGATTTAGTCTGTACCCAATCCTGATAATATGTGTTCTTTGCATTTATTAATGTCTTTTCAATACAGACTTGAGCATTTAGAAAGGCACATTCCATATGCGAAAAACTGCTAACAAGCACAGGAAATGGAGGTACATGTACTGCTATGTGTTATTCTAAAGAAAGAATGAAGTGATGGTAAAATTTGGATAAATGCAGAGTTCTGTTAGTAATTAAATATTAAGCTGTCAAAACAGTACATTCTTTTGTTACTGAATAAATATTAACAAGCTGTCAATACAGTGTGTTCTTTGCCACTTGACAATTATTAAAAAGATGTAAATCCAGTGATTTTGTCATTACACTGTTTTTTGTCATTTCGTAATAATTAATAAACCATTACAGTAGGTAAATTTACTTTTTTATTCTGACATTACTGTTGATTTTTGTCACTTCATAATTATAAATAAACCATTCCAGTAAGTAAATTGACTATTTTATTCTGACATTACTGTTGTTTTATGTCACTTCATAATTATAAATAAACCATTCCAGTAAGTAAATTGACTATTTTATTCTGTCATTACTGTTGTTTTATGTCACTTCATAATTATAAATAAACCATTCCAGTAAGTAAATTGACTATTTTATTCTGACATTACTGTTGTTTTATGTCACTTCATAATTATAAATAAACCATTCCAGTAAGTAAATTGACTATTTTATTCTGGCATTACTGTTGTTTTATGTCACTTCATAATTATAAATAAACCATTCCAGTAAGTAAATTGACTATTTTATTCTGACATTACTGTTGATTTTTGTCACTTCATAATTATAAATAAACCATTCCAGTAAATAAATTGACTTTTTATTCTGACATTACTGTTGTTTTATGTCACTTCATAATTATAAATAAACCATTCCTGTAAGTAAATTGACTTTTTCAAATCTGGCAATACTGTTATCCGGTTGATCAAGCTATAACATAATTTTGTAATCTTCAATTTTTTGCTAATAAATTCAGGTAGGGATTTTAATTATTTCATTAGAAACACTTGTGCTTCATTATTAAACATTTCAAATATTTAAACTGAGATTCATGCAGTTGTCATTTTATTTAGCATAATGTGCTGAAAGTGACCAAGTTACATAGAGCTGTGCTTTGTGTTCATGTCTTTTGATGACAAAAATTATATATTATTTCATCAAATGCCAATTGGGCTTCTACATAGGCATTTATAATGATGAATAAATGTGACGTTCATCAAGATTATACCCTTGAAATTTCATGAAATTTTTAAGGAATGAGTCTGAATCCAAATTCCAAATTCACAAAATCGCAATGAAGGATTTTTTGGCAAGAACATTAATTGTAGTGTGGTATGCAGCTAATATTTTCTTCAATGAAATGCATGTGTTCAACAAAAGAGTCGAGGAGAGAACTTGCAATTGTACTAACCTGTCCAGCCTGAGCATGCAAAGGAGTCTGAAAAATGAAATAATTTGCACAATCACTAGAATATAAACAGAGATCATTTTCTCCTCTGTTTGACAGAAATATGAAGCCATACTACAGCAAAATGCCACAACTGTTAATCAATGACAAGTGTTACGGCTATTGGATTTAAATTATTTATTTTGTCAAATCCAGATTTGTCATTTAGGGTTTAATATTCATTAAATGAGAGCTTTTTCTGGAAAATTCAGGCTGACCTACACTCTAGCTGTAAACACAGGTTGACCTTGGCTTGTTGACCTAATTCCTGACCCTGCTTTAGACATTGTCAACAAGCTTCTAAAACTATTGGCTAATTTCAAGGACAACTTTTTATTTTTAGTTCTTGGGGGTAGGAAATATCTAGATCTTTCTTTTGAGTACGTGATTTAGTGAAGGCAGCCTCTTTCTGTGACCTTCCATGAACTTCCATAAAATCACGCGATCACTTGTTTACTTAAGAAAAACAGTTATATAAATTGTCGTTTGGGATAGAACAGTTCAGCAGAATCTGGGCTTTTAAAGTTATTAGTTGTGTATTTATGTTTGAGTGTTAATTTTAATTATATTGTTCTGGACATTGTGTCATTTCGTCAAAGCAAGAGGAATTATTTGGAAAAGAACCTGAATTCATAATTTCATTTCGATGATTATAAAACAAGAACTGCATCACGTGACATTGTCAGCCATTTTGGATTACATCATCAAGATTCGAACCTGGAACTATTAGAACATTTTTTTATCAGGACTCTTGCAAATTCCATTAGTGGATTATTTTTGTGAATTCTATATTGGATTAATGTGGGATTTGATTCTCTAAAACCGTATGTTTATTTACTTTATGAAAATAATTGTACTTAATAAAATCATTGTTAAAGTTTTACAAGCTTGTTAGTTTTCACTCTTTCTGTGTTGCTGCTTATTCGAGCCTAAGCACGTAACACAAGAATGTTCTAGGTTTAAAAAAAAATATATAAACTTAACCTACATCTATGGCCCCATACAGTATGATTATGCATACACTCAAAGCAGACATAATCAAATCTTTGTTAGAGCTTGTGAAAAAAACATCCAAAATGGACCAAAGGAAAAAGCAAATGCTTATTGTGGATCTGTTCACACATAAACACAGCCATGCAAGTTTTATGGGGAGACACATTCTTATAATGGCAGTTTTCAAAATAATAATTCCTTTCATACAAATTTCAAAGACATTTTCCCAAAACTTGACGAGGAAAAAGTCAAACTTAATTAAGTACCTACACTAATCATTAATCTAGCCAACAAAGTTTCATTAAAATTCTTTAAGCAGTGTGGTAGGAGACGCCAAGACAAACTAAACTCCCAAAATGTCTCCATTTTTAACAATTTATAAAATAATTTTAACAGAAAAATGTCCCAGTTGAAACAACAAAAATATATTTCACATCTATACAAATACACAACCAAAACATCCATCTATGCAATGTGGGAGGAAATAAAAACAACAACAGCCCCCAAATATGTCAACGAGTTATAAAAAAAAGTGAAACTTATTTGTGAATCTACATCAATTACATATCTAACTCACAAAGTTTCAATAAAAAGTCCAGAGTAATTTGGAATGAGAAGCAATACAGAACTGTACTATTCAAATTTACTTGTTTTAAAGAAGCAGAGTTTTCACTGCAGAAATGAATCAATAGAAAAAATGTAAAAGGCCTCGCTAGGATTTTAAAACTAGGAATCCTGGACTTTTGTAACATAAAACAACAGAAGTCCCACAAGCAGAAGTTGCAGTACCATCCTAGACAATGCTGAACTTTGTAGATTAGAAGAACTGTTGGTTGCCATCGAGTTTAATTTCCACATTCTTTATAATACTGAAGTGTACAACTGTGTCAGCCTATTTGTAAATAATTCTGCACAATGATACGTCATTTCTGTAAACATTGGTTCACGCGTTGCTTTGGTTGAAAATTCAATTTTTTACTTAAATGTCAGAAAGAGAATGTACGTGTATTTTATTTACACAGTACGATGCATAAACATTACATCTTTTCAAAGCTATGCGAAGAATAGAATGGCATATCTTGAGTTATGGAAACATGGGGTAGGTATCATGTTTGTCCAAAGTATTATTTTGGCTATAATATTCTGGTGACAATTGACGATTTTCAACTGGTAAGCAATTTCTTGAGGGAAATAAAATATAACATAGCCTGGACTCCCTCCAGGAAATTATACTGTGAACATAATTTTTTCGAACAGCAAGTAGAATTTAGCAATGCATAATTTGCATAATCTGAATTCGGGTTTTGCGCCAATATTGGTGACTTTAGATGCGCAGAATAGCATGACAGCAGTGTAACTCGTCTGAGACTGAATGTTGTCAATCCAAGGATTGGTCGTATTCCAACACTAAGCCAGGCATCACACACTTTCTTACACTTGACTACTATTCCATCCAAACAGTCAGTTCTACAAACTTCAGCACTCTTCTGAATTCCTTTAAAATCTTTGTCAGTTTGCCGTTTACCCCCAAAATACTTATCCAAATCTGCCAAGTCTTGATTTTGAGGTCGCATGGACTATTTATTTGGCTACAATCAGAAATCAACACAATAATGGAAGCTATAGTTCTTGTGTACTCTTATACTAACCACATGTACACTTCGAGATCTTTCTGTCTCTGAATTCAGTCATTGAAATTTCAATACATTTTCCCACCCAAGCTGCTGCTAGTCGAAGTCACTGAACTTGACGCCCAGCTATTGCAACATGTTCCTTTGATGTACTCGTATAAATGCAGCAGGCACATCTCTGGGTATTTTAGACCAACAAATTGTTCTCTGCCTTTTTAATCGACTGGCCACCAGTTTAATAAAAAAAAATGATGTGGAGAACAATTTTTTGGTCCAGGGGTATTGATTCATGATGAATTCTGTCATTGTAAATATCAGCACAACTAAAATTTTAAAGATATGTAATTTTCTGGTGGCAGTCTAATATAGAATCTCTGGTACCAAACATAAAGGTAATGATATCTCATAAGAATGGTATGTATAATAATATAATGGATTTAATTCTGGTACAAAAAAACAACATCTAAATGAATTATTTTTGTAATGAATAATGGACTTGAATATTTCCTTGTGACACAAAACATGTGCAAAGACTGAATTAACCAGAGTGCAATCAATGATAGATCACCTCTACTTGTACCAGTGCTTCAGTAACCATTATAAACATTATCAGGCAGAAATATATTCAGACTAATGATCTTCATTCTATCTTTTCTAAATAAAGATTTGTTTGCAATCTTTTATACATGCAGTCTAGTTTTTCATGCATTCAAATTTATAATGTCAGCTTTTAATGGGTATTATAAGACCAGCCTTGTGTGCTGACATACTGTGAAATCAAATACTTACCTATCCACCCATCAGGAACAGGGCATAATGACCATAAAAAAAGAATATTCATTTCTATCATATGAAACTCATAATGATCAGCTAAAGCAATTGACACTGATGTTTATTTATATTCAATTACTTTTAAGAAAATTTCATTCTGATAAATTGCCTTAAAAAACAATTATCACAAGGGACATTTTTTTACACAGTCAAAGTCAGCCATTGTTAACACATCAATATTTACCTGATCAGCAACATGTGAGATCTCAGTCACCAAAAAGGCATGTTGAATGCAGTCCAGAAAGCTAATAGCTGTTTTCATTCACATGTATAATTCAACAGAATATACAACCTACTATATACAACCTACAATCATAACTATGTAAATGTTACCAATGAATAAGCTAGTTACTTCCAATGTGACTTCTAATTAGGCCATTACGCGTTTGTGTGTGTGTGTGTGTATATATATATATATATATATATATATATATATATATATATATATATATATATAAAATGGATAAATTAATGTGTTCCACACAATAATACTCAACCTGTCTGAATACAGCATAATATGTAACTCAAGATTGCAACATATGCAAGAAACAAACAAATGAACTTTAAACATAAAATCTGAAAACAGTTATTGAAGTATGAAATGTGTCCCAGTTAATTCTTTAGACAGCAAGAGAAGAGTGTAGAACATATCAATATCGATCACAAGTTTCATGGTTGAAGTTAGGATGAGATGCATGTAACATGCATTTCAAGTAAAATTGGTCAATAAAACATTGATAAATCATTCCTGTTATCATCCCATACCCCAAAAAGTAGTGCCTGGAAAATTATCTTTTTAGCTTTTAATAAAAGCTGCTTTTTGTTTTTTTGTTACATTTTTGTTACATTTTCTTTTTCAAATTCACATTATACAGTAAATAACATTAGTTGACAAAACATATTTAAATTATAAAATGCTAGTTATGCCCACTGGTGGAAATACTTAAAGAAAGAAATATCAATTCAATAAGTTCTGTCAAGTTAAATTTGTGTTTCAGTTTAAATTCAGTTTCATTGTAATCATCATCTACCTTCTTATACTGATACATTAAAATCATAAATTGAGCATTAATTAGTTCATGATAGTTTATTAATGGCAGCCAGTATATTCCGTTGACGAAGCAGCTGATAAATCGTAACTAAACTCAAACTGTGCAAGAAAGTCACACATTTCCAGAGAAAATTCTGCCTTAGATTATCTGATAATCTAGTAATAATGGTTGACTTGGAAAGCTGGCCATCTTTTAAGGTCAACATTATTGTACTAATAACAACTGGTCAAATGTAGTGTGCCTGTGTACAAGTGTAATACTACTTAAGATGTGCTTCATTCTATGTGTTTTTAGTTAGCCTCTTCACTTCTCTTATCTTCTAAATAAAAAAGATACTGCTTCATTCTACTCTGTACAAAACAAAAACCAATGGAATTCTTTAGCTAAAAAATAATTTCTTGAGGGAAATAAAATATAACATAGCCTGGACTCCCTCCAGGAAATTATACTGTGAACATAATTTTTTCGAACAGCAAGTAGAATTTAGCTATAATTTTGTAGCCTCAATGTTTTGTACTATAGTTTGTTCCAACAACATCTTGAATGATATTTGCAACTGTAGCTCAGTGAATTTTCAGGTTCGCATATTTAAATGTAGCTAAAAGTAACTGATTCATTTTGCGCATTAAGTATTTCAACATTGTTTGAAATGACATTGTGTATAACATTATCTCATTAACTCATTTGGCCATGATCCCGTCAACACACGTGATCTGGTTTCTGCATTTAATGGCTGATTCACCAATAGCTGAAGTCTGTTTACTGCATTCAATGGTCGATCACATCTTTTATCCCTTTTAATCTGTGTTAGATACATCTCTGATTGGTTACAAATGTTTTTTTTTCTCCCAATAATCAGACCAATATTAACCAATCAAAAATGATTTTACTTTTCTTTGTGTAAAGTTGAATTGTTTAGAAACCAAGTGTTACTAATGGAGGGCAGTTTCACTACATGTATTCTGTTCATGAAAAATCATAAAGGATATCTGACATAAGACCTGATGATGGTGACAGCAAAAATGAGGAGTTTCTCTGGTTTAATCTCGAAAATATTGAGCAAAGAAAGAAAAAACATGTTCAGCAGTTGGATATTTTGCAAGATTTAGATTTGGACATCAAAATTTCTGAGACTGACTTGCCAGAAGAAGAGGATGATGATTTTTAACATAGCTTTAACAATTTTTCAGTCTATGTCTGCAGTGTGGCAGTTTATATAAATTATAGTGAAGTCTATCATTGGGGACATCATGCTGCAGACATGTAGCATGCTGTCCCACCCAATGACATTATCCTGATACCACTAGGCCAACCAGTCGTAGCAGTGGATCATGAAATCCTTTTGAAGAAACTAAAAATCTACCAATGCGATGAAAAAACAGTTAGATGGTTTACTTCATACTTAAGTGAGAGAACACAACATGTTTATATAAATAACATTCTGTCCGAACCTGAAACAGTTAGATATGGAGTGCCACAAGGCTCAATTCTAGGTCCATTACTATTTATTTTATTTATTAACGACCTACATCTTTTACTAAGGGACTCGATATCATCTACAGATCTCTATGCAGATGACACAACATTATCTGACATCCAAAACACAAAGCATGAACTCGAAATCTCTTTACAGAATGCATTAAACAAGCTGGAAAACTGGTGCACATGCAATGGCATGGTAGTAAATACTGGTAAAACTAAAATATTACTTATCTCAACAAGGAAAAAAAGGAAAAATCTTGATAGCAATGAACTATGTCTAACATGGAAGGATAAAAATTTGCAAATGGTCTGTCACGACAGACTACTTGGTGTTTTGGTAGATAATAATCTATCATGGACTGATCATATCAAACATATCAGTAAAAAGGTCAATTTAAGTTTATGGCTTCTCAGTAGGATAAGACATTTTCTCCCTGAAAGGCACAGAAAATTATTTTATAACAGCTACATACAACCGTATTTTGACTACTGTAATACAGTATGGGGTAATTCAAATGATAAAAACATATCAAAGTTGGAAAAAATTCAGAAAAGAGCATTAAGGCTAATATCAAACCAGAAAGAAAGCAAGGAAAATTTAGCTGGTAAGTTAAAAATATTACCTATTAAAGACCGAATATGTTTAAGAAAAGCCAAATTAATATACAGGATATCCAATAATAGTGCTCCTGAATATTTACAATCCCTATTCCAGTATAGGCTACCTGGTAATACACCCAACCTGTGATCAATATCTACAAAACAGTATAAAATTCCCAAACCAAATAAGGAATTATTTAAGAAAAGTTTCCAATACTCTGGAACTTTGCTCTGGAATAGTATTCCAGTTGAGATTAGAAATGCCCACTCTATTTCCATCTTCCAAACCCAATATATCCAGTGGCTTCTGAGATGCTGTTGAATTAAATAAATTCCATGTATGAGGGCCTCAAGGTAGATTAGTTCTTAGCTAATTGTGTTACCCTCTTTAAATAAAGTCATTATTATTATTAACCTCTTAATGCCAGGCATCAAGTGAGGTAGTCCTACATATAAAACCTCAAATCTTATATTTTTGTTTTGGGCATTAAGGAATTTCTGTCTAACTAACAGAGCTGTGTAGCATGTTTTGATGTTGCCTAACATTGTAACGAAAGCCAAATTTTCAGGAATATCTCACACAACTGACAACTAAAACAATGTCTCTTTTCAACAAAGTAAAGTCATACTATTTTAGTCAGACTTTACTTACTCTGATGTCTTTTCTATAATAAATTTAAATTTTTACAAAAGAAATGGACCTGGTTTCAAGTTTCATTGGTCTAATTTTCAGTTGGCTGGAAAATTATGAAAGCTGGAAATACAGAAATCAGGTTAACTTTAAGTTAAAATATAATTTTTAATGAATAAATAAAAAAAATATTAAGCCCATTGGAACTGTAAGCAACATTTTGTTTCATTCAAGAAACATATTCCCCATATGAACCTACCTACTGTCACATTTCAACAAATTTAAATGTATGTCAAGGGAACATGAAAATGTGTCCATTTGCTAGTGTCAGATTTTGATTCCACCTGGATAAAAACAGCAGAGTAAATATATATATATATATATATATATATATATATATATATATATATATATATATAACATATCAATTTGTGGAAGAGTGTTCATATGGGCTGCCAAGTTTGTGAGATATTCCTTAAACATTGACAACTCTTACAGATGTCAACCAACATTCGAACAAGCTATACCATTTGGGTAGTAAGAAATAAAACAAAAATACCATATGCTATGTCTTACATTGTAGGACTACAAGCGAGACAACTGTTGGAATGACTCGGTCGAAGTTCGAACCAGCCACCTATCGCACCTAAGGCGAATGCTCTAACCACTAGGCCACCGGAGCGGTCCCGGAACGAGTTGTAATATTATCACGATAGTCGATGGCGGGATTAAACCCCTTCCAATACAAGGCCCCTTGAAATAAGTTAGAAACCATGAGCACAAGGACTTTAAATCTGTTTGATTTCACTAAGCACATATAAATTTCATTAGTTAGATGCGTTTTGGTATAAAATTTGCATATAACCGTGTCCCCCAATCATAATATCCACTTCCGTCTGCGCCATGCCATCGTACAAGCGTCGTGGCCCTATTAATTTGCTTTAAATTATAACATTGTATGAGAGTAACGCATTTCTTGTTTTTAACTGAAGGTGACTAAATAATCGCAAGATAGCGAGTTAATTTGTTTTCTACCCAAACTATCAATTTACCTGTCCGTATCCTTGATAGGGGCTCGCCATTTTTGTTATTGTTCGTAGACTCTGCAATACAGTATAGTCTGGTACCTTGACCTTTATTTCATTATGACTGCATTTCTATTCGGGCTCTCTCGGCTGTTTATCCCAAACTCTAACGATGGTAAACCATTTGTTTAATTTACGGAGGTTTAATTTTGAAAGAAAAGAACTTACCAGGTTTTCTCACTGTTTTCTTGGTTATTTAATTAATAAAGGTATTTTTTAGCTTCATTATTGTCAAAAGAATTTTTCATTCTTTTCATTTCGGTGATGATTAATGGGGATAATGTGGGGTATAGTGTGCACTGCTTGGCCTTATTTCAGATGTGCATCCATTAGAAACTGCTAGCTCCGGTTACCATTTTCACTTTCTGGGCTTTAATGGTAAATTGGAAAAATGAAAATGAAACGGTAACCTTTTTTTTTTTTATACTTTTGGTATATTTTGTAATTCGTTCATGGAACTATAACTTAAGAATGTCTTATTGCCTACTCAGGCAAAATTTGTTTCACGAATTTGTTGTTGTTTTGGCTGAAGAGATTTTGAAACTACATTAAGTCCTTACGTAGAGACAGTTGTTGTGTGGCACCCCGTATGGAACACGGAAAATTACTCAGAGGAATCCGACAAGGCTAACATACTGAATCGTCAACACCAGTCAGTCTTCACACAAGAGGATAAGAGTGATCTATCAAGCCTACATGGAGATCGTTACCCACTAATGCCTGACATCAAAGTTACTGTAGATGGTGTTTACAGCTTGTTGCGGAATATTAAGCCACAGAAAGCTACAGGCCCAGACATGATTCCATCAAGGATCCTGATAGATCTAGCAGAAGAGTGAGCACCATACTTGAGTTATATTTACCAGAAGTGTCTCTAAACAGGTTATGTCCCTGATGTTTGGAAAACAGCAAACGTTACAGCTATCTTTAAAAATGGAGAAAGATTCAAGAACAACAATTATAGACCGGTCTCCCTTACATGTATCTGATGCAAAATGCTTGAACACATCATAGTCAGCAACATGATGAAACATCTATATCGCTACAACATTCTAACAGACTGCCAGCATGGTTTCCGTGCCAGACGAAGCATAGTGCATAGTCTATCGGAAAATAAATGACTCCAAGGACTGTGACATCCTTCAAGAGGATCTGAACCAACTGGCACTCTGGTAAAGAACTTGGGGTATGTCATTCAACCCAGAAAAATGCAGCATCCTAAGAGTTTACAGGACACAATCACCAATCTTGTCGGAATATACTCTTAAGGGGCACAAATTATCAAATGAGCAGGCAACAAAATAGCTTGGGTTTTGATTTGTCTAGAGACCTCTCTTGGAAAAGGCACATAGACAAGATAGTAAAAAGAAAAGAGAATAGTAACCTTGGTTTTCTGCACCGCAATCTCCTAATCAACAATGAAGAAGTAAAAAGTGCGGCATATTTCACTCTGGATCGACCAGGTCTTGAGTATTGCTCGACTGTGTGGAACACACATAATAAAGATCTAATAAATAAGATAGAGATGGTACCGAAGAGAGCTGCTAGATTCACCACAAATAAATATCGTAACGCTAGCAGTGTCAGTGCAATGTTGAACCATCTCCAGTGGGAATCACTTGAATCCAGGCTAACCAAGGCCCAGCTGACCATGATGTACAAGACTGCAAACAACCTAGTGGACATATCAGCGGGCAAATACCTGACCCTGGTATATAGACAAACTGGCTCAAACCACAAGAAAAGGTTCCAGTTAAAGTCAGCATCGACAAATTGTTTCAAGTTCAGCTTCTTCCTAAATACATTAGGGACTTGGAACAAATTACCATCAACAATTGCAGAAGCTTCTGACTTGGTATCTCACAAGCAGGAGCTTTATAAAATCACATTATAATGAAATAGTCAGCTACAAGTAAGATCTAGTGATTCTCAGGGCTATATGCCGGTTGAGGTTTCCACATCTCATTGCCGCTACGGTAGCCGGATTGGTCTGAATATGAAGGGACGAAAACTTACACTGTCACTCTTTTACTTGTTTCTGCCTTTCTTATCATTACTTTTCTGACTGTCCAATCATTTCTTTCTTTACTTTATCGTTGTCCACGGTAATATAATGAAAAAAAAACTGCAAGCGTGACCACAAGCCTCCGCTCGATTCGAGTTTTCTCACGCGTCTTAAATCGCTTCAGAATCGCAAGAATACTGACAAACTGTGGACGTCGAAGAGAGCAGACGTGTTTTTTCTGCGCTCGAAAATCAACTAATATCTGGATTTATTACCCATTGGATTACGTTTAATACTAGCATCAGCTGTACAAGGTGATTTAGTCAATAGCCATTTACGAGCTGTGCTCATACAGCGCTTGAGTACCGCCAGTACTTTGCTTATGCAAGCCACTGAGCTGTCAATTCTCACACATCTTGTTAATCTTAAGTTGCTCTTTTTGATCATAATTTGCTTATCTTTGTTTCTGCACCTATTTATTTAGTTTTCATTATTTGCACTTTTCTTATATTGTTTATTATATCAACTGCCAAATTTTCCCCACAGACTGTATTTTCAGAACTGACAGGAAAAATGGCGGAATCACTGAAAATTGATCTAAATCGCTATAAAATCGGCGATTTTTTTAATACAGTTGTGGAAGGCGAAATAGGGAAGAAAAAACTCATGATTTATCACCGTGAAGGTTGCCAAACCTTAGACTTTGGGACTAGCGCAACGTTCCCTAGACAAACTGAAGTCCTGACAGAAATGGAGATTTTGGGAATAAATCTCACAGAAATTGACGCTTTGCAGTATGGGGGGAGGAACAAGTACATCCTGTACCCAAAGAGCCAGCGTCCAATGCTCAAACAGTCCGAAATGCAGATAGGAGGACAAAGAGTCACAATATATGACACTGAGCCAATTGTCAGGGACATTGAGGGCCTTAGATCTGATAATATCAGGGTTACCACACGAAGTAACCACAAATGCAGTGTCGGACAAATTAATGGCGACGTTCAAATTAAATGTGGGGGAACACAAACATGCCTCATGTTGCGGACATAAGGATGTCAGAAATGGAGAACGGATAATAAGGGTTCCTGCGGAAGAAGCAAGAAAAGTACCCCCTTATTTCTATGTAATGGGCTTCCTCTGTAGGTCGTGGTACAGAGGTTGCAACAGGGACCGACCCTGCCCGCGATGCAAGACCATAGGCCACGGGGCAAAAAATTGTACACAACCAGTAAAGACAAGAGACCCTAACTCATATGCGGCAAGGGCCGCCAAAGATACCGAAGAGGAAGGCCACCAAGAAGAAAAGCAAGAACAATAACAACAACAAACAAACAAATCAAGTAGACCCGGAGAGTAAACAACAACAACAAACTCCAGGATGACCAGAGCCACAGAGAGAACCCCAAATAGAGATGAGAGAAACACTATTGCCACATGACGACAGGTTCAAAACACCCACAAAAACTACAAAGAGGGAAGTACCCACAGCCCCTCTAAAGATGTGCAATAGATATGAATGTCTCTCCATAGAAAAAAATGAGGAAGAAATGGAAGAACTCGAAGGCATAGAGCCTTTCGCAATTACCATAGAAAATACAGATTCCTTACACAAGGCCTCCACACCGGTGCCACCTCAAAGGAAGAGAAAAAATCACACTCTCTCCAGCTCATCGACCAGCGATGAGCCAATCACCGTCACTGAAGGGCCACTTCCAAAATTGAAACTCTCATCCAAACTAAAGAGGAGAGAAAGAAGAAGAAAAATGGAAGAGGCAAAATCTTTATCTTTATCAACATCAACCTCTGGAGAACCAGATCCGGATTTTGACCTCACTTTACTATACCCAAGCTCAATAATGACAAATACGACAACGGAAACAATGGACACAACGAACGAACTGCCAAAGGAAAAAACCTAAAAGACACTTACGACGTTCCATTTATAGAAGACATAAAGTAAGACAACAGGTAAAAATCTGAACGAAATGGCTTTCCTTTACACAAATACAAGGTATATACCTTATATAGCAAACAGACAAATAGCACCAATACAAATAGCAAACACAAGGAAATAGGCGACCACTAGCCATGGTCAAAACAAATATATAAGTAAACTAATAGCGTGGGTAGATCAATTCCCACCTAGTAAGGATCTACAGAAATAACACTAGGGATTTTTAAATACCCCAAATCAAATATATAACCCCGATGGGGAAAAATTAAATGGGAAGTTAAAGAAAATAAAAAAAAAAAAAACAAACAACATACCTGGGGGTGCACAAACACACATAAAAACTTTTTGCTTTTTTTTAGGGGGGGGGGGTGGCATCTGTCTGGTGCCCCCAAAGAAAAGAATACTGACAAGCTTCACATATACATTCAAAAGACAGCGACGTACCAACGCAAAACTCGAGCCGTAATAGGGAGGGTTAGTGACTGGATGGCTGTGATTGAAATGACAAGGGAGGTAACATTTCCACGACTGTGTTCGGTAGCCTTGTTTTTGCGTATAAGCGTTCGTACCAAAAATATATGAAAAACATATTAAAGCATGACATGCAACCATCGATTCGTGAAACATTTATTTATCACTGCCGTTCAAGAACTTCCATGCCTACAGAATTTAAGTATTGCTTGAGAACAACGAATATGATATATAAGTTACAACCAACATGCAACTAAGCTCTATGTCCAGAGCTAATATGATTGGTCAAATGTAGTGCAATAAAGCATTAGGATACCATCATCACGACAGGACTCCTACTATAATCACCGCTAACCTGCCCTCCTACTCTGGGATACTGAAGATATTCCAACAAAATAGTTCCATGTTTACATGCCACCTACGTATGTAATAAACTTTACATATTACTTCCAATTGTAATAAGTATCAAAGGGTTGACTTGAAACCTGATGACATTGTTTAGAATTTAGAACGTGGCATGTTCTTGTTATTTAATGAAAACATTATGATATAGAAGGTTTTTGGGGTTATGCAGACATATTTTGGTTACTGCCTCTACATCAGTTGATTTACAGTAGTAATACACAAGATCTAGACTGGGGAATACTGTGCAAAATCGTTCGAGGCAGGATGGTGCTGGGATTCTCCAGTGTCGCAAATTGCGTTTATTTCACTTATTGACGACATAGAATACCACCTGGCGATATTTTTGGCGAACATATTTTGAGCTGTTTAACTTGAATATAAAATCTTGGGTCTGGGGTGGAGAAATTCAAGGGAACCATGAAAGGAAGCCACAAACTTGGATAAAAAATGCACTAGGATATATTTATTGTCGGATAAACAAAGCCTTTGTTCATATTGACAAACATATCTTGGCAGCACATTTTCACATCATAATCTGCTTAAGCAGACACATGACCTGGGTACCGTATGCTGTGATACACTGATATAGTTATGCAACCGGATTAGCTACAATTGACCAAACCACAAGAGGCAGTAACATGAACGGCTACGATTGGCCATATATTTAAATATAAAAAGTGCCACAAAAATATGGTTTAGCTGACACTCATTCTTTAAAGGTAAAGTCTTGATCGAAACAAGCGAAACAAACAGCCAGAAAGTACACAGGAGGGAACAGCACGTGCAAAATGGCGGCAGCAAGAAGAACAATGCAAGGTCTACAGAAATATTTTAGGACGAAAAGAGTGGAAAGGGCAGATGGTGATTATATAGAATGTAAATACAAAAAAGGGACCCAACAAATAATTTTCCCAGATAATCACGGACAAGGCATACCAGGGTCAACTTCGGTATTAGTCTGCTTAAAAATGATGGATGAAAGCATAATGGAAAAGCTATATTCAATAAACTATACAAAGGACGGCTACAACATCAGATACAAAGGAAATACCCCCGCACTGGCTTATGGGGAAATCAACATACTGGGCAATAGAGCAATTGTACAAAAACCAGAACCAATACTGAGAAAAATAAGAAAACAAACTGGGGAACTTCACATACAGGGAATACCTATGGAGATACCAATAGAAACTGTGGTAGAATGGGCTGAGAAAAAAATTTGGCATAAAAGTCACAAACTTCCGCTTAGGAAAGGTATATGGTTTCGAGATATTTAACGAAACGAGAATCTTAGAAACAGAAAGATCCAAATTAAAGGCAATAAAACGCGCATGTTTCTTACACGGTTTCCTTATCACAACCTGGTATAAAGGGTGTATATACGATAGAAAATGTAACAAATGCGGGAAATTTGGACATACACCAAGAAAGTGTACACAAGAAGAAAATAGGATTATCAATGAGACAACTCAAGAAGGAGGAACAAACCAGGCAACTGAAACAACAACAACAACAGAGGAATATATGACAGAGAATACAGGAGAAGAACGAAACAACTCCCAAGCAACAACCACAGAACAAAAGGGAAAGATGAAACAAAAACAAGAACAAATGACAGACAAGACAGAAGCAAGAGAACAAGAAGAACGAAATAATCTGCAAGGCGAACAACAAAAACAACAACAACAACAACAACAAGCAAGTAAAAAGAAGAAAAAGAAACGAGCATCAGCGTTAGCACAAGAACAAGTCCAACTTCAAAAAACCAATAAGAATCCGGAAGATCAAGTCCAACAAACCCAAGCCAAAAAAAATTCACAACAACAACAACAACAGCAGCAACAAAGGGAACAAGAACAAAAAACAGAAAAACAACCGAAAAAGAAGAGAAAACTAAAAGGAAATAGCCAAGAAGAAATAAAGAAACAAGAACAAATACTACGAATATTACAAACATCAGAACAAATCCCAAAAGATATGGAAAGATCACTTAGTGAAATGGAGAGAGAAATAGTCTTAGAAGACAAAAGAGAGGACATAAGGAGAAGAATAAGGAATAGCCAAGAAGAAATAAAGAAACAAGAACAAACAATACAAAGACCTGAACAACCCCAATACGTATTATTTAATTAGGGGTGGGTGTGTGTAGGTATTATTCCTACCCACCCCATGGGCTTTCATTTCTCCCGATAGTTACTTTTTAGTAATTCGGGAGAACGCCCTATTTAAAATATAGTGCATTTAAGCACTGTAAATCCTGAGGGGGGGAGTAGCGACCCTCCCCAAGGGACCTTAAATGGCCACCGATATGGTGGCTATAAAAGTTGTCCATATGCCCCTAGTGGGCGGTGACAACTCTAAAACAATGATGATGATGATGATGACGTATTATTTAATGAAACTACTCTAGAAGAACAGGAAGTAAGACCATTGATCGTATTAGAGAAAGACTCAGTTCTATACGTCCAAGAAGACATAGAAGAAAAATCACTTAGCGAAATAGAAAGAGATGAACAAGAAATGCAGACTTATATGAAAGATTTGGATGGAGTCATAGAAGAAAAAAGAAAAGAGATAAGGAGAAGAACAAGAAGAGCAGAAAGGAAAGAACAAAAAGAAAGACAATATGACCTACACTCAGATGAATGCTGTTAAATTATTTATAATAAAAAAAATATATATATATATATATATATATATATATATATATATATAATATGTAATAAAAAATCATTTCTATAGCACACACTTAAGCTAAGAAACAGGAGGGCCTCCCTTAAAATGGTCTGTGAAGATCAGCGGGGAGACGACCCCTCCAAAAAAAAAAAAAAAAAAAAAAAGAAAGTACACAGGAGGTAAATCGCAGAGGAAGCATTGACGACCAAGGCGTAAAGGCTTCGTTTTTTCTGACATGCAAACATTACTTACATTTTCTTTTGTTTTCTTTTTGACTATGTTGCATCATTCTGCTGTTGGATACCGAGTTGTGCTCACTACAAGTTATTACGTAATGCTATAGCCTGTTTGGCCTTAGCATAATATTTTCAGGTTTGTTTGGGCTTTTCTTTATTGTTTTGCCTTGTATATTGAATTTGCAATTTTTTTATTTTGATGTTAAAAACTGAGTTAAGATTACCCCCTCCCCCCCTCTCTCTCTCTCTCTCTCTCTCTCTCTCTCTCTCTCTCTCTCTCTCTCTCTCTCTCTCTCTCTCTCAGAGAGAGAGAGTAGTGGGGGTGGGACGGGGACAACAATTTAGACAGTTTGTATTTAATAAATAATAATTGATTTTGGAACATTACAACAGGTTTAAGAAACAACAAGAAAGGATTCAAACACAATACAGTATGTGTGCTTTGTAACCGACAAATTTAACATATAGGCCTACTGTCACTGGTTATTGCAACTATCTATAGATAGATCCCAAGGAAAGCGTAAACATAAAGTTACGATAAACCAGAGATTACTGTAGCTTAGGTACAAGTTCCGTTTTAGTTTTTTTCGTCCAGCGCATTATGTTTCTCTCTCACTCCAGTTGTGCATTTTTTGTTATTTACGCACGAGAGGGGAATGGAAAAAATGGAAGGATTCCGATGAAATTGTGTACTATTTTAATATCATTTAGAACACAGGGACTTTTAATACTTTTATCGTTATTTTTATATGACATTTATGATTCATGAATGAGGAGAAATTCATCATTGATCTATAGACTGCGGTTGAAATGATGTTTCTTTGTTCGTAGTATTGTGCCATGAGATGGACGGATCACATTTGATATACCAGTAATATTGGTATTTCAATTTTCTTTATACCAACAGTTTAAATGCCATGTTATTTTTAATGTATGTATACTACACATGTACGTATCAGGTCTCCCTCGAGTAGAACCTGATCTCAATGAAGCTGTAAACTGTAGAAACAGATTTGCAACAAAACGTCCCATTGCAATCGACATCGAAATGGATTGACGTTATTTCTTCCTTCTTTGTTTACTCTGGACTTATCACTTACGGTTTGTTCATTGATTTTTTTTAACTATACAATTTTAACTTTACATTGGTAGGGTTCATGCTAGTTTTAAGTCTCTGTTATGTACAGTTATTATATTGTTTTGTTTTATTGATTTTTAAAATTTGAATAGGCTAAATTTCACCCTGGTATTTTGGTAGCTGATGTCAACCTTAGTTTTATAAGTTGCTAGTTCCGCTGGTGGTGGCACCAGTAGTAAATGTCAATGCATCTTTTCGTTTGCGTTGTGTTGATGATGGTTTACAAGATTTTTCAAAATACTCCGGCCTTACGCTAAAATATATTTAAAAGTCCTTCTTGTATGTATATGTCGATCAAGTGTTTACTGAAGTTGACATCATGGTTATCCCATGTAGGAGCTGAATGGTGGCTCCTTCTCTCATTGTTATTGAAAACATTACAAATATATGTTATATTTGGAGTAACAGACTCTCGTAATTCAACTGTAATGCTAAATTCAAGACAAAGAAAATCATTTTTATGGCGGTAAAATGTCTTCCTAAAGAACTGATTACCTAATATTTGTATTGGTTATCGTTTTTAACAGTATATAGATGGCTTAACCTAATTATCGTACCAAACCGTATGTATGTATATATACGTTCGTACGTACGACGTAGGTAGGTAGGTAGGCATGCATGCATGCATGCAGGTAGGTAGTTAGGTAGGTATGTGTGTACATTGCGAGGCCAGTCAATAGGAATAAACAATTTACATATGCAGAATAACACTAGAAACAAAAGCCAAAAGAAATCGTTGACTCCTATGTATTTAAATAAACGGGGAAGTATGAAAACAAGAAGAAAACATTAGAAGAAAGAAAGAAGAATTAAATGAAAACGGTCATAAAACACGCAAATTACATTTTCGACTCTATGGTCTTTAACTAAGGACAGGTCATGGGTTCAAATCCCATATGAATATGAGCCACCAGTTTCTGCAAGAACTCTATGCTTTTAAATATGTATCAGAAAGTAGCGAAACCAAGAAATGTATTAAAATTCAGAAAACTATGTATTTTCTTGGAATACAAAGTTAAAATTCAAAATACACTTACAGTATGTAGATTACATAATTATTTGCCTAAATGTTCTATCCATTTCCCAAAAAGTATAGAATATTCAGAATTAATCCCAAACGATCTTGAATATGCTGATGTATCAATACTCTTGATGTATCACAATGACATGATCCCGAATGGCTTCGAACGAGTTCTCAAAAATCCCAAATTATTGTTTTATTGCAAAAGGTCGATGAGCACTTTCAGTGAATAATTTAAGTAAATAAATTCCTCTCAAATTAAAACTGAACACAACTATCAACTCTGAGCATAGCTTTTCAAGCACCGACTTTGTTTACAGTCTCTGTTTCTACAAACTGTCACCTGACAATAAAAATATACATAACACTTAATATACATTTTATGCTTTTATGCCTTTAAAATGTCGCTAAAACCAGCCTCGATATGGCATTAATAATAGTAGTCTTTAAAAGTGTCGTTAAAACCAGCCAAAAATCTACTACTATGAGTGCCGCCTTTGCCTCAGCTGGAATCGCATCACAATTATTATTTGCAGTTCAGTACCCAACGAATGTAGTTCTAGTCTATGTTTAGAACATTTTTTACTCTCTCATTTTGGTGGTGATAGAAGTTATATTGATGCATTTTTGGTAGGGATTTAAAAGTAATTGTTTATTCTTGAGAATATGAGCTCAGAGAGTGGTTGTCTGTGTGTGAGTAATAAGGCCTTGGTGATGATCCGGAAGTGAAATCTGTGTTCTGTTTACATGGTGTTCTGTTTACAGTGCAGCCGCTCAAAAAATTGCCGATCAACCCCTGACAAGATTGATTGTGACACAGTTGAAAGGTCAGTACTGAGAAATATATGTAGAGAACATATAGTAAAATTAATTGTGATGTACAGCTATTACTGCTAGCACATTGCTTCTGTTAATACTCTTGTGTTCATCTTTGGAAACTTAGATTTTCAATGGTCTACTAATGGCCGCATTTCCGTGTTTATAATGAGATACAGCGATAATAGCACCTCTTCAAACTCAAAAAATTCGATTATCATTTTGAATGTGCAAGGAAGTCCTTAACACCTTCTGAGTGCCAGCTACCTGTTGGATATTATGTTGAGAGAGATTTCTACAATCATGTTTATCTTGCTGCCAATACATATATGTAATTACGCGGTAAAAATTCTAACAATTAACCCATGCTTTTAATACGCCATTTGATTTTTATTTCATATTCAAGTTAAATGTAGTTTTGTTCTCAATCACACAAATCTAAAATGGTGTAATTTGGCAAACTATGCAATGGGATTAACCCGTACATAATCCCATACGATGATCTCTGTTAAATACAGAGTGGACAAGAAAGAAATAATCCATGACATCGACGACCATAATGAGTTAAGTTAAGGCTGCATTAATTAAATCTTCAAGTCACAACTGTTAAGTAAAACTGAAGTTTTGTAATTATTGTTTGTTATTAAATTTGTCAGTTTTCCAGCTTCTTAGAGTTGGTCGACTTCGATAAGTATGTATAGTGTAGTAATGCCGACAACGGCAAACATAGCGGCGTTACGAGGCTATATACCAATGGCGTGATTATCTTCTCTACCTTTAACCAAAGATGGTTCGATCTATTTTTACAACATCACGCCACCCCACTGACCATGGGGTAAACTTCATTGATTACAGATCATCACTATTCGGTTATACTTTAAATAATCACGACCAAAAACATTTTGAATTCAGTTAATTAAGAAACGAGAACTGAACTCGAGAAGATGAAGAAAAATTGCTGGACGTTTGGCCTGGTGTTAATTTCCACCATTTCTGCACAGGTAAGTGACCTTAGTAGAGGTTCGCAATTTTATCAATGAACCAATATTCCAGGTCACAATTATTAGTCACTTGTTAAAGGATGTCGCGATTGGCCACATTGACAATTATTTTCTTCATACAACTTCCTTGGCCAAAATCATGATGACGATTAATAATAATAATAATAATAATAATAATAATAATAATAGCATTGGCCTAATTGTTATTCCCACGTCTCCATAGCATAGCATTAATGCTGAAGTATAGGACCAAAAAAAATTAAGACAGAAAAGCAACAACTATGTGCTATATACAATGTGACGCGAAAGACTTGACTGAGCTTAATTATGAGCACATGCATCCATTACAGACATGTATAAATGCGTGCATATATCCATGCATCCAATATATCATTTTTTTAAATAAAAAATGTACAGATTATAAAAAAAAAACCAAGGATTTCATAGCTTGAAAACAGTTCTTGACTGCGTTTGAATAGATAACAAACAGATTCGGCCAATGTGGGTATGTGAGAAAGCTTGCTAGTAGCTTATCTTGGGACGGTGGTTCCTTCCGGTGGTTTTCCTGGGTTCTTCATCCACCATTAATACTAGCCGCCATGTATAGCCTATCGTGTGCTGAAAAATGGCGTTAAACTCTACAACAACAACAACATTCATTCACTACACCACTTACTATGAAACCGCTGGATCCCAATGCAAACTTGGTTCTAAACTAGGAACATACCATGAAAATGGTACTATGTGAGTGAAGGCAGATTGATTAGAACCCGTCTAATGAATAGTCCGTTTTTACCCGGTCAGGATCAGAATACGACCAGTTTTCCTGGGCACTGAGATGTTCTAGACCACTTATGTTGAAACTGCTTTTTCCCCGATTTTTCTGGACCTTACCGCTAACCACCCAAACCCAGCTTATTTGGAATTACAACTACTTAAAGAAGGAAATTAATAATAATAATAATAATAATAATAATAATAATAATAATAATAATAATAATAATAGTAGTAGTAGTAGTAAAAATAATAATAATAATAATAATAATAATAATAATAATAATACATGTACTATAATAATAATAATAATAATAATAATAATAATAATAATAATAATAATAATAATAATAATAATAATAATAATAATAATTTAATAACAACAACAACAACAATAATAATAATAATAATAATAATAATAATAATAATAATAGCAATAACGTATGTTGGTTTGTTTCTTTTAACGGCATTTTAAACACATTATTGTCTCTATCATGACGAGAGAAAGGGAGCCAATGTCTTTCAAAGGGACAATCTGCGGCAGCCGGCTTGCGGTGGTCATCAGTCTCACGACACTTGGATTACGATTCCGGCGCTCTACCAACGTAGCTACTGCCCACTTCTTCATCACATATTTTGTTTAAACTGTACCCACTTACGACGCCATTCTTATCGTCTGTTAGTTTTTGTTGCCAAAATAAACCAATGTTTGAACATAAATATCTCAGTATCAAAGTCTACCATTGTCATTTATCAACCGAATATCTCGTTAAGTTACTCAGAAATAATCAAGTTCGGTATTTTGATGTTAGAGCACTGCTTTTCCCTTACAGTGGTTGTTGGATACCTATCAAATAATATAACACCTCTAGACCACGATAAGCGCAAACTTTATATCATAATAATAATGAGGACTTTGTATATAGGGCCTAATCTTTAGAAGCTCCAAGCGCTTTACAACAACTATAATGATATGACTTCAAAAAAAAAATCCTGAACACATTTAAGGTAGGAAACATTAGTATGTCTTCAAGTTTGTTCTTGCAGTCGAAAAAGGTGAGCTTTAAGAGCACTCTTGAAAGGGATCACTGTGTTGTTGTGTCTAATTCGTTCCACGTTGCTGGGCCTTTGTATGCAAATGAAAGTTATCCATTTGACTCGTTTTTGAAATATATATATATATATATATATATATATATATATATATATATATATATATATATATATATATATATATATATATATATATATTGAGACGAACTAGACAGAAATGAGTTACAATAGTCCAGTCTTGAAATTACTAATGAACACACAAGTGATTTAGGGGCCTCAACTGAAAGATTTTTGCCAATAGACCTGATGCGTCTTAGCTCAAGATATGCAGCCTTGCATATGTTCATGACATGTTGGTGCAATGTGAGAGTAATGTATAGAGTAACACATAGGTTTCGTACTGACTGTGAGAATTTAATGTTGGTGTTACTGATATTTATTGTTTGAGGTAAAGCATGTGAATGAGAACGTCTTTGTCTTGTGATCAGAATGGCCTCAGTTTTTTCATCATTGATCTGCAGCTTGTTACATGTCATCCATGATTTCACATCAGAAAGAACTTTGGTGTATTTTTCATCACGACTGTCCGTACTAAATCCATAGTGACATGTTTAAATGCTGCAAACGGTTGTCGCTGAAATTCTTGATCGTAACTGTATGGTTACGACGAGTCAATTGAAATTGTATTGTCACGCTTATCTCTAATGGTTTGTACCTTGTCACGGAAGAAATTTGCAAACAGGTCAGGAGTAATAACATTATAGTAATCATAAACTATCTCTCAAGTTACTCAAAGAAAAAATGTAACTGATGAGTATTTTTTTTCTTTATTTGTTTCTCTTTTAAATTTATTTAGATGTAACAACTCGTGCAATACAGATCTGAGCTTAATAAATTAGTATGTAGAAACATTGTCAGTGTTTTCAGTATAAGCAACGAATTAATATGAGTATTATTATTTTGCTTTTCATTTAAAAATAATACAATAATTGTCTTTATGTTCAACAAAAGAACCGTTTGCTTCATGCAATTAAACGACGTTATAAGCATTAATTTGTTTTATGAAATTGTCAGAACTGAAAAATAAAACATGAGCGTAATATTTTACTGCCTTTATAACTTTATGTCATATTTACTGACAACACAATATATTTATGATCCTCAGTTCAATGAAGAAAAAGAATAACTAAAAAGGAAGAAATTTGCTTAGTTTACATATCACAAGCAAGGTGTATCCATACGGTTAATAACGTATACTTATATGCTAGTGACATGGTATACCAAGCCAAAAATCGACTTATTCCAAAATGTTGTTGATGGCATGTTCGGCATAATTAGCACGACATCATGGCGATGTGCTTTACTTTCCTTTATATGTAATTCGTTACATTTCAATTACCTGATAAAAGCACTTCAAGCGCTTCAAGTATAAATCTTTAGTTCTTTCATAATTAAAGAATTTTGATTTTGTTTATACATAAATACATTTTTTTAAAAAAAGAAATACATGAAGAAAAATGTATTTTGTATTTATTTATTATTATTTCTGTTATTTGTTCTTTCGTTCGTAGATTTGTATAGAGTTATGCTTCTTTACAGACGGGTGTTTGAAATCAGCTAAGAACCAGTTCTGCCTATCGAAATGCGCAGACCAATACTCGATCAGTCATGTGCTTTATGTTCAGCTCGACATTCAAGGACAAATGTCACAGACTGGCTAATCTTTCTATACTCCATTCTAACTTTAAACACTTTATACTGGATGCATGGTACATTGAACTGTTCACTCTGTCAACCGTTGATTTCTTATCGGTCACAACCTTGGCATACTACTATCTTCATCTAGAGCAACGCAAGACGGAAGACGGGTCGACATTGAACAGTGTGTATGATTAGGATTTTTAACGTAGCCTTAATATTTCAGTCATATCGTTACAATGTCTGCAGTGAGGCAGTTTATAGTGATGTCTAGCACTTGGGCATCATGCCGCAGACATGTAGCATGATGTCTCACCCAGTCATATGATCCCGACACCAGGCCGACCAGTCCTAACACTAACCTCTTAATGCTGAGCGCCAAGCGAGGTAGCTGTTAGTACCAATTTTGTAAGTCTTAGTTTTGACTCGGCTTCCGCGGCGGACGCTCTAACCACTAGGCCCTCGGAGCGGTCATTGAACAGAGTTAAACAATATAATTGGCATCTGCAAGTCAAAAACAGGAAAGTACGTAAGAACATCACCAGAGTGGGAGCATAATTATGTTAGCTGTAAACTTAGCACACATTCACACACCTATAAAACATACATACATACATACATACATACATACATACATACATACATACATACATACATACATACATACATACAGAGAGAGAGAGAGAGAGAGAGAGAGAGAGAGAGAGAGAGAGAGAGAGAGAGAGAGAGAGAGAGAGAGAGAGAGAGATGGAGATGGTATCCATTACTCGAGAGACAGAAACTTTGGAAGTGCGCCCATGACAAATGTCCCGGTTGGCGGTTGTGCAGTGTATGTAGTGGCTATGTAGCTCAACACGCGAGTGGCATTCCTTGCTGGACTTGAAAGTTGACTGACGTTGGTATATGTTGGAGCCGCTTCATCTTCCTCCGAGATCGCATTTCATCAGCTAGCAAGTGTAGCTTGTCCTCGTCGGTTCCAAATCAGTGATCAGAGTGTGTCGCGAGCTAGGCCTGTTTAGAGTAAAGCTCCTTCCAGATGTTGACATCAATGTCAAGGGCTTTCATGGCTTGCAAACGTCCTTGAAGTGGAGATGTGGCAGTTCGATCGGCCTTTTGCTAGAGGCAAGTTCCGAATCAAGATCTTTGGGGATCTGTTTGTCATCCATATGACGTACATGGCTCATCCATCTGATGTGACGTTGGCGGAGGAGTGTGACCATGCTGAGAATCTTGGCACATTCAAGCACTTCGTTGTTTGTTACTTGATCACTCTAGGTGATCCCGAGTATGCGTCGGAGACATCGCATGTGAAAGGCGCTCAGTATTTTTTTGTGAGTCCAGGTTTCACTGGCATACAGGAAAGTGCTTAGCACGCAGGCACGGTACACAGAGATCTTATTGTTCAGGGTCAGCATGCTGTTGTTCCACACTCTGTGATATCCTAACACGACTAAAGGCAAAGACAAAGTGCGTGACGCAACCGTCAGAGACATGCTCTTCGCAGACTGACTAACCACTCACACATAAGCTAGGTTAGAGCACTTGATGGGCTGCTTTTCTAAAGCCTAAATAAAACAAACGAGATGGCTCAGAACGCGAACCCTTCAAGTATCATCATCAACAAGTAATGAACTTGAGGTAGTCAGTCAGATCACATACCGATGCTGAGCACACACACACACACACACGCACACGCACACATATATATATATATATATATATATATATATATATATATATATATATATATATATATATATATATATATATATATATATATATATATATATATATATATATATATATATATATATATATATATATATATATATATATATATATATATAAAGGATTGACGGGTAGGGAAATTTTGACCATTTCTACCAGGTCGGGTTTTACCACCACATTTTCTCATCACCACTTTCCTTTCTTGTCAATCGTAAAACAGTTTCTTTTTCTTGTTTTTTGTGTGTGTATATTTTAATACTGTGGTAGTGGTGGTGCTTTCTTTAAAAGCGTTGGTATGGTTTTCTTCAGGCTTAGCTATTTTATAAACAAATTTTAGCAGATAAATGTTGTTAATTGTAGTAAAGTCCTTTCTCTCTTTTTTTTTTTTTTTTTGCAGTGAGAAAAATTTTTGCAATCTATAATTTTGCATACAAGTTAAAACTTTGAACTCTGTTCCTGGCAAGTGATGCCGTTGGTACTGCTCAAAAAGACAGTATTTGATTTGATTCTCTCTCCCATGTATGTATGTATGTATGTATGTATGTATGTATGTATGTATGTATGTATGTATGTATGTATGTATGTATGTATGTATGTATGTATGTGAATTGCATGGATATTTGAATATACATATATGATATTAGTGTGTATA
This sequence comes from Unio pictorum, assembly GCA_030141615.1. NCBI lineage: Eukaryota > Metazoa > Mollusca > Bivalvia > Unionida > Unionidae > Unio > Unio pictorum. The sequence continues at coordinate 2,390,682 of JARLTB010000065.1, read as the reverse complement.
TATACACGCGATGGTGTATTTGGGAATCTAAGTATATATGTATACGTAAGTATATAACTTTGGTTGTATTGCTACCATCAATTTGTGTAACAAATTTAAACTTAAAATCTGTAATGTCTCGGAAAGATTTTTCAGGTTTGTATTGTTTTTATTTTTCACAGAATATCAAGGAGCTTTACAGATAACAACTCAGTATACCAGATTTTCAAAACGACAGATATACATAATCAATCATATTTTCCGTGTGCTCACTTAAAGACCTAATATTGTTTACTACCTTAAATATTTTTAGCATTTTTTTTATGTTTTCTAATTTCATGGTGTTTGGGGTTTTTGTCTTGTTTTTGTTGTGGGGTTTTTCGTTATTGTAGTCATATCATTATATATGTTGTAAAACGCTTAGAGCTTTGAAAACTTGGGCGCTTTACAAAATCGTCACTTTTATTATTATTATTATTATTATTATTATTAGTAGTAGTAGTAGCAGTATTATTATTATTATTATTATTATTATTATTATTATTATTATTATTGAGGATGTAACACAAAGAGAACGCGCAACAGGGTACTAAAACTTAAAACTAGGATGTTTTGTTTCAGGATTGGTTGTTTTTAGCAGTATTTGAAATATTATTTTCACTGTACTCTCATGTCGAGTAAAACTGGAATTAAGTGACTTTCTTAGAGGCCATCCGCCGTTACTGGACACAATGGATTTCAGTCTCGTGACCTTTGGATCAGGAATTATATATATATATATATATATATATATATATATATATATATATATATATATATATATATATATATATATATATATATATATATATATATATATATATATATATATATGCAACTAATTGGCATGATATTAACTGGGATGAGAACGCCAGCTGTTGAAGAGTTGAAGTCTAACCATTATCACTATAATATCATTGATCACTTGCTTTTTTAAAGTTGTATTGCATGAGTATACACTGAGTTGTCTTCTCTCTAAGATAAGGCGACAAATACAGAAAATAATGATTTTTAACAAATTACATTATGATTAGGATGATATAACACGTGGCATCATTTCGCATGTACGATTGAAAATCAGCCCGGAACTGGTCGTTAAAGCTTTCTGATTTGAAGTTATTTCATCTCGTAGGATGCGTTTGATATGACCAGTCTAAGATGGTTCCATCACTTTTCACCACTCCAAGGAAGACCGTAGCTGTGCCAAATGTATTAATATATTAATCTTATAATTCACAACCTTGGATAATGTAATGATTTATAAATAGATTGATCAAGGAAATATAGCAATGAAGAATAATTTGTACGTAATCATTTGTGATGTCAGCTATACCCGCAGCTTTATTATTCTTAATCACGTTGTCTGGAACATGTTTACACACATTGTGGGTTGAAAATATGCATTCTCTAACTTAATTGTTTGCACATAGTATGTTTTTTTTAAGTCAGACTGGCGTTGGACTTTTATTTGGCGGCAAAATTACCATCGTGTGTTGGCATCGAGCGAGGAGTGAAGTAACAATTTCATCTTTCACAATTGTCTGTATACAACATGGAGTCCATGTAATCGTGCTGTCTTCCACGTGTTTGCATACAACGTGGATTCCATGCTATCGTGTTGTCTTCCACATGTTTGCACACAACACGGAGTCCATGTAATCGTGTTGTCCCCCACATGTTTTTACATATAGCGTGGAGTGCAAGTGCTAATGGTGTCTGCCATGAAAGTTTACATGTGGTATCCATGAAATAATGGTGTTTTCACTATACGTTTGCATTGAACGTGGGTTAAAGGTAATACTTTATCTTCCACCGGCATTTGCATAAAACGTGGAGCAAAATCAATAATGATGCTTTCCATGATTGTCTGCATATTAGCATATGTCATATTAGCATCCAAAGATGTTGGCATAAAAAAATATATTGTCCCCAAAAGATGTTGACATTAAAAATTATATTGTCACCAAAAGATGTTGGCATAAAAAATTATATTGTCACCATAAGATGTTGGCATAAGTGATCATATTTTCATCCATGAGTTTTTGGTAAAAAGTAATGATATCGTTTCAACAGGTGTTTTCCCAGAGTGATGGAGAACCCCACTGTATTTGGTACGGGCAATGCGGCATTGGAAACAATATGGGAAACCTGAATTGTAACTATACAGGGCAAGCGAAACTTTTGACCGACCAGCAGGGGCTTGATATTTTAAAAACATACTGTCCCGACCTATATAATGGTAAGTTGGTACTTAAGTCGGGAATGTTCTACAGTATCTACAGAAGAAAATTAATGTTATTTCATTATTATAGTCTCTATTCTTGTAATTGCAAGTAGAAAATAGAAATTACATTGTGATATGGATCTCGCTTTCCCGATGTGAAGTTGGTAACAAAATTTGCTTCTAATTCGCTTCTACTGGAACGAAGACAGGCCTAGGTCCAATTCTGATGATGACAATTGTAAGCCTACCAGAGAGAATTGTCCCATTTTCTTTTCAACATTATCAACCCTTTTCATCATTTTGTTTGCTACAGGAAAATAATTTAAATGGTCTCCGACATTCCGACACATAGAATTTAACCCTGTACATCCGCACCACGGTCACTTGTAAATATCACAATATTAAAAGGTCTGGACAACCTAGATCAGTTTTAAATACTTTGTATAGCTATTGAAAAGTAAAAAGTAAACACACCCGCTGATTAGTCACATACCAATAAAGCACCTCCTAACGTGAATGAGAAGTTAAATATTGTGTATTAAGTCTCGTCGTTACGTTTTTTTTACACTATTTAATTGAAATCATGTCTTACAGGGAATGACACACGAACCTGTTGTGCTTCCGACCAGCTGCACGCATTCGCCGAGAACATGGACCTTCCGAAACAGTTCCTTTCTCGATGTCCTGCTTGTTACCGCAATTACATCAACATCTTCTGTGACATGACCTGCAGCCCTACGCAGAGTCAATTCGTTATGAACACAAGCCCCATCTCAAACTCAGCGGTTTTGTCAATCACATATGCCTTGACCAAGTCGTTCGCCTATGGAATGTATGAGTCTTGCAAAGATGTTCAGATGCCGAGCGCCAATGACAAAGCAATCAGCGTCTTTTGCGGTACCAAGGCATCTGACTGTACTCCTCAGAAATGGTTGGACTACAACGGAGATACCAGTAACGGGAAAGCTCCTTTTCCGATTAAGTTTATCCTCGATGATCAGCCTTGGATATCTGAAGACAATGTTACTTTGATCCCAAATAATCACTCTACCGTCCGGTGCAATGAGACTTTTGACAATAACACACAACCGTGTAGCTGCCAGGACTGTCAGGCTATGTGCGCTCCCATGCTCCCTCCACCTCCATCAAAGAAGGATTTTGAGATTGCAGGCACTGATGGCTATGCCTTTATCATGACCTGTGTTTATATCATTTTTATTTTGTTCTTCTGTTCTTACGTCATTATCGCATCCTCAAGGACCCGAAAACACGAAATATCAAACAAAGTATCAAATCATCTCCAAAAGACCGATAGTAAACCGTCCAAGACGCAAAATGGTAAGGTTAGCAACGGCAGTACTGTGGACAAGAACGTAAAATCGCCCCACTCCAATGCTGCTGTTCCATCAGTCGCTCTCGCCGACGTTGGTTGCATGGAAAAGATTGGAGCTAAGGTAGAAATGATTATAACTAAGACCTTCACGCGTTGGGGAATATTCTGTGCCAAGCATCCGTTTGCATTATTAGTGGCCGGAATATTTATTGCTGCAGCATTGTCTGTTGGCATTATTAGAATAGACGTAACGACCGACCCGGTACAACTGTGGTCAGCAGAGAATAACCAGGCACGACGAGAGCTGAATTATTTTAATAAACACTTTGCGTAAGTATGACAAATCTAATTTGCGTTTTAGTTTTAAAATGTTGAATCTGAAAAAGATAAGATAATGATAAATAGTTTGGTTACTTTAAAATTTTGTTTACATTTATTTAAATGCATACGTTTTCTTTTATTTATCGAGAACATCATAAATGTTCCACATGAAATCGTCTCAGATATTTGTTTTCTTGAGACAATTTTCATTTGATAAATTCCATGTCAGTCCACAAGTATTTCTGAGTCGAAACATCAATTATTATTATTATTATTATTATTATTATTATTATTATTTATTTATTTATTTATTTATTTATTTATTTATTTATTTATTTATTTGACAAACATCTTCAGACCATTCTTCAGAACAGAGCAGGTGATCATATCGAGACCGAAAAATAATACCCAAGTAGAACATCCATTACCCCCACCATCATCAGAGAACATGAACTTTTCCTGTCTGTTCGACAAGGATTTTATGAAAGAGGTCAGTAGTTCGTTTGAGTTGCCTACTTTTTCAGTTACATTATTGCCTTTATTTAAGAGGGAAACGAGCAATTCTGTACATTTACCTGACGATTAGTGGTCACTTCTTGCAACACTACTTCATATGGTTCTTATGCGAGTAATAGGACAAGTTATAAGACAAGTAATAAGACTAGTAATAGGACTAGTAATAGGACTAGTTATAGGATAAGTAATAGGATTAGTAATAGGACTAGTAATAAGACTAGTAATAATACTAGTAATAGGACTAGTTATAGGACAAGTAATAAGACTAGTAATAGGACTAGTAATAGGACTAGTTATAGGACTAGTAATAGGACTAGTAATAAAACTAGTAATAGGACTAGTAATAGGACTAGTAATAAGACTAGTTATAGGACTAGTAATAGGACTAGTAATAGGACTAGTAATAAGACTAGTAATAGGACTAGTAATAAGACTAGTAATAGGACTAGTAATAGGACTAGTAATAGGACTAGTTATAGGACTAGTAATAGGACTAGTAATAGGACTAGTAATAGGACTAGTAATAAGACTAGTAATAAGACTAGTAATAGGACTAGTAATAAGACTAGTAATAGGACTAGTAATAGGACTAGTTATAGGACTAGTAATAGGACTAGTAATAAGACTAGTAATAGGACTAGTAATAGGACTAGTAAAAGGACTAGTGATAAGACTAGTAATAGGACTAGTAATAGAACTAGTAATAGGACTAGTAATAAGACTAGCAATAAGACTAGTAATAGGACTAGAAATATTACTAGTAATAGGACTAGTAATAGGACTAGTTATAGGACTAGTAATAGGACTAGTAATAGGACTAGTTATAGGTCTAGTAATATGACTAGTAATAGGACTAGTAATAAGACTAGTAATAGGACTAGTAATAGGACTAGTAATAGGACTAGTTATAGGACTAGTAATAGGACTAGTAATAGGACTAGTAATAAGACTAGTAATAGGACTAGTAATAAGACTAGTTATAGGACTAGTAATTGGACTAGTAATAGGACTAGTAATAGGACTAGTTATAGGACTAGTAATAGGTCTAGTAGTAAGACGAGTAATAGGACTAGTAATAGGACTAGTAATAGGACTAGTAATAGGACTAGTTATAGGACTAGTAATAGGACTAGTAATAGGACTAGTTATAGGACTAGTAATAGGACTAGTAATGGGACTAGTAATAGGACTAGTTATAGGACTAGTAATAGGACTAGAAATAGGACAAGTAATAAGACTATAAATAGGACTAGTAATAGGACTAGTAATCAAACTAGTAATAGGACTAGTAATAGGACTAGTAATAAGACTAGTAATAGGACTAGTTATAGGACTAGTAATAGGACTAGTAATAGGACTAGTAATAAGACTAGTAATAGGACTAGTAATAGGACTAGTAATAGGACTAGTAATAGGACTAGAAATAGGACAAGTAATAAGACTAGTAATAGGACTAGTAATTGGACTAGTAATAGGACTAGTAATAGGACTAGTTATAGGACTAGTAATAGGACGAGTAATAGGACTAGTAATTGGACAAGTAATAAGACTAGTAATAGGACTAGTAATAGGACTAGTTATAGAACTAGTAATAGGACGAGTAATAGGACAAGTAATAAGACTAGTAATAGGACTAGTAATAGGACTAGTTATAGAACTAGTAATAGGACTAGTAATAGGACTAGTAATAGGACTAGTAATAAGACTAGTAAAAGGACTAGTGATATGACTAGTAATAGGACGAGTAATAGGACTAGTAATAGGACGAGTAATAGGACGAGTAATAGGACAAGTAATAAGACTAGTAATAGGACTAGTAATAGGACTAGTAATAGGACTATTTATAGGACTAGTAATAGGACGAGTAATAGGACAAGTAATAAGACTAGTAAAAGGACTAGTAATAGGACTAGTAACAGGACTAGTAATAGGACTAGTTATAGGACTAGTAATAAGACTAGTAAAAGGACTAGTAATAGGACAAGTAATAAGACTAGTAATAGGACGAGTAATAGGACTAGTAATAGGACTAGTAATAGGACAAGTAATAAGACTAGTAATAGGAGTAGTAAAAGGACTAGTAATAGGAATAGTTATAGGACTAGTAATAGGACGAGTAATAGGACTAGTAATAGGACGAGTAATAGGACTAGTAATAGGACAAGTAATAAGACTAGTAATAGGACTAGTAATAGGACTAGTAATAGAACTATTTATAGGACTAGTAATAGGACGAGTAATAGGACGAGTAATAGGACTAGTAATAGGACGAGTAATAGGACTAGTAATAGGACAAGTAATAAGACTAGTAATAGGACTAGTTATAGGACTAGTAATAGGACTAGTAATAGGACGAGTAATAGGACTAGTAATAGGACTAGTAAGAGGACTAGTAATAGGACTAGTAATAGGACTAGTTATAGGACTAGTAATAGGAGTAGTAATCGGACAAGTAATAAGATTAGTAATAGGACTAGTTATAGGATGAGTAATAGGACTAGTTATAGGACTAGTAATAGGACGAGTAATAGGACGAGTAATAGGACTAGTTATAGGACTAGTAATAGGACGAGTAATAGGACTAGTAATAGGACAATTAATAATGTACTTTGGCTATCACGAATATACCTATATTATGTTCTAAACGGCAGAAATTATGCAAAAGGATTAATTTCGTCTATGTACGTCATCAGGCAGACAATTTTGCTGCATCGGCTTATTCGTTTTATGAAACTTTCGTGTGAATCTCCTGTCATATTCATCCAAAAGGAATTCGCCCGTTCAACATAACTTACATCAGAGTCTAAATATTGCTGTCTTTTGGATACAAGGGAAATGAATTATTATAGTACAAGAGGTTTTGCAATTTCTCTTAAAACACAATTTTATTAAAATTGGCTACAGCTGGAGTACATAAATAAATAAATTAATTTCAATATCATTGAATGAAAAATAACTTTTAATGCAATTTAGAGAGATAATTTCTGTCCTAATATCTGCATAGAACAGTCCCTCAGTATTTATAACAACTTAATCATTTTTAGTGACCGAAACAACGACTTGCTAATTTCCAATCTGACAAACTTTAGCAGTATTATGGCACCAAGTAATACATTTTAAAATCTTTTATAAACGAACCTAAAAGAATAGCTTCTCACTCCGCATACTTGCTAGAACATTTAATTGTATGAAAAGTTTTGCAATAAAAATAATAAAACATTTTAAAGGGATAATTTGTTCTTCTTTCGCATAGCATGATGTATGCTCTGCAAACAAAATTGTTAATATGAAAGTATAATTTAATAGGAAGAAAGTTGTAACATATGCTGTCTACCTTAGACCAACAAATTATTCTCCACCTTTTTATTTTAGTTTTTGACTGGCCAATTTGTTGGTCTACTTCGAACCTATACTCATTGGTTTGCATAGATGACTTGCAACCATGCGGAATGCAGTAGTTGAATCCTGACCAGATCAGGCCGATTTGTGTCTTTTGGCAAGATCTTTTACTCCTATTTTTTCTATTACTCTTGTTTCCTCAGCAGGATTTAAACTTTTATATTATGATGTGCTATAAACACCAATCAATCTGTTAATTAAACTGAAGTCTGATGTATGCAGTCTATCAAATACTACTGTACATGAATGATAATCAATTAGGTATCTTATATATTTATTTACTTTCTTGAAGGTTTTGGCTCTGCAGAACAACATAACCAGTCTGGTTGCCAAGTATGATGATCAAAATGTGACGCTGTTCGACATCTGCTTTAAACCTATGGCCCCTGATTATGATTACTGCACAATACAGAGTCCTTTGCAGTACTTCCAGAATGACCCTGAAAAACTTGATAAAATTGTCTTTGACGAAACAGGATTTTTCATTGAGGCAGACTACCTTGAACATTTCCGTAAATGCGTACAGTAAGTTATTGTTGTTCATCTTCTTTGTCTTTGACCATCATCATCATCATCATCATCATCATCATCATCATCATCATCATCATCAGTAGTAGTATTACAGTAAAATTTCACTAAAATGGATAGGGGGCACTCACCAGTTAGTATGTGCTTTTGAGAGAGTGACATATGCAAGCTAAAGTTGTTTGCATTTGAAACATGATCAGGGGAGAGATTGTTTTCATACATATATGCTGCTTTGATGTAATGTGGCTGACATTTCTTTGGATATTGCACAGGAGCTCATTACAAAGCAAATTAGGAGTATCAGTCCATGAATCGGGGTCTAACCTGTAACAAGTGGTATATTGTTACAGGTTAGACCCCCCCCCTCCCCCGATTCATGGAGGGATACTCATAATTTGCTTTGTAATGAGCCCCTGTGGGATATTGTGCTTGTTAAAATTGTGCAAAGCTCACTATTGGGTCAAATGGTTGCTCCCTGATGCTAATACAGATCAGCCTGATGTAATTTTAAGTACACTATCTATCACAGCTATTAAAAAAGGGAAACTTAATTTTGCAAGACTAGACTATACCAGCTTCTGAAAGTGAACTGAATGAATTACTAAATATTTTTTACAATTTACCTCAGAAGTTCAGGACATGAAAATGATTAAGTGGAGCTAGCATTTGTTTTTAAAGATGCACATCTGAAGGAAGGCCTAGCTGTATACTCTATAACACACATTGCCCCCCATGACTCGTACACAAAAATAAATTAAATCAAAGGTTCTTAGAGTAATACATAAGCTGTACAATGTTTTTTTTTTTTAAATAGCCAGTGTGACCAGTGGGAAAACCTGGGGAGATTCATGTTCTTTAAAATTTTAACCATGTGCAAAATTCGAAACTGTAGAGTGCCACCATAATAATTGGACCGCTGTTTCTGGAACCAAATTATACAATTCTTCACTTATGAGATCCAAAGTTTTGTTGGTATATGTGCTACATTTTGGATGTGTTCAGATGCTATCATCATGATGATGCAATTCTATTGCTTATGTTATTTAAACTTAAACAAGAAGTACCTGTTAGAACATGTTCACATGATTTGGCCACAAATTAAAAGTGTGTTATATTTTTATGACATGTCAACTGTGAAATAACAAATATGTTTCAAATTTTTCATCATTTTTTTTTTATAGACATTTCAGCATCTCAAAATCATTCGACCATAATATCAATCTCTCCTATCAACAAATAATCTCTCTCTCTCTCTCTCTCTCTCTCTCTCTCTCTCTCTCTCTCTCTCTCTCTCTCTCTCTCTCTCTCTCTCTCTCTCTCTCTCTCTCTCTCTCTCTCTCTTACGTCAACATGTTTCTTGGAATATATCTAAATATTTGTTTCTGTTTCCTAGGAATCCAACATCCATTTCTGATACTACTAAGCTCAATATGTCCTGTTTGGCTGAATATGGTGGTCCTGCTTTTCCCTGGGTCGTCCTCGGAGGATTTGATGGTAGAAAAAAACTCAAAATTTATTAGTTGTTTTCTGATTATACCTTAGACCTGAGAACATATTCTTGGACATGTTTAATTTTAATTTTGTGTAGACGTTTGTAATACAGTGTGTTAGAGTTGTGTAATACAGTGTGGTAGAGTTGTGTAATAGTGTTAGAGTTGTGTAATACAGTGTGTTAGAGTTGTGTAATACAGTGCATTAGAGTTGTGTAATACAGTGTTAGAGTTGTGTAATACAGTGTGTTAGAGTTGTGTAATACAGTGTGTTAGAGTTTTGTAATACAGTGTTAGAGTTGTGTAATACAGGTTTATTTACTGTAAATCTGTGCATTGAAATGGGGGTTCCTTTTGTGTAGTTAAGTGGAATGTATAGTGTGGTGTGAACTTGCGTGGTACAAAATAGCTGAGCTGCATAGTCTAGCATCTTAGTATTAGTAGTGTAATAACTGCTAGACTGGCTTGTCAAATATTGAAAGTATTATGCATAATTATTCTTTGTGTTTATTTACAATGCGACCTCTTGTTTTTTCTTTTAAACTTTACCGATGATGCCATCATGTAGCATGTAACACTGTCACAACTCTAATGTCTTAAATGTAGTAACAGAAAAATCAAAACCATCAAGTTTAGTAAAATTCAACAAAATAATTTTTTTCCTTTAACACAAAGTGAAAATTGAAAAAGAACTTACAGTATTGTGATTTAAATCCCAAAGTTCAAAGTTCAAATGCCATTAGTTTTCCGAATGAAATAATGTGGTAATCCAAAAGAATTTCAAGCTTTAAGTTGCTGATGTACCAATTTTATTGAATGTGTTGAGTTTCAGTTGGTCTTGATATACCATAGTCAAATAATCCAGACTGTCTTTGAGTCATTAACAATCCCATAATAATGTTTATTGCCAACAAGTAATGAGCACTTTGTAATTTCAATGACTATTTTTGATACCTATGTTCTCTTTAACTAAAGATCTTCCATATATTTCCCAAATTGCCCTATGTTGCAATAAAATTGTCTAAAAAAAAAATCATCTTAATGAAACATTACCCCAATATATAGATAAATTTCTTAATAAAATCTTCTAAAGTCAAATATATACAAACATGTATGTATGTATGTATGTATGTATGTATGTATGTATGTATGTATGTATGTATGTATGTATGTATGTATGTATGTATGTATGTATGTATGTATGTATGTATGTATGTATGTATGCATGCATGTATGTATGTATGTAAAAGTGTAGCCTCTCACTTTGCATTGCTATACCATTTAATTGTAGAAAAAGTTTGTAATAAGGTAAAATAAGAAAACATTTTAAAGCAAATTTTTTGTGGGTTACAAAAATTTTGACACATTCAGAACCAATTCAATGTTTGGAGATTCACCCGACACTTTATTGAGAAAAAAAAAAGCATCCTATGATTTACCAACACTAGATAATACAATGATGCATTAAACGATATGTGTGTGTGTGTGTGTGTGTGTGTGTGTGTGTGTGTGTGTGTGTGTGTGTGTGTGTGTGTGTGTGTGTGTGTGTGTGTGTGTGTGTGTGTGTGTGAAAGATGCACCATGAGATGCATAAAGTTTTCATTAAAAACTAACGAGGTTGCCGATTTTCCGTTTAATGAAAAATGTATTCAATGAGTGGTATATTATTGATACAGTGTACATACTAATCATATAATTTACTTTTTTCACATTCAAAAACATGTTTGCCATTTGAACGGAGTTGAGATTTACTCCAGGCAGCTGTGTAATTGAATTAACTTGTATCTCCGAGTGTGTTTGCTACAAAATGTAGTTCTATGCCTTTTGTGGCTATTCACAATAACCATTGCATATTGATAAGTTGATTGTTTTCATTTTTAGTTTTTTTTTCTTCTCACATTGATTAGATAAATATACTTATGATTTAAACAGGAAAGATTGTTTTAATTATTAAGGTAAAGCTCTTCAGACACATAGTTAGCCTCACCATTCAGTTGAACACTGCAATTCACATACAGGCACATGCAAATTATTGTTTTTATAAAAACTATGCGAAATGAAAACCAACAAGAGGTAATAAAATATTTTAATATATTTATAGTTGGTCTCAGTCATTATTATGCTTTAGTATTAGTGCCACTGACCATAAACTTGAAGAAACAACAATAAAAAATTACATACATCACAATATGTGTACTACATTACCAAGTAATTTACTGTATAATGTCGACTTGGTTTGCAACTTTGTATAATCTATAAACACTGTAGATGAATCCCAAGGAAAGTTCACACATCGTTACAACAAACCATATTATTGTAGTTTACTTAGTGTAATTTCTATTTCAAGATTTCAAGGTTTTAATCCAGCCAAAATTCCTTTTCTCTCTCACTCCACATTTCTCGTAGTTTGTCCCTTATGCATGAGAGGGTATGGGAACAGAAAACAGAAAAGAATGTGATGAAAATGTGTACCATATTAAACTCATTTAGAAAATAATACTTTTTATCATTTTTTTCATTAGTCCCAAATGATGTAAGTGTTGAAATTCATCATTGATCGAGAATCAGATGCAGACAGTCGATAGAATGTTTATACATATTTTTTATATATGGATATTATTCTGCCATGGGCAGACCACAATTTGATATACGAATGGTTTATCAAATTGCTTTATACCAGCAATTTAAATGCCATGTTATTTGTAACATATGATATATGTGTGTGTGTGTGTTCCTAAGCTATAAAGCTATAAAGCTGAAAAGCTCATTAGAAATGGCTTCTATTGATATAATTAGATAATATTCCATATATATATATATATATATATATATATATATATATATATATATATATATATATATATATATCGACATAAAGTACATATTGCCTTATTATAGAATAAAATCATGGATTTTCTTTTATATGTTCTTTTACATGGGCATCATAAATTAAATTAAATATATTCCAATTCACTTCTGTCTGTCTGTCCTTCTTTATACCTGTCCATGTTTCTGTTTTAAAATAGCATTTAAAATTTCTCAATTTAATAGGCGACAATTTAATTAATTTAATAGGCGACAACTATCATCAGGCAACAGCTTTCATCTTGACCTTTGTGGTCAATAATCATCCCAACAAAGCAGACAATGCAAAGGCTGAAGCCTGGGAACAAGTTTTCATCGAGTACATGAAGAATTATAGACACCAGGATATGACGGTCTCTTTCTCATCAGAGGTATGCTTCAGAGTTAATAACATTCCAAAGTATACCTTTACTGGTACTATCGTATTCTGAGCATCTTCCATTTAAGAGAATTATCACATTCGGAAATCAATAGATCTAAGTAATTTTACAATTGTGTGTCTATTTTGTTATTGTGTCTATCTTGTTATCCAAACAAGATTAAACTCAGATCTTATTAGAGTCCAAAACTGGGCACAACAAAATAAGATGGTAATTAATGAAGGTAAAACAAAATGTATGATTCTGGGGACGACACAAAAGCTACACAAGTCAGGGAACCCAAAACTATCTCTTGCAATAAATAATCATCCATTAGAAAATGTCAATCATGAAAGGCTTGTAGGTGTGTCCATAGATAATAATTTATTATGGAATGACCATATTGATAAGCTTTGTAAAACACTGTCATCCAAAATTGCCCTTCTCAGCAGAATCAAGAAATATTTACCTATGGAAACTCGCAATCTATACTACAAGACGTATATTCTTCCAACAATGGATTACTGTTCTAATGTATGGGGAAACTGTGCTAAATCTGAGCTTGACAGGATTTATAAACTCCAGAAACGAGCAGCACATGTAATTTTAGATACATCTGTTGACCATCCCTCAAAAGCATTATTTACAGAAGTCAAATGGTTCACAATATATGACAGGATAGATTTTCAGAAGGCATTTCTTTTATATAAATGTTTATTCTTATTCAGGCCTTTTTCAACACAATACCAGTTGAGATCAATCTCACATGGAAACCTTCTAGTACCAAAACCAAGAACAGAGCAATTCAAAAAGAGTTTTCAATACTCTGGTACAGTTCTGTGGAATAAGCTTCCACTACATGTAAAATCGGCTGAAAATATTAGAGTATTTAAGAAGAGATATCAGGAGCATGCATGTGTTTCTAACAGATAATGAAATTTAGTATTTTAATACGAAACATGCTAATATAAGCACTAATTATTGCTTCTTCACACAATGTGCATTTGTTATACTTTCATTAAGAGGGCCTCAAGGGAGAATAGTCCTTGACTAATGAGTCACACTCTATAAATAAAGCATTATTATTATTATTATTATTATTATTATTATTATTATTATTATTTGAATTGAATTTTAAAGGTTAAATATTTATTTATTATGAAATTCATCATTTAAAACATCTCGACATTAAACCATGGGAAAATATTTGCCCACATATAATTTATAGTCAGATTTATTTATTTTATATTTTTTCTTACCATTTGGAATTCCACTGCATTCAAGAACGTTGCATCACGAAATTTGCGGTAATTAGGATTAACTTGGTATATCTGTCCATGTATGTTGCTGTTCTCCCTGCCTTGAATATATTACTTATCTCAATGTGGAGAGAACTGTACAGTGTACTTCAACATTTGTACATATTGTGTCGGTGTTTTGCAAAATGAATAGTGTGTCATACGCTTGAATCGATTGATCGCTGTGAATAACTTTTCATGGTTCATTCAATGTGGGTTTTGAAGAAAAACAACACAACAAAATAACAATAAAAACTCCCAGTTCTAATTTATATATCCTTTCAGCTATTGTCCACTAAGCTGAACTGATAATTGTTATCTATACATACCAGAGTTTAGTTCCAGCATTTTTGAAAGCTACCGATTCCCACTCCTAAATTTCTACATATCAGTTAAATTTTAATGCAAAGGTCTGACCCGCAATCTAAGGGTCACAGGTTGGATGACCCCACAGTTGTCTGCCCCTGTATGTCCTGGGGAAAGGTACTTTGGTCACATGTCCATGGCAAGATATAGCCAATAGTATTTTAATAGTGTCTGAGAAAGCATTTGGCAATTCGTTTTTTTAAATTGCTTTATAGCATTGGGCTAAAAATCTCCAATGTTTAGACAAATGTATGTTTTCAATTACAAATATTTCAAAATACAAATGACAAGGATTTTTTTAATTTCTTTATTAGCGATCTATTCAGGACGAGTTGGATAGGGAGAGTAAATCAGATGTTATGACCATCGCTATCAGTTACTTCGTAATGTTTGCCTACATCTCTGTATCACTAGGACAGTTCCATAGCCTTCAGACCATTTTTGTGAGTATCTTTAACATAATAAATAATTTCAAAACATTTTTCTTGTAAATTTGTCTATCTATTTTTCAGTCTAGTTAATTAAGCAAAGCGTTATTGAAACACTGTAGCATCGTATTATCTTGCAGTCCTTAACTCATTAGTAACGTTAATTTTCATTATAGACATTATCGAATTGCTCTAAACTTTTCAAATATATCCCGTGGTGGTACTATAGACATGAACTAGGTAAAGCCCACCTGTACAAACAGATGAAACAATCGAATATTATCAATGTATCATAGATAATACTATATACGATGCTATTATGATTGTATAAGATGTACATTTGCTTATGAGATGTTTGACAAACACAACGTCTCTATTAAAACTGAGTTTGTCATAAGAATCCGCCAAGATTTCAATATAGGCTTGATAAATATGAGAAACAATGCTTATCTATTTAATTTTTTATTTATTTAGATTGACTCCAAGATTACATTGGGTCTCTCCGGTGTTGCAATTGTTCTGTGCTCTGTAGCAGCCTCTGTGGGATTCTTCAGTTACATTGGCATTTCTATGACTTTGATCATAATAGAGGTCGTACCGTTCCTTGTTCTTGCAGTTGGAGTGGACAACATTTTCATTCTTGTTCAAGCATTCCAGGTTCGTAATGAATTACAATCTCTTATCAATAGTTTCTACTGCCGTCTTAGAATATTTTTTCTTTTTTTTCTTTGGCAGATACAGATATTATTTGAATGCTGTTTGATTTAATAACTACATTATCTATTGATAATTTTCAATACTCAAAGTTAAATCATAGGACATCATTTATTTGATCTTAAATGTCACATATCCTCACCTCACCCTTCTCCATCACCATAACAAAATCCTAACAAGCATTCATTAACCAATATAGACACCAGTGGTGTTACTAGGGTTTTGTGGTTCACATAGGGTGATACCATCAGACGAATGACACCAAAATGATTGTCTGTCAAATATTTTCTATTTTGTGCAGGAAGGAGGTCTATGGGCATGACACCATGAGTTACTGTACATGACTGTTTTTAAAAGTTTTGAATTTTTGTGCAAGAAGGTGGTCCATGGGGTAACTCAATTGAGTTACAGCTCTGGGTGTTACCAACCCTGGTGACACCACTAATAGGCACACGATTCAGTGACATATTCTGAAAGCTTCACTTAATTAATCATTATTGCGACTTGTCTAAAATCAACTTATTAAATGTATTGCTATCTGCTCTTGTTTTAAATAGAAAGTAAATATAAATAACCAGTGAGATCCAACAAGTATGTGGTCCCACAGTTCAGAATTTATGTGAACAATTAGAATAAATTAATGAAAGGAATAAATTAATTTTGGTTTGTGAATTAGAGGTTTTTCTGGAGAGAAATAACTGTACTGGAATTTCATTCAGTAAACATTGATAATAATATGACCAAAGATTTTTAACAACCATATCGTCGTAAGGCAGTTATGGTGACCGTTTATGAGGAATTCCATGTTCAAACCCTACACAGTAATATAATTTCATGTTCAAAGCTTACCATAGAATTCCATGTTCAAAGCCTATATTAGAATTCCATGTTCAAAGCTTACAATAGAATTCCATGTTCAAAGACTACAATAGAATTCCATGTTCAAAGACTACAATAGAATTCCATGTTCAAAGACTACAATAGAATTCCATGTTCAAAGGCTACAATAGAATTCCATGTTCAAAGGCTACAATAGAATTCCATGTTCAAAGACTATAATAGAATTCCATGTTCAAAGCCTAAAGAGTAATAGAATTCCATGTTCAAAGCCTAAAGAGTAATAGAATTCCATGTTCAAAGCCTATAGAGTAATAGAATTCCATGTTCAAAGCTTATCACAGAATTCCATGTTCAAAGACTACAATAGAATTCCATGTTCAAAGCCTATAGAGTAATAGAATTCCATGTTCAAAGCCTATATTAGAATTCCATGTTCAAAGCTTACAATAGAATTCCATGTTCAAAGACTACAATAGAATTCCATGTTCAAAGGCTACAATAGAATTCCATGTTCAAAGACTATAATAGAATTCCATGTTCAAAGCCTAAAGAATAATAGAATTCCATGTTCAAAGCTTACAATAGAATTGTATGTTCAAAGCCTGTAGAGTAATAGAATTCCATGTTCAAAGCCTATAATAGAATTCCATGATCAAAGACTACAATAGAAATCCATTTTCAAAGACTATAGAGTAATAGAATTCCATGTTCAAAGCCTACAATAGAAATTTCCATGTACAAAACCTACAATAGAATTCCATGTTCAAATCTTACAATTTAATGTTCAAATCTTACAATAGAATTCCATGTTCAAATCTTACAATAGAATTCCATGTTCAAAACCTACAATAGAATTCCATGTTCAAATCTTACAACAGAATTTGACGTTCAAATCTTACAATAGAATGGAATGTTCAAAGCCTATAATAGATTTATGTTCAAAGTTTACAATAGAATTCCATGTTCAAATCTTACAATAGAATTTGATGTTCAAAGTCTACAATATATTTCCATGTTCAAAACCTACAATATAATTTTTCTTCAATATGGTTTCTTAATGTGTTTTTAACCTTGAACTAGGAAAGAAAATTAGTAACTACTCACATTTTCTGCTGGAATTTACACAAAATGTAGCAAAACATAAATGACAAACAGCTGACTGTGAGAAATCTTCTAATTCAGACTAATGTACACTTTGGCTAGTCAGTGCATTTGAGCATAAATAAAACAAAAATTTGCTTTTCTGAGTTAATCATGGGGTATATTTTAACTTGTTTTTAAAAAAAACACCACCACCATCCCATCCTAAAACCCCTCACTCTTGTATTTTCACCAATATAATGAAATAAATCCTTTATGTAATGATAGAGGGACCAGAGGAAACCGGAAGAGAGTCTGGAAGATCAGATAGGCAGAATCGTTGGAACTGTTGGACCCAGCATGTTACTTAGTAGTCTGTCTGAGTCAGTGGCATTCTTTTTCGGTAAGTAGATTGTAAGCAATCATATGTATAGAATACTACAGTAGTAACCTCCCTTGTGTGGCAGTTGAAATGGGTCATTATGTAGATGCCATTGAATGCTTCATTTTATCCTTAATTGTAAGTTTGTTAATAGAATGTTGACATGGCCAACATTTATCCATGATTGTAATTTGTAAATAGAATGTTGACATGGCCAACATTTATCTATGATTGTAATTTGAAAATAGAATGTTGACATGGCCAACATTTATCCATGATTGTAATTTGAAAATAGAATGCTCACATAGCCAACATTTATCCATGATTGTAATTTGTAAATAGAATGTTCACATGGCCAACATTTATCCATGATTGTAATTTGTAAATAGAATGTTTACATAACATTTGAGTTTGGAACATTCTTGGCCCAATCTTGTTACCAAAATAGATTGGAATTTTTCGATGAAATAATTTACATCTATATCAAGTGAAATGTTCATAAATAGGATAAAAACAAATAAATAAATAGGAATTTGATAAACAATTAATCATTCCGATTCTATATCAGCCCGTGGGAATCCATGATCAGAGTTAGCTGTTGTGTTATCTGATATAATTTGAGAGGAATTATTTATATAAAATATTAATTGGAATTACTCGTGTTCATTGATTTTAGGATTAATATGTTGCATTTTTTAAAAATTCTTTCAAATAAATTTAAAATTACATCACTAACGGTATGTTAAATCTGGAAATTTAAATCTAATGAAATTCATTTGGAGCATTCTATGTTTTTGGATTTGTGACAGGTCATTTAGGATTTTTTGGAAATTACAAAAGTTTTAAATTTATCTACAATGTTCACTTTGTATTGTAGAGAACAAAATTGCTATTTGATTTTACTTAAAGTATTGGTTTTATGTTCTTTTTACTACTTAATTTAAGAACTTGAGTCGTAACATGAAATATCTCAGGCAACTCATTACTGACAAATATGCACATCATCATTTGACACTGGGAAATGAGAAACCCAGCATATTAGTGGCCTTTACAAGCCCAAGCTAGATATCTTCTTGAATAAAGGCTATAAATATTTGTACTTTTATAATACCACTATAACTGTTTCCAGTTATGAACGATATTTTGCACCCAATTATAAAGAAAAGTCACGGACCCCTGATTTTAATTTCCAATTAAAATTCATATTATCCAGCATGACTGGAGAAGAAATAAAATGTATTGTCAGCTACAATCGCTTTATTTTCGGAGTGTTTAACTGGTAATTTGTACACAATCAGCTTGTAATTCTGGAGCCTATTCAGGTAAATACATAGTCTTTAATTGTTTGCTTTATAAGTGTACATCATCAGTTTGTAATTACCGAACCTAATCAGGCAGACATTTAGTCAGTAATTGTTTGCTTTAGAAGTGTACAGCATCAGTTTGTAACTAGCGAGCCTATCAGTAAAAGCTTTTCAAAATTATGAATGGACACGTAAATAAAAATGGCAGGTATCCTTGTTTTATTACAATATTTATTAAAAATGGCAGGTACCCTTGTTTTATTACAATATTTATTAAAAATGGCAGGTATCCTTGTTTTATTACAATATTTATTAAAAATGGCAGGTAACCTTGTTTTATTACAATATTTATTAAGAATGGCAGGTACCCTTGTTTTATTACAATATTTATTAAGAATGGCAGGTACCCTTGTTTTATTACAATATTTATTAAAAATGGCAGGTACCCTTGTTTTATTACAATATTTATTAAAAATGGCAGGTACCCTTGTTTTATTACAATATTTATTAAGAATGGCAGGTACCCTTGTTTTATTACAATATTTATTAAGAAAGAAAGGCAATAGTATTTAATCTCATTCTTGTTATGAAATGCAGCAGTGTTTTACTTCATTCACTGTATGAAATGCAGCAGTGTTTTACTTCATTCACTGTATGAAATGCAGCAGTGTTTTACTTCATTCACTGTATGAAAGGCAGCAGTGTTTTACTTCATTCACTGTATGAAAGGCAGCAGTGTTTTACTTCATTCACTGTATGAAAGGCAGCAGTGTTTTACTTCATTCACTGTATGAAAGGCAGCAGTGTTTTACTTCATTCACTGTATGAAAGGCAGCAGTGTTTTACTTCATTCACTGTATGAAAGGCAGCAGTGTTTTACTTCATTCACTGTATGAAAGGCAGCAGTGTTTTACTTCATTCACTGTATGAAATGCAGCAGTGTTTTACTTCATTCACTGTATGAAATGCAGCAGTGTTTTACTTCATTCACTGTATGAAATGCAGCAGTGTTTTACTTCATTCACTGTATGAAATGCAGCAGTGTTTTACTTCATTCACTGTATGAAATGCAGCAGTGTTTTACTTCATTCACTGTATGAAATGCAGCAGTGTTTTACTTCATTCACTGTATGAAATGCAGCAGTGTTTTACTTCATTCACTGTATGAAATGCAGCAGTGTTTTACTTCATTCACTGTATGAAAGGCAGCAGTGTTTTACTTCATTCACTGTATGAAAGGCAGCAGTGTTTTACTTCATTCACTGTATGAAATGCAGCAGTGTTTTACTTCATTCACTGTATGAAATGCAGCAGTGTTTTACTTCATTCACTGTATGAAATGCAGCAGTGTTTTACTTCATTCACTGTATGAAATGCAGCAGTGTTTTACTTCATTCACTGTATGAAATGCAGCAGTGTTTTACTTCATTCACTGTATGAAATGCAGCAGTGTTTTACTTCATTCACTGTATGAAATGCAGCAGTGTTTTACTTCATTCACTGTATGAAATGCAGCAGTGTTTTACTTCATTCACTGTATGAAATGCAGCAGTGTTTTACTTCATTCACTGTATGAAATGCAGCAGTGTTTTACTTCATTCACTGTATGAAATGCAGCAGTGTTTTACTTCATTCACTGTATGAAATGCAGCAGTGTTTTACTTCATTCACTGTATGAAATGCAGCAGTGTTTTACTTCATTCACTGTATGAAATGCAGCAGTGTTTTACTTCATTCACTGTATGAAATGCAGCAGTGTTTTACTTCATTCACTGTATGAAAGGCAGCAGTGTTTTACTTCATTCACTGTATGAAAGGCAGCAGTGTTTTACTTCATTCACTGTATGAAAGGCAGCAGTGTTTTACTTCATTCACTGTATGAAAGGCAGCAGTGTTTTACTTCATTCTTGATACAAAAGGCAGTTGTGGGTTTAACAACATTCTTATTACAAAAAGGCAGCAGTGGTTTAACATCATTCTTTGTGCGAAAGGCAGTGGTATTTGACTTCATTCTTGGTATGAAAGGCCGCTGTATTTTATCTCATTCATTGTATGAAAAGCAGCAGTGTTTCACCTCATTCATTGTACAAAAGGCATTGGTGTTTCACCTTATTCATTGTATGAAATGCAGCAGTGTTTCACCTCATTCATAGTATGAAAAGCAGCAGTGTTTTTTTTTTACCTCATTCATTGTACGAAAGGCATTGGTGTTTAACCTCATTCATTATATGAAAGGCCGCTGTGTTTTACCTCATTCATAGTATCAAAGGCAGTGGTGTTTCACCTCATTCACTGTATGAAAGGCCGCTGTGTTTTACCTCATTCATAGTATGAAAAGCAGCAGTGTTTCACTTCATTCATTGTATGAAAGGCAGTGGTGTTTCACTTCATTCACTGTATGAAAGGCAGTGGTGTTTCACTTCATTCACTGTATGAAAGGCAGCAGTGTTTTATCCACTCTTGGTACGAAATACAGCATTCTGGTAAGAAGGCAGTAGTGATTTTACCTCATTCTAGGTAAGAAAGCTAAAAATGTTCTACCTTATTCTTGGTAACAAATAAGAAAGCCAGCTGTTTTACTTTAATATTGTAAAAGCTATTTCAAACACAGCATTTGTCAGACTTTGCTGAGAATTTGTAACTAGAGTACCCTCACCTGCACCACAACCGCTCTCATTTGATAGCTGAAATTGGTACTTCAGAGTTGTCGTTGTAGGTAAATGTTTGAATTAGCAAATTTTGAAGTCTGACGGGCTGTTAAACCTGGCATATTACTCAGCTCTACTTTAAAGCTTATTGCTTTCTACATTGTTTTTGTACATAGACCATACCTATTCGTAAACCAATAATACTAATTGTTAACTCGTTAGTGTTACAGAAATAATGCATCTCTTTTTTGCGAGTAATATTTTTATGTTAAAGTTTTATTAACTATTTTAAGTTCAAGTGACACAGCTGTGAAGAAACCAGAATGTAAAACAACTTGATTTTTAGGAGCTGATCAATTAAGGACAAATGTTTATGGTCAATTTTACAAAAATTACTTATGATCTTCGATATTTCATTTGACAAAATAAATTTTATTACTGGTATAAACCTACCGAAGTGTCTTTACTTTATAATTAGAACCAGGCAATTTCCTTGGAATCCGATTATTGTTAGATCACTCTAAGTCTTCATATTATGTTTATGTATTTGGCAGTTATTAACCAAATCACGTGTTGCCATTTAGCTGTTCTGTTTCTAAGATATAGTATATTAGATTCAGATTTAATTATTTTTATTTAATATGTGCAAAATAATCAAGTGGGCAGATTCAACAACGGTGTTATTGAAATGTTACACATGTCAAAGTCTCAATCCCAATCCAATTTATATAGGAATAAAATCACAAATCTGAAAGTGAAATTCACACACACACACACACACACACACACACACACACACATATATTAATTAATTTATTTATTTATTTATTTCAAAGGAGCCATGACTAACATGCCAGCCGTAAGGACCTTTTCCTTGTACGCCGCTATGGCAGTGCTGTTTGATTTTCTGCTTCAGATCACATGTTTTATTGGGATGATGGCGCTTGATGCAAAAAGACGAGAGGTACATTCTGTGAAGACTTTTCTTTCTTTAATTTAAAAATCTGTTCAAGATAAATCATGTATTATATTAACATTTTAAACTGAAACTATTTACATAATGTTTCTTATTCATAAGTGAAATGTAAATATGAAACTATTAAAAGGATTATATATATATGGATAATTATAGAAACACCGGTTGGACTGCTGCTGTTGTATACAACTGACGAAATCAAAAAATCCAGTTGGAACAGATGGATTCCTTTTTCAAATTGTCCAGAACTATTATTCCAAGTTCCTGATGCTTAAATGGATTCGCCGTTTAGTCGTAAGTCTTTCAAGCATATACATGGCGATAAAATAATGCTAAGAAAGAGGCACTCATTATATCTGCAAATAATACATTTTCATCAGAAAAGTATAACAATAAATAGTTGTCAATTTTTTTTTTTAGGAGCAAAATTACAAGAAATTGAACTGAAAGATAAATGTTGTAAAGTATATTGCCTTTCCAACGTTAGCATTGTTGTGATTCGGCTGCAAATAATATGTATGAAGTTTGAATGGGGTTGACAAAATTGCCAGAGAATGTGAGAAGGAAATCATTTTCGTATTTATCTTCTACAATTGTCTTCTGTCTGACATTTACTTTATGATATTGTTTTAGCAAAGTTATTCACATTGAAATAGTGATAGCTAATTTATCCCAATCTATACTTATAAATTTAAATTTATTTAGTTTAATTTTAAATTTAGATACTTGTTTTCGTTGGCTTGTTCTGCGCCTCACTTGCCATGACTTTCCATGTGGATATTGGATTGGAACAAGGCTTGTCTATGCCAGAGGTAATCTCTCTCTCTCTCTCTCTCTCTCTCTCTCTCTCTCTCTCTCTCTCTCTCTCTCTGTGACAATGAAGCATGTAGTATGATGTGATAAACCAAGATAATAGACTGAAACATTCTAAAAACAAGATGCATACAGAATCATTTGATTAAACTGGCTCAACATAGAGAATACTGATAGACAAATACATGGATGCATTGATTGATGAATACTCATATATACCCAACCCAAGCCAGGCAGTTATTTTGTTTGGACCATCTCTGTTTTGTCTGCGAGTCAAAAATATATTTCTGAAATTGAATTGACTGTAGGATTGACATAGAAATTAAAATTAATATCTAAATATATGCATTCAGTTTCTCAGTCAATCCTGTTTATCTTGTAAAACAGAGGTAGTCCTAATGGCAGCCATCATACTTGCAAAATATAATTCATAAGAATTTACCTCAAAGTCACTGATGAATTTGCTGTTGGTAGACTAAAGTTTCATCATAGAATAGTATTTGAAGATTTTCCTAATTACTTTTTACTCCTAATTACTTTCCTAATTACCAATTACTTTACTTCCTTATTTTAACATACTTTAGATGACAGGAAAATATAATTTTTCCTGCAGCTATTTTTTCCATTCATAAGCAACCATTGTTTTATTTGTTTGTAATGTACCTAACCCTAACTTAAATGGCGCAAAAATGTAAAACTTGCCATTATAATTTTATTTTCCATTTTATTTAATGTTTGTATCTAGGATTCCTTTGTTTTGGATTACTTTAACAACATATCAGCCTACCTTGCGGTCGGAGCACCGGTATATTTTGTAGTACCGAAGGGACACGACTATGCTAGTACCAGCGGACAAAATTTAATATGTGGCGGTCTGGGCTGTCCACAAAATTCAGTAATTGGACAAATTTACACTGCATCAAGGTTGAAAAACTAGTAAGTACTAATTCCTTGTCTACATAGATCATGACATAATAATAATAATAATAATAATAATAATAATATTAATATTAATAATATTAATAGATAATAAAATTAGATATAATAATTTTCTTACAAATTTAATAACAATAAAATACTTAAAGTATGTTTCTCATTTTGAATAATAATTTTTTTAATTAAAAACAATGATTTTGCAAAGTAGTCTAAGTTGTATTTGGCACAAATTTATTTTAAATATTATAAATTTATTTTAAATATTACAAATATATTTTAAATATTACAAATATATTTTAAATATTACAAATTTAATTATATTTTTGGACCCTAAATATCAAATTTGGCATGTGTCATGTATTCCAACATTACAGCCAAATGCGATGGAAAAGTGATTCTAAAGGAAGACAGACAGCATGTGCTCTTTTAAAATTATTTACCATCGTAGGTTAATGTATTAAGGACATAAAATATTTTGTTATCATTTAATCGATGTGGTTTACGTTTACTGACCCTTACGTGATAAATGTCTCACAGCTGATTATATCAGTATGTAGCAAATTGTAGGCTTCAGTGTCAATAAACCTATTTTTTATCAACAGATTCACTAACGTCAACACAATATTAATTCCAGGTTTTAAGCTACAGCATAAGCTTAACCATGTGACTTTAGTCACGTGACTTTTGTCATGTGACTTTACTTTAAATTTTTGCAACACTTAACATACTAGATGCCAATTCATCCACCATGAGGTGCTTACTGTTTAATTAGGAGTGGGGATAAGATTTTATTTCTGGCCAGAAAATGTTATTTCTTTAATCCCAAGGTAATGTTTTGAAAAGAAAGAATACTATTAATATATTATGGTTTAATTTTGGGTGAATCAGAGCAGAATAATTTTCCAGCTGTTGAAGGGCCGGAAATTGAAGAAAAAAAATGATAGATTTTCATGCTCTTGCCATATAAAATTATATTGTTGGTCCTGATATAAATACTGTATTACTAATCATGGTATGTTCAGAAATTGTTAGAAAATCCAAAGAATTGGTTGAGTTGGACATTTGTTTCCTAATAATTTGCTCTCTGCGTCACCACTAAATCTGTATTAGCATCACTGGTTTGCAAGGTCATCGCTTGTCTTGTAGCACTTCATGATTACGCATATTTGGAAAAGTTAATATTCTTAAAAATTAAATCAAAAGTTTTATCTTATTTTATTATTACATTTATCTACCTTATGCTGACATGCCTTAAACTAAACATACATTTTTCAACTTTCATGACCTGTAGTTATATTTTTCAATTGCCACCTAATCAAGTGTCATAAATTTGTTCTCTGATCAATTAATTGAATTGATTGATTGAGCACTGATGATGAAAAAATAATGATTCACATCAGATGTGTTAATGTACAGGTTTTGTGTGTAACTGTTGTTGTTTTATGATTGCTTTTAGCACATATATCGCCCAACCAGCGTCTTCCTGGATTGACGATTACTTTGATTGGTTGACCCCAGGTGGTAATCCCACATGCTGTCGATACAATGAAGATACAAGAAATTTCTGTCCCTCCACCGGTAACGTTTACAATATTGTTTTGGTTCTTCTTTCAATTTTTTCTTCTCTATTTTTGTTTCTTTGTTGATATATAGGACAAGATTGCCAAACAACTGTACATAGCTAAAGTATGCAATTGTTTGGTTCAAGTATTAATAAAATTGTATGTACCTAGTATTTAATTTACTTTCGTATTTTCTAACCCGTTTGCAAAATTTCTCTTCATTGGTTCATTGTCATGCCTGCCATTCATACCTCATACACTATTTGCCTTCTCTATATTTCTCTGACACACAACACACATATTCACCCTATACACAATTTTGCATGTAAGCACTTGCAATTTGTTTAATTATTGCAATTTACATGTCAGTCCTTTTGCTTTAGGTCTAACCCAGGAAACTACTGGTTTGTACATAATTCTGTTTCAATTTATTTAAAAACAGCATGAAAATCAAATGAATATGAATAATTCAAATTAAATAGCATATTAAATTATTTATACTTTCATTTATTTAGATAAAACCAATAATTGTTCTGCATGTCTACTCCATAACTTCAGTAAGGGTCGTCCATCTCCAGAAGATTTCGCGAAATATTTGACATGGTTTTTCAGTGACAACCCAGGGCTTACATGTGGGAAAGGGTAAGATATCAAGTAGTTACAACAGTTTTCTCTATAACACATATGTCCTTTTCCTTTACATACACCTCTTATTTCTTTTTATTGTTAACATTTTTACAATTCACGAACCTTGCCTCGATTGTTCACTCATAGTGTGCTTATATGTTTGATTGATATTTCTAACGTTTCGATATTATCGTGTCTCAAAAAATATTTGCCATGAAATAGTTAAGTTGTAAATTTTAGGACCTTAAATAAAAGATGGTGACTTAAAAAATAAAGACCCATATAAAATATAGGAATACCAGACTGTCTTTAAACAAGTATAACCACCATGTGTTTTGAAAAATATTTTTGTTTAGAGTTGATGCATGTAATGTAAGTAGTTGAAAAAAAAGCTTGAATGATAAGGATGGAGAGATGAAGTTAAAATATAACTTACTTTTTATCACATTTTCAGTGGGCATGCAGCATATGCATCTGCTGTCGAGCTGATTAATAATGGCACTGCAGTTGGAGGTCAGATTTTTATATAATCTTTTTATCAAGATAAATGTGTTGTTTTCTAGTGCTCTAGGATATGGTGACATTGATGGGCTTTGTGTTAAGAATTTGTAAAGTGAATTGTGGGAATATTAAAATGCTTATAGATATGGTAACATTGATGGGTTTTGTGTAAATTAAAAACTTGTAAAGTGAATTGTGGGAATATTCTAGTGCTTATAGGATATGGTAACATTGATGGACTTTGTGTTTATTAAGAACTTGTAAAGTGAATTGTGGGAATATTCTAGTGCTTATTGAATATGGTAACATTGATATGCTTTGTGTTAATTAAGAACTTTTAAAGTGAATTGTGGGAATATTCTAGTGCTTATTGAATATGGTAACATTGATATGCTTTGTGTTAATTAAGAACTTTTAAAGTGAATTGTGGGAATGTTCTAGTGCTTACCGGTATAGGATGTGGTAACCTAATTTTACCAGACATATACTGAAAGTGGATGATGGGAATTGGATGGTTGCATTGGCGCAGTTGGAAAGAAATAAACAAATTAGTATATATAGTCATATAAACAAGATTTTATCATTTAGCAGTAATCATATGAACAGTCTTAGGAAACAGGTACAAGAAATGGTGTTAGTGTTCATTTCTCTAAATCCTGGTGAAAACAGTATACAGATTGTATGTACTATATAGTATGCATTTATCCTCAAAAGCAATGCAACTGATTATTAATTATTTAATTTTACAGTTTCTGTAAATTTAAAAGAAAATTATATTTAAAATTTGACACATTTATGTGTGTAAAATTCTCAGGAAAAGAAAATCATCTAAATAGTGCGTGCCAATGATTTTGGAATTATGAGCATGAGTTGAGCCAATGTTTGATCCCTTATCCTTATAAAGGCTAGCTGGGACCATATTAGCTAAGTTATGATTGGGACAGGGTACGTGTCAAGTTGTTACAAGTTCTAAAAGACAATCAACAATTAGCAACTCCTCTATAAGTCACAATCAGGTTTGCATCAAAAACATTCATTCTAAACCGCATTGACGAAAATTTGTTGACCAAAGGCAACTTGAAATCAAATCTGAATTTACTTGAGCAATCATGATTGAATATAATAAATCATTTAGATTTTGTCAATAAGCATACAAGTTTGCAGTTGGTTCACATCATATCTCATTAACAGACCCCATATTATTTGTATGGGTAAATATACTCCCAGTTTAAGAAATATTTTAAATGGTGTTCCACATGGCTTTGTATACAAGTCTCATAGTTTATTACTGTTTATGAACAGCAAAGACTTACATCTGTTGCACTTGAACACGTATCTTTATGCTGACGATTCTATGTTGCATATGTCTGGCAAATCGCTTGACTCAATTTTAAAATAAGCTTCGAATCTACCTCAACGATTATTTTGTGTCAACAAAACAAAATGCATATTAGTGCATCTACAACTAAATGTTTGTGAATCAGAACAGGACAGTGCCAATCCGCTGATGTGTATTTACTTCTATTTCAAACGACTTGAAAGTATCTAGCGTTTAAAATCCAAAACTTACTGGCAGTTATATTGTAAACACATGTTGTATAGACACATTTCTTTTCTTTTTTTTCTTCTCAGTGTTAATAAAATAGTAAAGAAATGTTTCAGTATTTCATAAATGTCATATAAACATTTCAGATACATACTTTATGACTTACCATACTACACTCAGAAAATCCAAAGACTACATAGAAGCGCTTCGCGGAGCAAGAAAGTTAGCTAATGATATTTCAGTAGCCTTGAACTTGACCAAGCCTGATGAGAAAGTATTTGCATACAGGTAAATATTCTGTTAAAATTAGTTTTAGAAAGCAAGTACCTTTCATTTTGTTAGCTTTTGTTCTTATGAGCCAATTATTGCGAATGTAGTTTATGCAGATTTTTTGTGATAAAAAGTATTTGCAAAAAACATTGCCTACAAATTATCTTACACCAAAATCCTTAACATTAAATTATTTTCTGAATTTCAGTTCTATTTTCATACATGTATTAGCAAAATTATAAGTTTTTCCAGTTTGTAAAAGAATATTTAAAATAAAACATAAATGTCTTTTCTCTGCACTTTACGATTACCAATGTACCTCTTTATGCAATAAAAACAATTAGACAGGAAGGTACAGAATATGTTATGTATAGAATTCACCATATGGGACATACTTCTCTAAATTGTACTAATTTATAGAACATTACATAATACATCATGTAAGTATATATGTCCAATTAACAGAATAATTAGCTCGTCTAGCCCATTCTAGTGCAAGAATTTAATTGATTTGCATGTACAATTTTAATTGCAATGACTAACTGAACTGATGAATACATTCTACACCATTGAACCATAATAAATATATAAATCGGTCTCAAATATTTAATGCTGATTAAATTTGTTTACCTATTTTATTTTCTAATAGTATTTTCTACGTGTTCTACGAGCAGTACTTGACCATCGTAAATGATACACTGTTAAATTTGGGAGTCTGTCTTGCCGCTATCTATGTAGTGACTGTGATCTTGCTGGGATTTGACTTTTATTCCGGATTCCTGGTTTTAATGACGATTCTGATGATTTTGGTGGACTTGATGGGAATGATGTACCTGTGGGATATTAGCCTTAACGCTGTTTCCCTTGTGAACCTGGTCATGGTGAGCTTTATCATTTTTAAAATTTCTTTGATTTATTTGTCAAAATTTGGGGGAAACAAATAGGTGATGCTGCGGTCATTGTCATTATCTGCATGGAATCCAGTTTAACTTGTTAGTAACCTAGGTATGGACCCATGTCTCACATAATGTCCATCTGTCCTTGCGATCATCATAAATATTTTGCTAAGTACTTTTTTAATGCATTTTGGCCAGAGTTGGTACAAAACTGTGTTAAGACAAGATCAGTTTATTTTCTGACATTTGCCCAGATAACACTCGTCTTTTACTTCTAACTTTACTGTTGCATAAAATCCTAAGCTTTTTCGATTGCACCATATTGGCAGAGGCAACTTTCTATGATGCATACATTTTTAGTTTATATGATAGCTAGCCTGGGCAAGAATGTCAAAGCCACGATCAAAGCATTGCTGTAAAATGTGTCACCTTGACTTCAAAGTTAAACGGTTGATTAAGCATGGTTCAGAATGACTTGTCTTTGTGTCATATTGAGTCAACCCATGTACGAAGAATATCTGTAAAAGGATGTTGGAAATTGCATCAAATAACTAAAGGTCACCCAAAATATAATGCAAATTTTGTATACCATTAAGATTGATTTCATAGTGAGCGAGCATGACTTCATGACGATTCATTAACTTCATGACGATTCATTAACTTCATGACGATTCATTAACTTCATGACGATTCATTCAGTATATTAAGAAAATCCTTCGTGGTGTTGAAGAAATCTGTGATAATGGAACGGAAAGTTTAACCAGAACCTTAACACAATTTTATATGACAAAAATAGAATAGTGCAAGTAGTCATATCGCAGAATGAATTGTTTAAGCTACAATACTAAATATCATGATAATTTTTCACTTCCCATAAATGGACTTGATGTTAATGTCCAGTTTATAATAAAATGCAAAGAAACAGATATTAATTATTATTACATGAACCATTTCATTATCACAGTTTATAATTAAATGCAAAGAAGCCGATTTTAAATTATTATTACATGACCAGTTTATAAATTAAAGTCAAAGAAGCCGATAGTAATCATTTATACATGAACTGTTTCATTATCACTATATTTATATTATAATACAATAAATTTAGCTTGGCTTAGCTGTACATTTTTGTACCAATATTTACATCTTTATAAGAATGTTAAAAACTAAATGGCATAAAACTGTTAGCACATCAAAATAACTTGTTTCCCTCACCAAACCATTTGCTTGTTCAGGTCCTATTACAATTACCATCTTGTTCCCTCATGCAACTTAAAGGTTCCAATATGTTAACCCTATCTACACCTTTGTGGAATGATCAGATATTTCGGTGCTTCCAGTCTGAATTTCATTGATGCAGCAACAAGCCACAGCATCTAATCAAAATCAAGTTGTTCAAATTTGAATGCCTTTCCTACATGATTGAGACAAGGGTAGTACACAACAGGAATGGATTCATGTATAAGCACTTTTCCACTGCTGCTTCATGTTTGTAAATGTCTTAACGCAAATACACCTGTAATGGCTTCTCTCTGGTACGTATTTATTCTTTTGATGTTAAGCTTAAAATATATCCTTCAAAATCACTTGCCTCCATCATTTTCGGCCAATGCACAATGCACCACCGTTACATGTTATTGGTTAGTTGACACATAGTAAGGGAGACAACTCATGAAATCCAATAGATGTGGCTAGGGCAAAACACTAAATCTTGTTGATCTGCAACAGTGTAGATAGGGTTAACATATCGAAACCTTGGCTAGTGAAGATTTGTTATGTCATGTATTCTAACTCAAGAACTTACACAAAGGTACCACTCATGTCAACCAGTATATCTGATGTCCAATGCTACAGTTGTACCACTCATATCAATACTTACTATGATATGACATTTTCTTTTCAGGCGGTCGGGATATCTGTAGAATTCTGCTCTCATCTCATTCGTGCATTTGTTGTCAGTACTCAGCCGTCACGTGCTCTACGTGCACAAGACTCTCTAGCACACATGGGGAGTTCGGTATGATATTACAGAATTTTAAAATAGTGATTTCAGTAAAAGATGAACAAATAAAAAGAAAACAATCACTTCAACTTAAAAATGATCAGTATAATTTCAGTACATTGTAAAACAATTTATCACATCGCGTTTTTTTTATATGTAACACATAATGATAACACATCATGACATCACAAAAGTCATACTGACTTTATGAATCTCAAGAGCGTAGTTTCTAATGCATTCGAGTTTGCTTATATTCAGAGTAATTTCTTCTATGACAACTGCATCATGTACATCAGGAAATTTTTTAAACAACCCTGCAGTAGCAAATAGTAGATCTCGGAACCATTGGTACTCTCATAATAACAGATGTAAGAGGTTAGCACAACTTTTCGGTCTAGATTAATCCTTTTTGCTATACAGTAAAACCTGTCTTGATTGACCACTGCTATGTGAGACCACCTGTCTTGAGAGACCACACTCTCAATGCACAAATTTATTGAATATAGCATTGTGACCTGCTATGAGAAACCACTTGTCTTGAGAGACCACAGTCTTTTGGCAAAAGAGGTGGTCTTTCAAGACAGGTTCTACTGTAGTATTCTTAGCATCATAAAAGATATGTTTAGGTCATGTTATTTAAGCAGAATCTCATATTTCATTTCTGCTCACAAAAGATAGAAAGGTTTAGATTAGTTAAAAATTTCAGGTGAAATAAACAGGTAT
The DNA here is from genome assembly GCA_030141615.1 of Unio pictorum. Taxonomy (NCBI): domain Eukaryota; kingdom Metazoa; phylum Mollusca; class Bivalvia; order Unionida; family Unionidae; genus Unio; species Unio pictorum. The sequence continues at coordinate 2,357,717 of JARLTB010000065.1, read as the reverse complement.
GCATATGATAAACAAGCAAAAGAAAGGCAATAATTAGAAATGTAACTACATGAACAAGGCTTTATCAGTACACAATAATACAGTGCACATTCACTATTCACAACTTCCAATACTGTGAAAATATATTGCCTTTAGTTTTAAACCAAAATAATTTCTTCCAGTCAAATTCAAATTAGACATAGGTATTTTGTTGTTATTCCAAACAAAATTCAAAAACTTAATTTACTTGTCAGATAAAATATAATGTTAAATATAACTATTTATTAATTATTGTTATCAGGGATCAAGACTTGTTCATTTTCAAACTACGAGATATCATCTAAAGCATTTCTTCCTCAGGTACTAAGCGGCATCACTTTGACCAAGCTTGGAGGTATTATAGTCCTGGCTTTCTCAAAGTCTCAGCTGTTCCAAGTCTTCTACTTCCGAATGTATCTAGGAATTGTCTTGTTCGGTGCAACCCATGGACTTATTTTCTTGCCAGTCTTACTTAGTTATATAGGTGAGTACAGATGATCTCTCTTTAATTTTCCTTCATATGCTCTACAGTTGTTTATCAGTACTTAATTTCCACTGAATACAAATCATGTTTGTATTAAAATACATTCAAGGATGACTTCACTGTAAAGTTCTAGTCACAGGTTCACCAGCATTTCTTTGAGAGGCTGGGCTGTAAACAAGCAACATGCAATGGAACACAGATTTCACTTCCAGACCATCACCAAGGCCATATTGCTCACTGTGCACTGTCTCAGAAATACACACATACAACCACTCTCTTATCTCATTTTCTCAAGAATAAGCAGTTAAATTTACCACTATTACTATTATGCCTTTTTTCTTACAGGTCCAAAGGTAAACAGAGCTAAGGTATACTATAATCAGAACAAAGACGCTGAAAATAACTCTGAATCAAGCAAGTCATCTAGTCCAACCAATGATGAGGCCCCAATGTATATTCGCGAAAAAGGAGTGCCTGCAAATTATGACTCATTTAGTACTAGCAGTGTGATTCATTTGTAACATATTCTGCTGCGATTACATGTGCAAAGAACTATTTTTGTGCACACGTGCATCATAAGTAAAATGGATGGACATCAACTCATCATTTCGGACACTTATGACCTACTTCCTGAATTATTTTATCTGCAAAGTTGGACAAAATATTCATTTTCCAATCTTCAAAATAAATAATCTATGGTTCCAAGGAGATTTTTAAGATGCCTCAATTCTGCAACAGTTGCGATTCATTGGAACTCCAAAGAATTTATTCTGGGGAAATATTACAACAGGATATTTTATTATTTAAAAAATTCGACTGCAAATGGCCAAAAGTTCTTCTCATGTGACTGTCCTAAATTTTCAAGATAATTCTTCTAGATTATGGAATAATGCTAACACATTCCTTAGAAATTTTGTTGAAGAACTAATATAAATGATCTGACAACTCCACCATCACTGGTTTACTACTCGAATTAACTGGATACACCATTGCCGGTTTCCTGCTCAATTCGTCTGGATAAACCAATAATGCTATACTGCCTTATTCATTTGGATATAGCACTACTGATTTACTACCAAAGTGACATAACATTCAAAACTAAGTTACTAATATCCTGACCATACCAAAGTTACTAATTTAAAGATTGCTTATAGACACAATTATTTCATAGTTTTAACCATATTTAACTGTATCAAACGATAATAGAATATTTTTTTGTGCATCCCACATCCAGCTTAGTGGTGGTTGTTAACTGTTTAGTGATATAGAAATGAATCTTGATATGTTATGTAGGACAAACCTATTTAAAAATTGTGTGCAGGTCTGAGTTTGTCTGCATGTACGTGCTTCACGATTGGTTTGTTAGTTCAACCTTGTGTACTCTGTTATGATTATTAATCGTAAAGCTCAGTTATTAATCTTGATTAACTAGAGCTCTCGATAATCTCATTTTGATCTCAGTCGTACGCAGAACCTTTGCATAATGGAGATCACACAGAGCCAAGTTTTAAATAGCTTGAAACAGTTCATGTACTGTTGAAGTGAACCATTTATTAAATGTAACAGAAACAATTTACAGTATGTAAAACTATTCAACACATCATACACTGTAGGTATTCTTCAGAAGATTCATGTATGCTGGTCGGTATAATACGGTCGTCCCTCGTTTATCGCGGTTAATCAGTTCCAGACTCTACCGCGATAAGTGAAATTCTGCGAAGTAGGATTCTTCATAGTTAGAGCATAGAAAACCTGTTTTTCACGACCCTCTAAATAGTTTTTAACATATTTGAAAAAAACGCGATAGAGTGAAGCTGCGAAAGTCAAAGCACAAAGTGATGAGGGACGACTGAATACATTAAGAACTTTATGCGATGTCCTTGTCCTGTACACATTCTTAAATTTTCTTTTGGAGTTATCTAAAATATAATTACTTTGGATTTACATAAAACATAATTACTTTGGAATTACATAAAATATAATTACTTTGGAATTACATCAAAGAAAATTGCTTAGAAATTACATAAAATTACTTTGGAATTACATAAAATATAATTACTTTGGATTTACATAAAATATAATTACTTTGGAATTACATCAAAGAAAATTGCTTAGAAATTACATAAAATGTTATAACTAATGCCAGGCAATTTTGACATCTATCAATAACAGTTAACAATAAGGAAATGTATTTTTGACATTGAAGTGTAGAAACATGTGCTTGCATCTGGTCCTGGATACCAGTAGCTTGTGTACAAATGTTCCTTATTACAAAGTTAAATATTTCCATCCTTGATTTTATGCGTAAATTCACTGTATATTTTGGATGAACCATCCCATAGTTTCATTTATTACGGAGATATCTCACAGGGTATGGCTTACAGGATAGTAAAACACTTCCTTATATTAAAGTATGTAATTTTATTCCCAAATCACCAATTTGCAAACAATAGCTAAAATGATAAATAAATGTATATATTCTATATACATGTGCTATGCACATGACACAGACTCATTTTCTAGTAACAATGAACTTTTGGAATGATTGTACATATTTTAATTACAATTCTAATAGGGCTCAAGATGTAGTTGGAAACTATTGAGATTATTCTAGCAGGTGAATTTATGAGAGATTGATAAAAGTGTGTGTTTGCGTCTGCTTTACACAGTCCTCTTTTCGTTGAATGAAATGTTTGTACTTTATAAAACTTTTACAAAAATTATTAAAATGTTTATATTTACTAAGGGTAAATGGCACCATGGAAGATGGTGATGGCCCAAAGGGATTTCTGAACCCAAAGTCCTCTGGCCCCTATGGTTTTGGTGGTGCCCCAAGATCTCTGGCACCAAAGACAACCACCCCTCCGCTTCTCCTCCTCAGAATGCTATTGTCTAAATTGACATGTGTGTATCAGATGAAACATTTTTACATTATCTTCATTTTGTACAACAAGTAATAAATAAGTGCTTATAACATCAATTTATTTGAAGAAAGAGTTTTGGGGGGAGTGAGGTCCAAAAATTAAATGTCATTTCAAGGTCATCACTATATGATTACTTATACCGTTAATAGTTGTTAATGTAAATTGATATGCCTTGTCATGTAATGAACTAAGAATAAAAACATGAAATGTTTCGATGTAAATTTGAAATTTACAATGCATATGCCATGCCAGTTCTTCCTTGCCTTGAACGAGAAATTGATTCTTCACAGACAGCAAATTCTCATGTTCCTCCATTGATAATGTAGAAGCTATAAAAATACTGAAAAGTGTAAGTTATGTAACCACCCCCATTCTTCCAAAGCATATCGCATTTGACATAAATAAATATCGTTTTTGTTTTTCCTTGTTTATCTCATGGCAAGGTGGGAGTTGAGGTATGCGGTGAGTGGATAATTTAAAATGTTCAACTTTGCCTTTAGTTGGCAAGGACGTTATACTAAAGATATAGTATTAAGAAATGTCTTTTATTTGGTTTTATGTTTCATTTTTGTGGTATCCTTGATAAATACAATTTAACATTGAATTCGGAGAGTTCAATTTTGAATATTTTCAAGGAATTCTACCTAAACAGATTGAGGAAATTTCGAAGATATACGGTTGCGCTAGGTTAATTATGGCTGCATTAGTCATATACATATTATATTTACTACTCATTTTTTAACCAGGACACATGTATACATTTTATGATGTTTTGCATTTGTAAATATTCCAACGATGATATCTGATATCTGCTTTGCGTTTGTGAACATTCAAATGACGATATCTGATATGTTCAGTATTTTCTGGGAAGGAGTGGAGTTTGAGTGATTTGGGGTTAACGTAGAATATGTGTTCATGCTAAAAAATATGGTGTCCAGTTCTTATGTATAAAATCTTAAGGGTGTGCTTTGGTAGTACAGTAAAACTTGTCTTGAAACACCACCCCTTCTGCAAAAACTTAATGGTCTCTCATAACAGGTCATAACACTATATAATCAATAAACCTGTACATGGAGAACCTGGTCTCTCAGGATATGTGGTCTCTCATGGCAGTGGTCTCTCAAAACAGCTTTTACTGTAATTCTCCCAATCTTCTATACAATTTTGTGTAACAGTTTTGGCAAAGAAGTTCAGTGTAGATGCTACACCGTCCCCTTCCCTCTAAACAAACACCAACTGCTTCCTTATATATGCCACGTGTTTTATGATACAATATTCTAGACACGATCATATACATTTCTAGAAAACGAGATATATATTTTGTCTTTTTTTCTTGATATATATTTGTCCACAATAAATTCCCAATACATTCTTAACCTATAAAATTGAATGCTCAAATATTTCCTTTGAAGTAGTTTAATTTATAGCAGGTTTTTTAAAAATTATCTAAAGTTCTTCTATGCTGGGATTTATTACTAGTGGATGCTCTTGTGTGCAATATCGGTTTTTATCTTGTAAAATAGTGCATGATTTATTTATATACTACTATTGTCTATGTTGACTTTTTCACTTGTAAATGATACTTATGTACACTTGTTGATTAATTATGTACCGTCCATGGCTATCATTATGGTCAGTTAATTAGTATCTTTTTATACAAATGTCCTTGAAATGTGTTACACGTTGCCATTGATGTGGATGATTAAATATTGATATTGGATTCCTATTAAAGCATGAATCTTAGTAGTCCATGATTTTTTTCCTGCTGATTTTACATATTCTCTCTCTCTCTCTCTCTCTCTCTCTCTCTCTCTCTCTCTCTCTCTCTCTCTCTCTCTCTCCTGCTCACACACACACTGTGCCAGGTGCTAAACAAGTTGCAGTGTGAGTCATTGATACATTGATCGTATCAAAAATGTTGTTGTGGACCGGTTGGAAAACCGGGATTGCAAGCGGATAAATCGCTTCGAGGTAAATTACTAAGATTAGTAACCCAAACCATCAAAGGTGGTTCCAGTTACGTTACCACCAACATAAACAATGCCGGCTGTGGTAGGTAAACGTAAAACTATTAATGAAGCTGCACAAGAACAACATTCGGCATTTGAGATTGGGCACGCCTGTGTTGATGGATCGATGCAAGAAAGTCATATATCCAGCTAGGGAGCCCAATCAATTGCAAGTGTATCCACCAAATGTTATTACTGGACAGTTTACATAGCGAATAGATATTCAACATGTTCTTACCTCAGCAAAAACACGTATCCGTGGTGTTTGAACATGCAAATCAAGACAATGACCCGACTGGTCGTAAGATAATATCGGATAACTTAGAAGTGACTTGGGTTTATTTTTGGTTAATCAGTCATCAGGAGTGTCATCTTAATTATAAAATAGATTACAGTAGTGTAGGGGATGGGGGTTTTACTGATTGGGTGTCCCGCTTAATTTCGTTATCTAGTGGTTGAACACCCTCGATGTTATTGTCCGGTTCGAGTAAATACAAATATAAGTGGTGAAACGTGTCGGTGAAATAGACAGAGAACTGAGCAGATATATTTAGAACAAACGAAGACGAGCCCCATACAGGTAAACAAACAATTTAATCAATTACATAAAACAACTATGCGAAGTCACTACATCAGGAATATATGTGGTATCACTTACAAAAAATTAACTGTAGCAACGATCTGGTGGTGTCTAGAATTTGTTGCTGAAACACTTCAATTGATTACAGCGTAAATAATATGGACTACAGATACAATCATGCGCGTGAGTGGCAAGATAAATTCAAATCTATCATTGATACTTACACGATAAAAGTAAAAAAATATCACAGACGTGTAATTGTCATTGACATAATTGTATACTCAGTCTCCTCGGTTGTTGCTGGAGCCGGTCTTTTATTGTCCGCGGTAACAATGACATCACCTGCGATCATAACAATCTGTGTTTCAGCGTCAACTGCGATCGCTGGAGTTTTTAATATAATCGCAAAACAAATATCGACGTGCACGAATGAAAAATTATCCGATTATGCGGTGAAGTATTCTAAACTATCTCAGTTAATATCTGAAAGTCTCAATGATGCTTCAATATCGGATTCTGAGTTTGCATTAATGGCTAAAATATTCTCCGAAGCAATGACTGTGATAGAATCTACACCCATTAAAGTTACAGATAAATAGATGTCATCACAAGAACTATTGCAACAGATTGCCACGAACACAACACCGGTGAAAATAACTATGATATCAGTGAGCACAACCAATCCTGAATTCAGTATTAATTTTCCAACTGCAATTACTGCACTTGCACAACTACGAGTATATCATAGTTGGCCAAATATCAAATCTGAACCATTTGGTGGATTACCTCGAAATAATTTACTTGTACTTGCAAACATAAATAAACCAGATGGAACCCCAGATTTCTTTGTTGTTTCTATCCCCACAGGTAGTTATCAGATTGAACAAATCAACGATGAATTCCAGCGCAGAATACAATCAACAAAAAAAAAAGGAATAAAAAATAACTATTACTGTTAACAAACCAACATTATCATCTGTGATTGAAGTAAAATCTCCCGATTTCGTCATAGATATTTATCGATCATCGATAAAAACTGTTCTAGGATGGCCTGATGAAACTCCTCCACCACATCCTGATGATGTTCTCAGATTTAACAATAATCCAGATGCTGAAGGCAGGCATATTTCACCAGAGATTGTAAATATAACATCAACGATTGCAGTCAGTCTTGTATGCGATGTAATCGATGGTAGTTATCAAACAGATCATGGGATATCAAATCAAGCTCAACAAGGATACGTTCTTTGCACATTTACTCCAATGGTTCCTCCTGGATCCTTGATCGTGCAAGAATCAATCAATTCGAATTATCTACGCATGCATAATCAATACTTGTCAAGAATTAATTTTAAACTCAAAAACCAGAGTGGACACTTGATTGATTTACGTGGAGAGGTTTTACTGATAAATCTCAATGTGAAATCGTAAACGATTTTTATCATAAGATTTTTTTTATCTTGATTCACGAATTAATCGGATAAATATTTTATATATGTACCAGCACGTAAAGGTTTTTATACACGACAAGGAAGCACTTGGAAATGCAATCAAATTAATATTTACACAGTCTTCATTCAACATCGTTGATATAATCATTGATGAGTTCGGTGACGAAGATTTTTTACTGACGCAAGAACAGTTAGATAGATTGCGGCGAGAACATATTTCTATGATCACGTGTGACCGAGATCAGATTATAAATTACGCGCATTCCTGCATTAAACTTGATGAACGTAAAAAAATATTATATAGTTCTGAATAAAAAATCTTATTTCAGTAAATCAGAATATTTCTTTACAGAGTTGATGAAATTTCATCCTTTTTATCCATTTTAGTCAATTTTATCGTAGAAAATCTGTCAGATTTCTGATTTTTGTAAGGTAAAAACCCCAGCAATTCTCTAAATGATTTATCGATAAATCGTTAATTTCATCCTTTTTTTGGTCTGTTTTTTTTTTATATTTTCGTAGAAATATATCCGATTTTAGTTGATTTATGAATAAAACATGGCAAATTTAGTGATTTATTGATAAATTCATCTTTTTTGTCTGGTTTTTTGGTGTATATTTCGTAGAAATATATCCGATTTTAGTTTATTTATGAACAAAACATGGTAAATTTAGCGATTTATTGTTAATTTCATCATTTTGTGTTTTTTTGTATATTTTCGTAGAAATATATCTGATTTTAGGTCATTTATGAACAAAACATAGTACATTTAACGATTTATTGATAAATTCATCTTTTTTGTCTGTTTTTTTTTTTTTGGTATTTTTTCGTATAAATATATCCGATTTTAGTTGATTTATGTACAAAACATGGAAAATGTAGCGATTTATCGATAAATCATTTAGTTAATGGCTCGGGGTTTTATCCTACAAATATTACAATTTTGATAGATTTTTCTATGATATTTCGACTAAAATAGGTAAAAAAAGAGATGAAATTTCATCAAAATTTACAAATCTGAATAATAAAAAAATATAACAGAATAAAAAAGATATTACAACAGAATAAAAAATATATTATAACAGAATTAAAAAATATATTATAACAGAATAAAACAGAACTGTAGTTGAATTAATCCAAGCTGCCATGGGTAACATCGTTTTCATTTGTAATCTTTTTTTAGATGTCTCTTTCGTGTGTTGATAATTTTGTTCGTTTCATATTCGTGAGACAGTTTTGATTTAATATTTTCTAGTGCGATAGAAAGTCATACAAACTTATCTACATCTGTATCTTTTACCATGGATAAGGACTGGAACATTATGGATTGTATGTTCTTTATCAGCCTATACTCTGTTGAACGTGTATTATTGTATAAACACTTTCAATATTTCGTTGTTGGATTGACTGGAAATCACAATTTTTTTTTCTGGATCGAGTTGTATATTTATATTTTCATTATTTTATTTTTTTACTGCAGATATTATAGCATTAATATTGTCGATGTTCATAAATATATAACATATATATTTAAATTTAAAAAATACTTTTTTGGACAGCGACAAAATAAATCACGATCTACGGAGAAATATGTAATATGGAGTTATCTCCCATTTTCAGTTCACATTTACAATTCAGTAGTATACTAGTGGAGAGAGATGGTTCACTTTTTTTTTAAAAAAATACTGAACATCATAATATATTTTACTGAAAATATTCCAAAAAATAAATATATTAAATAAATAGTAAAGTAATATAATCAATATAACTACAGAGAGACAGTCTCTCCCTTCAACAGTATTGAAATGTAATTTTTTGTTGATATTTTTTTGAGAAAGCAGATTTGGTAATATTTTCTGCGACAGCGTGTATTGAATACCTGTTAATATCAAAATATTTACCAGCTGAATATATTGATGGAAATATTACTACTTCGCTGGTCTCTATATTTGTAGATATAACTTATCTTGCACTCTTATCATTATAACCGACATTTCCAAATCTACTATTTTTGACTGGGTATGACAGCTCTAAGATTAGAGAAAGAGTTGTGGAGTTTAGCTCCATCAATATGATCTATGACATGACCAGTTTTGATCACCCCACGGAAACACTCGAACACAAATCTATGACAAAGATGCATTTTATTTCCAGCACGGAACTGGAGATAACCAATATTAATAACGAAAACAACCGGCTTCTTTAGTCGACAATTCCTTATAGCACCTTCACAATTTGCTTCGTAGTTTTCAATTATAGGATGTCTCATGAATTCCTTTTGCTCCATTATATATAAATATATATTGTTTAAATCATTATTAGCCTTGATCTTTACTTTGAAATCTAATCAGATAATCCTCCGTGGTTTTTATAATCCTGTCGCTATCATTATTTTTTATCATAATATCTTTTCAACTCTGTATCTTTTACCACCACATTGCACGCACAGGCGTGTTTCACCTCGTACTCCAACACCACATTGTAAACACGGTTTTGGTCCTAGACTTCCATCTCGGACACGTTGCGAGTGGATTTCGCAGAATTCGTTTACGCAAGATCAGTTACAAGGAGTAACAGAGCCGATCATCAATCACTTGCAGAGATTCCTTGTTTTAATCATTATATATATGTAATATTTATAATTTAAATACTTGTTTAAATTATAATGATGGGGGAATTTGAGCGATTCTCCAATATCTAAAATAAAAAAATTAATCTTGACAGAATATTCCCTGTGCCGATACGAGATCTGGTTGATCCGACAGATAAAATGTTGATTAATAAAATACATGACGCCAAGAAAGAATTTCAGAAAAATGAAGCATCTCATGTGTGGTTGACGTTTAAGATTATAAGTGACACTAAAAAATATAGATGCTACGATGAACGACAAACGAGCAGCGATGATCATTAACTACCTTGACGAGAGAAAATAGATTTTAATAATCAAATTTATCGTACTATCATTTACAGACAATTGGATTATTCGTGACGAACGTGACCCTGTCCTTCATAACGAAAAAACTGCCATACTGAGTAAAGGTTCCAAACCAGGGATGTTGACCGGTATTGATAAACTATAATACGAAAGATCTTATCCTGCAACAGCGGTTATCTGTGGGATATATCCGCTTGAGAAACCCAACATTGATAATCTGAACCTGATGAAATTCTCGAAGATAAATTGTGTGGCTGAACGAATAGCAGAACATTTCACTGTTTCGACTCGTGGGAAGGGGTTAACGGATAACCAATGTAATATAATAAATTCGTGGGCAGAAATAGTCAAAGATACCAGAGCATCTATCAAAGATGTTGCTGAACCAGGAAAGAAATTAAAATTTCCAATAACAGTAAAAATGATAACAGGAGAAATCTTATAAGAATCAAAATATAAATCAAAAGGATCTTCAATCGAAATTGTTGATCATAATGCGCATGCGTGGACTAATGTAGTAACAGTATTTCCACGCACGAGGACGGTTATATTCTATAACGGTGATATGTTTGACTTTATTAACAAAACAAGTAAAACGATCCTGTATTTGTGTGCTTGTTTAGTTCTGAAAATGAATCCGATTAGATTGTAAGACCAAATGGTGATATTTATCGAACAGAATCCCTCCACGAGGAAATGAGAAAATATAAATCTTACTCGGCGAATGTTTTACTGTTCCATCAGTTGCAGCTCATTTTGCTAGAGAGAGAAATTCCTGGAAATCAGCTCGGTTTGATTTTGTTGATGATATAATATTAAGTTGTGAATATGGTCAAGGTGGACTGGAACGTAAATACTCGCGTAAAGATGTTATCTCGGTTGATATGGTTGCATGTTATCCGGGAAGTTTTCTAGGATACGGAGAGTGTTCTGGTTATTTTAAAAGATTCTCTCACCCGACACACGAGATCAATAAATGGACCATTACCTGATTTTGATATTACCGGATTTGCATGTATCGAATCATTCGAGTTTACAGAAAATCTTTATCCGATCGGTTTGGTTTGGTAGACATTTTTCAGAAAAGAAGTGGGCTCCAATAGTACTGTTACAATATATGCTTGATTGTTTAATGTTGACGTCGTTGATTGTCAGTGAAGTGATTATATCATACCGAATGCAGACCGAAGTTTAGTTACCACAACAAAAGGAATATTCTTATGAAGAAAATCCTGATAAAACCGACTTTGAAAATAAAATTGCAGGGGATCTTGGCAGGAAAATAATAGGTAAATTTACCCAAGGAGGATCATACGATCATAAACGACATTGTACAAGACTGATCATGGACGATGGTGAATTAAATTTTATAATCGCTGATACAACGAAAAGAAATACATTTCGAAGTCGGGATACAGCTTTGTTATCAAATGGAACTAAGTTATGTACAATTGTGAGTTATATTGATGATGAATCACCCCAGTATACCCATATAAGATCTTTGATGCTAGCGTACGTTTCGATTAATCTATTATCGATGATAAATAAAATCCAGCGTTTGCTGTCAGAGTAGCTACCGATTCGTTTTATATCAGTAAAAAATATTCAAGATTGCTAGACCAACTAAATATCATCAATCATGCACCATGGAGTGAATGGAGAATAAAAAAAAGAAAATATACTCGATTATTATGAATCAGCAGATGTTCCAATCAAAGATATTTACCGTAGAGATAATCAGATATTAAAACCATCGTCTGCACCATCAATATATGATCCCGTAGCTAGACACAAAACGATTTATCTCAATGGACCTGGAGGATCAGGAAATACGACACGTGCGATTGAACTATTTCAGAATTCTGATATGATTGTTTATTCCTACACACAGACTTGCGCGAGAAATGACCCAACGAGGAACGCAGTCATGTACTTATAACAGCTTTTTCCGATGGAGCGGAGACACGTGGATTCATGATCGAATGGGAGATAAATATATTCCGAAGATCATAGTTTGGGATGAAATATGTACTGTACCGCTGGAAAATCTGAAAATATTTGTTGATTGGTTGTTGACGAAAAACACTGCTGTAAAAATGTGTGGCGATCATGGTCAACCACCACCCTTTATTGGACCGTCTCCACACGAATGGCTAAAAAGATCCGTTGACTATTAGGAAGAAATAACTGACGATCATAGAGCACTTGATTCAACATTGAGGGAGTTTACAAAATTAATCAGATTACAACCGAATAAAATTCAATGTGAAGTAATGCGTAATATAATTTCAGAAACCTCTTTGAACGACTTTTGGGGTACGTGGAGACCAAATGATCCGATAGTTGCAAGTAGAAAGCTAGTTCGTGACACACTTCAACAAAGATTATTTCTGCTACATAAAGAAAAATTCGCATAGTTGCCGGTACCATTATGTTATCGCCCAGCAGATACGCGACGACAGAATATTCTCGTTGATATACCAGGACAGACGGAGAAAAAAATCTCGTATTGAATGATATTGTTTCAGTTGATGTCAATGTTGTTGAATGGGCGTTATCGGATTGGACGCTAGGATACGCAACGACAATACATTTACTATTTCTGATACAGTTGTATGGATTGTGGACGATCATATCGAGTGGTCGAATTTAGTTTATCTTGCGGTGTCTCGCGTCAGGAAAATATCTCAGCTACATAGCTTTATCGTGGATGCGTCAGAAACCACTGGCAATGTTGACAATGATATTGTAAGAAAAAAAATTAGATAGCTATAAACAATGTGATAAAAAAATAAACGCGACTTCGATCTTGACGTACAATATATCATAAGATTGAAACAGCAACAGGATAATCACTGTGCAAGCTGTAAATGTATAATGCTGTGGCAATACTCGAGTAAAGATCCTTGACAATTTACCGTAGATAGAAAAGATAACAGTCTTGGTCATACACGTGATAATGTGATGCTAACTTGTATTGAATGTAATCGGCGTAGAGGTGCTACTTAAATGAATGAGGTGGTAATTGTGTATCCTCGGGAATTACCTGTAATTGTTCACGTGTAAATCCACGTTGAGGGGCAGTTGAATCTAATCTGTAGATTTCAGGTCTACATGTGGATCGTACCATGCTGGATATCTTGTGTGTAGTAATACTCCAAAAAGGATCTGTCGCTCTTTTTTTTCCTCCTTCAAGTTCACCTCGTTCGTACAAATATCTGACAATGACATTACCTAATATTGGCTGCGGTGAAACATTATGCTGTATTGGTATATATTTCCTTGTAATCGCCTTAATATGTTTCATGGCAGTTGTTCCAGTAACCTCATTATTTAATACAGCTATCACACGTGGTAATCTTGCAACCTATTCACGAGATCTTGTATCCTGAATGAATTCCTTCGCGTATTGGTATCCAAATAATCGTTCAGCAAGTGTTCGATTAAATCGTTCTACGATCGCTTGATCACGATAAATTTCAGTATGCCCTCGTCGTATTTTAACATTACGTCGCTTCATTAATGATGATGCTGCACCAAGAAGTTCTTTGTCAAGATCAACTTGTAATAGTTGTGGCCATCGAAAGGGTTCTCGTCGATAAATCCGTTCGAAGGCAGATGCAACTTCGGTAGCTGTTTTAGTTGATAATGATTTTGCTTCTTTATATCTACTTGCAATATCAACAACGGTTAATGCGTATTTAAATGTTACTCTACGTATACGATCATGAGGTAAAAGTAAAATACCAGCCTGATGAACTTCATTAGGAACTTTAACATCAAAATGTGCGTACTCGATTCGCTTAGGCGGTGGTAGGTAAATTTGCCATGTTGCTTGTCGTGATAACCACGCTGCGGCGGTAGAACGTGTGACATTTGCTGCATTAGCGAGTTTATCGATCGCTGCTCTACCTTTCCAGTATCCTCTTGGGCTATAATAAATTGTTTCCATTATAATTAATTACCCAGCACCTATTGCTAATTTGGTTTTCATCGCAGATTTTACTAACCAATTGGCTAATCTTTCCTTGAGATTTTTATATTTTATGGAATTCAATGCATGAATCAATTTCACATCTGCGATATGTCTTTGTTCTAAATCTTTAATTTTATAAGCTACATCATGAACGTGACACGCTTTATCGATTGCATTTACCGGATATTCACCGGATTTTGGTTGATCTTGTTCATCAAGTCTGATACCAAGTCGAGTGCCAGGATCGCAGTAATTATATCCTGGAAGATGTTTTTCTCCGGGATATTTAGCCCACGGAGTTCCTGGAAATTTTGACATTCATGTTGCAATGTCACCACCGGTTTTTTTTAAAAGGAAAATTTCTTTCTGCCACACACGGAACATTTTCCACTGTATGCTATTCTTTTACTTTTTGTTGTAACCGTAGATAAATCAGTAGTTGGAGTTTTAACTTTACAGCGTAAACAATATAAATCCATGATATAATATTATACCATGGATGTAATTGATTTTTCAGCGATACGAAAACGAGAACAGGTAAAACATCATCCAGCGTTACCAAATTCGATCAGAATGACACTAATAGGCTCGTCTGGATCTGGTAAAACACAATTATTACTTAATTTGATAATGAAATGGTTGAACTGGAACAAATTGTATTTAGTTGCACTATCTGTAGATGATAAGAGATGCTACGAAGTACTTAAGGAATTTAATGAAAACGCACGATTGCTGAGCGGTGATGATAGTATTGATTTTATAACCGATATTGATGAAGCACCATCTGTCGATTATCTTGATGGATTCGTTAATAATTTAGTTGTGTATGATGACGTAATGCTAGATAAACAATCAAATCCGGCAAGAATATTTTCTCGAGGAAGACATGAAAATACTGATGTTATTTATGTAGCTCAGCGGTATACACAAATTCCGAAAGTAATCAGAGATAATGGTAATATTTTAGCTGTATTTAATGGAATTGATACACACACGCTAGGAAATATTCATAGGACCTGGTGTAGCGGGGATATGGATATAAATAAATTCAAAAATGTCTTTTCACGTGCGCAAGCAACACCGTATGTTTTTATAACAATAAATCTTCATGATCCCAGGACAAGATATCGTGTAGGTATCGATCAAATATTTGGCTAATTTGTAGCAGCAGAGATTGACAGAATAAAAATATCCTCTAAATTAAATAGATACTATTTGATATATGAAAAATTGTACATGGCTGCGTCAAGGAAGGACAGATAAATATAATAAAAAATGTCGTGGAGGATACTGCAAGAAACATAAATATATCCTATCAAAAAATCCACGAGCTGGTCCTCGACATTGTGTTGGATGCAATGTTGGCGTTCGAGGACAATAACAGATTTGTAATGAATGTGGTGGAGATAAATACAGAACTTTGATGGCGTATTACGGTCGTAGGATCGAAGAAGGGGTGTTGATACCTAGGGGAAAAAAAACTCCAACCGAGGAAGAATATTACTCAAGGATCAAAAAAGTCTCAGATTGATCGTTTGTCTGAATTATTTTGTTTCATTTATATACAAGATTTTTTGATCCTCAGATTGACAATTTAACACATGGAGAGAGCAGCAGTGTGGGTCGACTACAACATTTGTTTGGGTCAGTCTAGGTGTATTTGTTCTTGTTACAACGCTGTTACAATAAACTAGTATTAGTAATTACATATGAAAATGTGCAAATGATCTCTCTCTCTCTCTCTCTCTCTCTCTCTCTCTCTCTCTCTCTCTCTCTCTCTCTCTGCGTCTCTCTGTCTATGTACGACTTTCTCGTTTTTCTATCACTACCTTTGTCTGTCTCTGTCTCTGTCTGTCTCTGTCCCTCTTTCTCTCTCTCTCTCTCTCTCTCTCTCTCTCTCTCTCTCTCTCTCTCTGGACCATGATATCAATATACGGGCTAAAATCTATGAAATGAACACCTTTTGATATCTTTCTGCAATATATCTGAACTGATGAATGATGGCTACCAAAATATTACAGAGAGAGAGAGAGAGAGAGAGAGAGAGAGAGAGAGAGAGAGAGAGAGAGAGAGAAAGAGAGAGAGACTTCTATGTTAGTCACCATTAGTAGATTTGGTAATTAAAAAGCAGGTCTCCCCAGCAACCACAACATCTTGATGCAGTGCCAGTTATGATTGGTGGGACATGTTGTACGCATGCCAGACCACAGGCTGCCTAAGAGAATCTTCTAGGACGAGCTACAGCAATGACAGCGGTCCTATGGAGGTCAGACGAAACGCTTCAAAGACAGTCTGAAAGCTGCATTGAAAACGTTCAACATAAACCCTGATTCCTGGGAGCAAACAGCAAGTGATCGAGTCATTTGGCATTCTTCTGTGCACAAAGGCTCCAAGTTGTGTGAATCTAACAGGATAGCAGCTGCAGAGCTGACGAGGCAAGCCAGAAAAACACGTGCCATCAACCCTCCTGTCCCTTATGCAAAGGAACATTCCGTGCAAGGATTGGCCTTAGCCACCTGCACACGCACATAACAGAACCAGTCCCTCCAACCCTCGGATGACTAGAGAGGTCCTCGTCAAATCGATGGACGAATAACATATTATTAATAGAAAAACTATGGTGGCTCATCAATGTTACTGACATGAAAATTAATTGAAGCATGGCAAAGTTGCGAGATGAAATCACCAATCAATAATTAGCACCGCCGAATTCGAGACAGCGTTGGCGGAAATGCAAAATCACCGAGAACTCCGATAACAAACAAATAGGGAACCGCAAAGCGGATTTACAGTCAAAAGTCGAGTCGAGTAAAACAATCAGTTCTTAATATAGATTTAAAGGTAATTATATATTCTGTAGAATTGTGGCATTATGGTGTGGTTGTGTATATTTTGGCGACAGTGCACAGTAAGAAATGAGGCAGTGAAGCTGATTCGAAAGTGAAATATGTGACCCATTACAAGGTGCTTTGTTTTCAGTCGAGCCTAGGAAACAAAATGCCGGATAATCTATGACAAGAACTTCGTGAATTTATCTTTCATTTTAGAATAAGATATGATTTATTATGATATGGACACAGGCTTTTTAACATATCTTTAACAATTGTTCAGTCATATCGCTACGATGTCTGATGTGCGGCAGTTTATAGTGATGTCTAGCACTGGGAATTATCATGCCGCAGACATGTAGCATGATGTCCCACCCAGTCACATTATCCTGACACCAGGCCGAATAGTCCTAACACTAACCTCTGAGCGTCAAGCGAGGCAGCGTTAGTACCATTTTTGTAAGTCTTTGGTATGACTCGGGGATCGAACCCATGACCATCCGCTCCTGCGGCAGACGCTCTAAACACTAGGCCACCGGAGCGGTTGATTAAAGAGATACAAGCGAATTAAGTGTGACATGAGTCCTATCAATAGGGTATAATTGAAAGTTTAAATTGGTATAAAAGTTTATTATTAATGATAAACACATAAACGTTTGACATTTTTGTGTGTAACAACTTTAAAAATAGAACCATGACTTAAAAAGTAAACAAAATATAATTAAAAATATAAATTTAATTATTTTCTCCCAGAATGCAAATATATAGGATCTGTCGAGTATGATACTCCTTATTATCAGCATGCATGTGTTTCCACAACATATACAATATGGCGTCAGCGTTCTCCTGACTTAGTATAGTGGATTGCAACACAGGGAGCATACTATGCAGGGAACCAGACCAAAATATTATTTCCATAATGAAAATGCTTATGTATAGTGATATATTTTAATTTAGTACTTTCAAAGAGAGCGGTATTGTATAGCATCAGCTGGCATCACATACTGAACCGGAACTAATAATTGTGACGTATCCTAACATTCCATTGCAACCACAACCGGCCCCACCTCGGCTGATAAAATAGGCTTTCTTTCATAACACTCTATATTATTATATATCAAGAAGAAGACAATTGAAGAATGGGGCGATTTCACTGGAGTTTTGCTCCATTGATACTGTTGTTTAACTATACTGTGGTAAGTATGTGATAACTTTTTCGACTAAAGGAAAGATTCAATGTTACTTATTTAATTATTGTCTGCATTTTTTAAAATTTATAATTTCAGGTTGTTGTTTTTGTAATCTTGTCGTTGTAGATGCTTCGGTGTGTTATATAATACTGTAAAATGCTTAGAGCTTAAAAGGATTTGGCGTTGTACTAAGTTGGTGTTACTATTATAACTTAATAAGTTCGTACAGTTTTTATGATGTAGGCCGGTACGTCTTAGGCGCTTCGTACAGTTTTTATGATGTAGGCCGGTACGTCTTAGGCGCTTCGTACAGTTTTTATGATGTAGGCCGGCACGTCTTAGGCGCTTCATACAGTTTTTATGATGTAGGCCGGTATGTCTTAGGCGCTTCGTACAGTTTTTATGATGTAGGCCGGTACGCCTTAGGCGCTTGTTCCTTTTTACCTCTGTGACACATCACAGGCAGTGACATCAGTTTCTAAAAATAGCTATCATCTCGGCTTTAGACAAGGACAGCGTGATGGAGAAGAGTAATCTTTTCAGTGTTAATCTTCTTAATGAAAGCGATGTTGTTGTTTTTGTTGTTAGGTTTAGCGACATTTTTCAGTACAAGATAGGCTATACATGGCAGTCAGTATTAACGATGAAGGAAAACCCCGGGTAAACCTCAGAAAGAACCACAGACCCACGAGAAGCTACTAAAAAATATAACGAGCTTTCTCACATACTCACACTGGCTGAGCCCGAGACTCGAACCCACGCAGACAGAGGTGAGATGGCAGTGAACCGTAACGATGATCGCTTTAGACCATTCGTCCACTCGGGGCCCCTGAAAGCGATCTATGCAGCGCTAAATTTGTTCAAATGACTGTATATGTCGGTATGATACTTTGTACGGTGTTAGTGTTGCTATCTTCTCTAGATTACTATTGTTAGTAGTCCGAGTTTCCTCTGACCCTTTCCAACCCATTTTTGATAGTTGGACATTTATGTTCGGGTGTAGGGTCCGAGTCCATTGCCAATCGAAAAGTTGGAATTCGCACCCCCACCCCCACTCCGAATTAGCATGTACTGTAAAATTGACGTAGCCTAAATACGAAAATAAACAAGCGCCCCCCCCCCCCAAAAAAAAAAAAAAAATAATTGAAAGGGCGTCTCTGGTCAAATAACGGGTGTTGACCACATTTAATTGTTTAGATGCTTTCTTACTAATTTCAATGAATTTGTTGACTAAAGTTTACCATAAATATTAAATTACTGCTTGCAGTTTTACAAAGTCTTTATTTTAGCCTCGCTGGAGGATAGAGTCCCAAGCTTTCATTACACTAGTGGTTGTTGTTTTATGATTTAAGGCAATTTTTCAGCACAAGATATGCGAACAGTATAATTGTTGGAAGAATAACTCGGAGAAACCCAGTAGGAACCACTGCTAAATGTTAAGCTACTAGCAAGCTTTCTCATATACTCGCATTGGTCGATCCCGAGACTCGAACCCAGGCTGCGAGATGGCAGTGGTCGATAAATGAGAGCGCTTTAGACTACTTGGCCAGCCGGGTCCCCTTACATCATTGCTAATCTACCTAATGAAAGTATTATACTCTGTTTCCATAATATTAAAGTCATGACGATTACAGGTCAGTGTATTGTCATCGGCATAGTTGTATAGGTCAGAATCATTTACTGTTTTGTTCAGGCATAATTTAAGAGGAATATTTTTAAGTTATTCATTGGAATTATAAAGTGCTCTATGCATTTTTCGTCTGAAACACTACGTTGGAATTATTGTGAATTCATTCAAAGACACACAGTCTTGTACCCTTTCGATACCTTAAGAATATTGGTGCGTCGGCACATTGATGACTATCGGTACACCAGCACATTCAATATTGGAATGAATTAGGAACCGTAAAACTTTTGGACATGTGATAGAACATAATGATTTTAGGATTTAGTTCACAATACTGTAAGTTTCTCTTCACTCTGTTATTTAGCTAAATAAATTATTTGTTAAGTTTACTAAAATTTGAGGTAACACTTCATTCTGCTATTGAGTGCAAGACGATAAAATCGTATCGTAATAACTCTTACTGGGTCATGACAGGTGAGATAAAACTTCTTGTTCAATAGTTTTAGTTACGAGACGAATTCAATTAGAAATGTTTCAATTGTGAAGCAGACGACATGTTAACATCGCGCTCTGCATGATTTTTTTGAATGGAAAGTAAATATAAAGGGATTGGGACTGGATGTTCTATGACAGGGATTTCATCTCTTAAATGCTTGCATGTAAAAAAAATCTGAAAAAATTTAAATCAATAAAAAGAATTAGTCTTTGTGAGCTTCCTGACATTATATTTACATATGGGCTACTCAGACTTGACGCATATTGATGGACTGAATGGAAATTCTCAAATGACATGGTAATAGTCATGCTGTGGTATTAGCGTACCTGCCAACCCTCCAGGCTCACAATTAGTTAAAATAGGGATACAAATTAGTGAATTTTGACATGAATTCGTGAAGTGATGCTCGAGTCCGGGAATATTTGTCGGAACAAATGTTTAGCATGGTCTCCATCTGGCAAAGGCTGAGCTTATGTTCAAAAAGAAAACTCACAAACAATGCTGCAGCTTTGGTACCTTGCTATTCTTCTGTCGATGGATTAAAATATTCCAGAGAAGAAATCTGAGTTCTTTATTTTCCCAACTTGTATGTGCTCTCTGTCACCATGCCCAGTGCTAACATTTGTGGCACACTGCGTGCAAAGAGCATGATGTATATCGGTGTTTGATGTTAATAATTAGGACGCGCGCTATGTAACCTGCTGAAATTCTTGGGTGATACCATTTACCATACATAACCCGCTACACTCTACAGCAGTTACTTTGAAAACACAACACTCTACCTTACAAAATCACATTTACCACAACCTGCTACAATCTACAACGATAATCATGAAAATTGACATTACAATATTACATATACTGTTTTATCTACTGTTTGTTTTTATAGTTATAAGGCTAAAATCGGACACATAATGAGTACATTCCAAGTACCATATATTACAATTTCAATCAATTAAACAAAAAAATCAGAACACCGCTCTGGTGGCCTTGTGATTAGAGCGTCCGCCGCGGAAGCGGGAGGTCGTGGTTTTAATCCCCGGCCCAGTCATTCCAAAGACTTACAAAAATGGTACTAACAGCAACCTCGCTTGATGCTTAATGTTAGGACTGGTTGGCCTGGTGTCGGGATAATGTGACTAGGTGGGACATTATGCTAGATGTCTGCGGCATGATGCCCCAATGCTAGACATCACTATAAACTGCCTCACTGCAGACATCGTAGCAATATAACTGAACAATTGTTAAAGCTACGTTTAAAATCCTAATCAAACAAACAAACAAAAATCAGAATATATCTTGTTTAAGATATAATGATGTTGGTCTGCTGATATTTGTGCCTGTGAAATTCATGCATTACCCACGTTGATAATGAGTTAGCACTAATCATGGTGTAATTTATTTTGCCTGTGAAATTCCTGAATTACCCAGTAACCTGCAACAGCCAAGTTCTACAGTTGTTTGTAGCATTATGCTACGGCATAATATAGTCTTTGTTGTTTACAGTTTGACTCGCCCTTATAAGTGAGTATAGACGGTACTTTCCTACGTAGTCCGTGAAGGGACATACTTCACATATTTTGTAATCCGAGATCTTGATTTAGTAATCCGAGATCTCGGATTACTAAATCAAGATCTCGGATTACAAAACATGTGGAGTGTGTCCCGTCACGGGCCCCGTACTTTTCATACAGTTATTGTCCATATTATGTTTGAGAAATTTGGAGTACCTGAGGAAGCCACCATGCCATCAGAAGGAGGGTTGACCAGACGTATCACGTCGGTGCTGTTCACTTGGATCATGCTGAGACATGGGCTACAACATAATGTTTTAAGCTTGGCTCAGATGGGGGCATTATTGTAACATTATGCTTTGCTTGGTTCACTGCAACATGAAACTGCTTGGGACACTAGACACTGCTTGGGACACTGGACACTGCTTGGGACACTGCAACATGAAACATGGTCACCTAACTGCTAGGAACACCAAAGAGATACAATTGTATTTGCTGAAATAATTTCTTCACTGAAAGTTATACTAAGGCGTCATTTCTTTTCATCCATGAAAACCATAAGGCATGGTGTGTGGTTTCTATGGGGTTTTTTTTAATTGGGGATGGGTAGGGGGGGGGTAATTCCAGGCTTTAGAAAGATGGCATCAACAAAGTTTATCACTTCTACCTCCAAAGAGTCCAGTCAACCTGAACACAAATACATGTGCATGTTTGGGAACTTGCAGCTCAAAAGAGTGCACCCTTACTGAACACACAAATACACGTGGACCGCTCTGGTGGTCTAAGTAGTTAGAGCGTCCGCCTCTGATGCGAGAGGTCGCAGGTTCAAAGCCCGGTCATGTTTCACAAAAGACTTTAAAACATCGTACTAGTAGCTGCCCCGTTAGTGTTAAGACTGGTCGGCCTGGTGTCAAGAACATGTGACTGAGTGGGACATCATGATGCATGCTTGCGGAATGATGACCCAGTGCTAGACATCATTATAAACCGCCCCACTGCAGACGCCGTAGAGTTGTGATTGAAATATTGTTAAAGCTATATTAAAAATCACACACACACACACACACACACACACACACACACACACACACCATAAATATAAATATCCACATTTTGTGTTGTCCTGAAAATTGTCACCTTTGAATGTTGCTTCTGCACTTTTCTTGTGACATGTAGCATGATGTCCCACCCAGTCACATTATCCTAACCCCAGGTCGACCAGTACTAACACTAACCTCTTAATGCTGAGTGCCTTGCGAGGCATCTGCTAGTACCATTTTTAATACGTCTTTGGCATGACTCGGCTGGTGACTGAACCCGCGACCTCTCGCATCCGAGGCTGATGATCTAACCACTAGGTCACTGGAGCGGTTGTCTAACTAGTCTTGATCACTAAGCTGCTTGACACAGTCAGGGGGACATATTAACATCTAGATTATTGAGACTAAATCTCGTATGGGAATACAAAATACTGTGTTGAATTTCAGAGCATACATATAGTTCCAAACCATGGTCATCTACAATTACCAAACTTGTATTTGGAGTCAGGAATGATTTTTTTCGTCCAAAGGTTAAACGGAAGGGTGACTGTGACGGGGGATGTGGGTGGGGCAATGGTCAAGGTCATTCTGACTGATAGAAGAAAAATAGCTTTGGATATGCATATAATGTGCCATCCATGATGAGATGGTTTTTCAAATTTGTTAACTTTTTTTCAGATGGAAAACTTATTGTAGAAGTAACTTGTAAATATCTATATATGTGTTGGTGTTCAAAGACACCTACTTTATCATGTCTATGTAGTGTCAAGTAACAGTAAAATTCTAAAATGTTAAATTGAAGAATTGGACATACTTTAGGAAGAAAAACACTTCCAAATTAATATAAACGTTAAGTACATAAAGACAAATATACAAAGCAAAGATAAAACCCTGTTAACGGGTAGTACTAAAGTGAGAACAGAACGTCTTTTCAATAATTCTTTATTTTTAAATGAACGATAATTGAAACAACACATTGACCAATAGATTTACAACATGTATTTCATGACATTTTGGCCCTACGACCAGTAAGTACGTAATACGATATGTCAAATAAATTGCTAATATAAGAAATAAGTGTAAGAATTCAATGCAATTTACATACTGCAGTATGTAATAACTGGTTGTAGGAACAAAATGTCATGAAAATTCATATTGTAAATGCATGGTAAGTGTATTTTATCGTTATCTTTTATTTTGAAGAAGAATGTTTGAATAAATTAGGAGTTCTTTTCGAACTTATTTCTTTTTTACGCAAATTAAAATTGAAGAATTTATCATGTGATATACTAATATTTAAATTAATGATTAAAATTAAATTAAATTAATTAAAATTAAATTAATATTTAAATTAATGACTTCTTGTCATGGAACTGTTCTCCAGTGTTATCTAGTGGGCGTAGACTCCAACTGGGGCACACTGCCACAGCAGATGATACTGGGAGAACAGTTCCCAAAAGAAGATGGCAATGACAGATTTGTTTTTTTCCGTACTTTCGGCCTATAAGTCCATGCTGAGTATAAGTCGAATTCTAAGTTGGTAAAGTTTCCATCCTTCATCCATATATAAGTCGATTTGGGGTATAAGTCAAGTCCAGGTCAATAACTTGGCTTCATATTTTACACTAATAACTTCCGGTTTCACGAATATTAATGGTATCACTGTATGATATTCCATATTACCGGCAATCGTGACATTGCATCACCGATTGTCAAGTGCCAAATTTTTCGTCAGTGACATCCAGTAATTAATTCATAGGCTAGCCGATAATCAACTGTCTAGGAGTAGAGATTGGAACGGAAAGAATGTTAGTCTACCTCGGTCAGACTGTTACAATAATTAGAGTGAAAATGGACTGAGTGTTTGACACGTTAAAATTATGTGATTCCTCACGCAGAGCTTTCAAAAATGATTGAGACAAATGATAAGGTGATATTTCGATCCTAAGTGGCATTTTTGGCATCTTGATAGACGGTTTTCATAAGGTCAGTAAGAATAGCATTTATTCCGATTGGGCGAATGTATAGGGAAGGGGGTGTGTCGGACCCCAGAATCGGGGAAATATATACTTCGTATCAAACGAGGTTAGTCAGTCTAGGAAGACCTCTGCAAGAGAGGAAGTAGAAACTACATAGTCAAGACTCCGAGCGTGCTTTGAAAGACAGACGTTCGTAAAAATTGGGTTCCAGTTAAACTGAATGTGGAACGATTGTAAGACGCCAAAAACACAAGGAAAATAGTTTATTTTGGCAAGAGTGAGAATCAGCGAGAAGTCAAACGAAAAGAGAAAAAAAGAAGTAAGAAGTCAGAGTGTGGAATTCCCGTTCAATCAAAGGGCAAGCTGAAGTCGGACGCACGCAGGGAAAGAAAGAAAAACCAGTCGACGAAAAAGGTCATTTTGAATCACCCAACAGTCCAATGTTACATGAACATTCGATTCCTTGATGAAATTTACTCTCAGTATTAACGGCTAACTTCATTTATTTTCATTAGTGTTTGGATTCTTATGAATGTATCCATTATTTTAAAGCTTCAGTTTATGTATTTTCTGAACTAAGTGTATTCAGAAAGAGAGAAATTGTAATTCACAGTGTCATTCTTTTCTTAATTGTATTTTTAATTAAATTCATATTTTATCTTTACGGGGGCTCGTGTATTGTCTTGTTCAAAGTACCATCTCAGATTTCTATAACCACTGACCGGGCAGATTACACCGTAGTGATCATCTTCTAGATAACGATAATTAGTGGGAGGCGGTCTTCAAGTGTTGTTTTCCAAGATGCGCAATACCTCTGACCTGGCCTTGTGCAATATTGTACTAATAACACTTTGATAACCCGCCAGCACCACATTACACCGATGCTAACATGCTTGTGATTTTACTCCAGTACAAGGCACCGCTATATTCTGTTATCAATTGACACAGCTGAATAAACAGTCCATGCTTGTTTTAATTATGATATCCACTGCAACAAGAGCCACATGGCTATGAATGCTATGTACATGTTAATTAAAGGTCTAAAGCTTGAACCTGATTATTACAGTTAAAATCAGTCTTGAGTGCAAGAACCGCTCCGGTGCCTTAGTGGATAGAGCATCCGCCGCGGAAGCGGGAGGTCGTAGGTTCGATATTTCAAAATCAGTCTTGAGTGCAAGAACCGCTCCGGTGCCTTAGTGGATAGAGCATCCGCCGCGGAAGCGGGAGGTCGTGGGTTCGATCCCCGGCCGAGTCATACCAGAGACTTACAAAAATGGTACTAACAGCTACCTGCCCCAGTGCTAGACATCACTATAAACTGCCTCACTGCAGACATCGTAGCGATATGACTGAAAGATTGTTAAAGCAACGTTAAAAATCCTAATCAAACAAACAAACAAAATCTTGATTGCGAGATTCAAGAGATGAGATAAACTCAGTGAGGCTAACAATAATAAAATAAAATAAAATAACCATATTTATTTGAAAAACTTTGTAAACATATGATTTGGGGGGTTTCAGTATTGAGCATTATTATATACGGTATTTAAAATAATCATAGAACGCTTGAGTTACTATGGATTACATCTCTTTGTAGGATCAATTAGATCAATGAATTAGTTATGCCGATAGTAGCTCTCGTGTGTCCAACAGTATTCTGTAAAATCAAATATCAATGGACCATTTGCTAAAATGTGATCAGAAAGAATGAGATATGGTTCAAAAGGATGAATAAAACAAAATTAATTCATTTTTTTTTCTTTTATTAGGACAAACAATATGCTTTGAATTAGTACAGTACACTATAGAGTATAGTTCATAAGTGTATTATGCGGCCAGGTGAATATTTATTATCGGTAATTGTTTTCTTTTAAATCATGTTTAAGAAATAAGAACATACAGACAGAATGCAAACTAAATAATGACAAAACTTATAAATATAAAAGCAGTAATATTAGTTTATAACAATTTATTGACATAGTAATTTAACAAGAATTTGTGCTTCTATGTGACCTGTTTTCGATTATGCCAATTATAGAGTAATTTTAATAGCATATGGGATACCGTAATCCATATATAAGTCGATCAAATTTCAATGACATAATTCATACAATAAGTCGATTTGGAGTCTTAGACGAAGACTCGACTTTCAAGTAAAAAAAATAGTATCATATTATATCTGGAAAATACGGTTAATGTGATGTTATGTGACTTAATAAGGTCTTAACATGTTGCAGCACTTGAACAGCTGTAATGACCAAAGTCAAGAAAATGTGTATGTATGTGTGGGGTTCAATGGCACATTAGCACAATACAGGTCATTTACTTCCAAGTAGAAATGTATATACCAATAGTTACCCAATCAGAACTTTAGAATTTATCATATGATGTGCCAGTTTAAGATATAAGGGACACCATTATTAAGTCCAAAAAGTAATGAAAATGCTCAATGATCTTTCAGATAGCTGATGTAATTCTACTGCATAATACAGCTGTAATTACCATTCTTATAGATCCCCTTCTATGAAAGACCTGCTTCCTCTTTTTTTTATGCTCTTTTTTTTATTTTATGGAAGACCACCATTTCCTTTTACCAATTTTGTACCCATCACCAAAAAGGCCATTCCACTTACAAGGTCATCTTTCCCCTCATAAAAGGTTAGACATTGTATTCAACTTCATCATTTTCAGGTCTTTGTGACTGCTGACTGCATATGGTATGATGAATGTGGAGATGGATGGAATGGTGGGAAACTAAACTGTAATTACACTGGCCCTGCCAAGCCACTAACTAATGTTACAGGCCTTGACCTTCTTCAGACCTACTGCCCGGATCTATACCATGGTAGGTATTTATAGCACAACCCATCTGGAATGACTTCCTGTGGAAGACAAGGACTCATGCTTTAAGCCAGAATTTATTTTTCTTTACATTTGATTAGAATAATATTAGAGTTGTAGAAATGTAAGAATTTTCACAAGTTAAGTTCTTCAACCATCATACCAATGTAAACATTAATTCTGTAATTGTAAATAAAAATATCTTGTTGGCCTTAACCTTAAAGTTTAAACCTGTTGAGTTGTTTATAAAGAAAAGCATCGCTCCTGGGGCAAGTGTCAGTAGCATGCATAAATGTTTTTTGTTATCTTGCAAGCTTTAAATGATTATATGGTGGTGATCTCATTAGTTAATAATAAATGGACTGCATCACTGGGGTAGGGACAGAGCCCCAAGTCGATAAAAGTTACATGTATATGTTAGTATTTCCATGCCCAGTAAGTGCATATATAGTTATAGAGTGAGAATCTCAATAGTCACCAAGTTATAACCCATGGGCTATATCCCTACAGGTAGGGATGTACACCTGGGTCAATGTAGGTTATGTGTGTAAATTTGTATTTTCATGTGTAGTAAGAGTGTATGTGTCTGTGAGTGCGCTTTCATAGGAAAGCACTATTACTGGATTCTACATTGTGTGTTTTGGATAGGTGTCAGTTTGAAAAAATATGTGTGTGTGCTTTCATAGGAAAGCACTATCCCTGGATTCTACATTGTATGTTTTGGGTAGGAGGTAAATTTATTAAAATACTTTGCAGATCCAAACAGAAATTCAGTGGATTTGTGCATATTGCAAAATTTTACATGTTTAATGAGTTAGTTCTCATGCCCTGTTAATTGTTATTTTGACCATGTTAAAAAACCATTTTTAGAATAAGCACATTACATGTACTTTGATAAATCAATATACATACATGTCAAAGATATACATAAAAAAAATTTACAATGTATTTCAAGGGCATATGTATGCTAGCATATAAATTATGAAATTATTTAAGTACATGTAATATTTGTTTATCCTGTACATAAGTTAATTTGGCATGTACATAAATTTCATATTCACTTAAAATGTAGCATGAGAACTGCACATTTGGCTATGAAGCTACTTTTTCATTTATTTATCCTGTATTTTAGCTGCTTTGATCAGGCTTTAGGTATATATGGAATTAAATATTAACCAATGAATTAAATTAAAAGAAAGAATTAATCCATTTAGAAATAAAATAAACTTATTAGAATCAAAACCAGAATGCTTAATTCACCAATGATGTAAAGAAATGAACTCGATAATATAGGCATTGTACCAAAAACCTGATAGTACAATGACTGGGGCCCCTCTAATTTCAGATCAGACACATCGTGTATTCTACAAGAGGTGCCCATTAGGCTTGTAAGATAATAAATAATCAAATTCGTCTGAGAAAACTTTGATTGCGCTGATAAAATGCAGAAATGTATTTTCAAGATGTTGACATACCTGCAATAAGACAAATGAATTGTCATGCTAAAATCCAAAATTTGTACTCCTGAAGAACCTCCTGACACAGTCGTGTTTCGAGAAAACGATTTTCAGTAATCTTTGAAAATAAAAAAAAAAAGCCCACCACTATTTGTATATGCCCGTTACATGTTGCATATGTAAACAGTAAGTAAAGTTATGATTGGAGCTGATGTAAAACTATCCTTTGGGCGGTTTAAACTGCAGTAATTAAAAGACAGAGAGGACAGGTTATAGACCACCATTTCACATATTACTTAATTGGCTGACAAAAAGCTAGTGAGATGTGTTCGAAAACTGCAGTGGGTGATATTATTTGCATAGGTATGCTCAGGATGTGGAATAATCCAATAAGTAAATCAAAGATATCGTAGATGTGTATAGAAGAACAAAAGGTAGTATGTATTATTCCATACCAGAAAACTTCATTGTTATTATAAATTTCTATTGTATCTTTTATGAATATTTCAAAGTATTACCTGTCCCTGCAGTATATGCAGACATGATGAATTGCTAAAAGAAAGAACTGCTAACAACGAGACTATAGTGAAGGTAATTTATGATCAGTTGTCAAATGTACTGTGATCCTGTGAAAAGTTTAGATAATAGAAATGGCTTATGCTATACACAATCAATGATGTGATACCCTTGATCATTTTGCCACTGTAATCCTATCACACAACAGTTTAATAATCTATATTTTCTGCTGTTCACATTTGTGTATTCTATGCAAGGTTTGGCTTTCTTTTCAATATTGTTCTTCTACTTCTTCTTTCTCTCTCTCCATTGTGCTTATTTGCTTTGTCATTTTCACCTGAGGATTGCCAAAATGATATATCTAACACCTTTTTTTTTTATTCATGTCAAAGGATTTCAGATGATTTGATCACCTTTAATATGCATGGGAAAAATTAGAATGCATTAGGACCCATTCTGAATACCCTTCATAATAGATTGCATAAGTACCTGTTCGGTATGCTCTGTGATTGAATTGCATTCTATGTATTTTTGGCAGAATGGCTCAGTGTAAGCAATTATAGATGCACCAATTCATTGTAGTCTTAACTGTTTTGATCTTCTTGTATCTTTTACTCAAAATCCAATTAGTAAATTGGTTTTACACTTTGAATTCAAATTGCTGAAGAAAATAAAATAGCAGTTGAGGAGAAAATAAACTAAAGTAATTCCAGACTTTTACTTGTTTCAATATCTTTTACTTTTTTCAGAGACGGTTTCACCCTTATGCAGGTAGGCACATCTGTGTTCGATCAAAAATAAATCATGGTATTACATGCAGGTTCTATTTTATTTGTTTTGCAGGTAATGACTCGGTCACTTGCTGTTCTACAAATCAGTTGATGACAATTGCGGATTACATGGACCTGCCAAAGCAGTTCTTCTCTCGCTGTCCAGCATGCTATCACAATTTTCTCAATATCTACTGTGACATGACTTGTCATCCTGACCAGGACAAGTTTGTCTGGGTCAGTGGTACTAGAAAAAATCCAGACCAATTAGCTGTTACTGCGATCACTTATGTCATGGCTGAGGAGTTTGCTTGGGGTATGTTTAATTCCTGCAAAGATGTCCAGTTGCGAAGTGCTAACGATAAAGCTATCAGCATTTTTTGTGGTACAAAGGCAGAAGATTGTACACCACAAAAATGGCTGAGTTACAATGGGGATGTTAGTAATGGCAAGGCACCTTTTCCAATTGAATTCAAAATTCAAAATACAAACTGGACATCACCAAATAAAACAGTTCTTGTCCCACAAAGCCACAAGATGATTGAGATGATTGGATGTAATCAGACTTTCAATGACTATAGTAGCCTACATAGTGTACTGGAAGACCTGGCTGCCAGAAATCAGATATCCGCAGATCAATTGGATTTGTTTCTAAGATTTCAGAATGACATTGGCACAGTCCTTTTTGTAAGGTGAGATTTTCATTGTTTCTGTTTTTCTTTCTCAATAATGGGAAGGCAAGAAGCATTTTGTTTGTAGTTCAAGTCAGAGACAGTTAATTCCTGCAAATGAGAAAAGAGACAGTGAGTACATGTTTTTACTTTCATGCAGGAGTTAAATGAGTACATGTTTTTACTTTCAAGCTGGAGTTAAATGAGTACATGTTTTTACTTTCATGCAGGAGTTAAATGAGTACATGTTTTTACTTTCAAGCTGGAGTTAAATGAGTACTTGTTTTTACTTTCATGCAGGAGTTAAATGAGTACATGTTTTTACTTTCAAGCTGGAGTTAAATGAGTACATGTTTTTACTTTCAAGCTGGAGTAAAATGAGTACATGTTTTTACTTTCAAGCAGGAGTAAAATGAGTACATGTTTTTACTTTCAAGCTGGAGTAAAATGAGTACATGTTTTTACTTTCATGCAGCACATACAGAAGCAGATAGACTGTTACTATAGGAGAACAGCAGGAAACATACAGCTCTGCCTGTTACAACACGCTTCAGTATTACGCATCCCCGGATATATTTTTGGTAGCGCTAAGGACCCCAAAATCAAAATTGTAAAATTGTTAATAAAATTGTTTTTCAACATCTGTCAGCTGAAACCTTTACATTAGAAACCTGATTTGGAGATTACCAGAACATGTTTTTATAGTCATGATTTAACTCGGAATAGCCATTTAACTCAGATTAGCCACTGTTGTATTTTAGGCACGGTAAGTTACTTTATTCCAAACTTGCTATTGAAGACCAGAAATTACCCATGTCTCTGTAAAGCCATAGTTGTTACTGGTTCGTATCAATTATTGTATTTTGCTAAAGTACATTGGACTGTCAAATTTGCTTTAAGCACCAACGCCATTCCATGAAAATGACTTTATCTCTCTAAACATATCTCAATGATTACACAGAAGGCCAGCTTATTGTTGCCATGGAAACAGATCAAGAAAAGGAATAGCAGCAGCATCTCTTTTGAACTTGCCACTGCTTTCTGTAATCTGTTGCAGTGCATGATCATTTGCATACTGTAGCTAAAGTACAAATTCGGTCAATTCAAACAAGTGAAATCTGATTGAAAAGTGAGTTCTCTGTATTTATGAGTGAGGTTGTTGAAGAGGTTAAAGCTTTGCTATGTACACATTTTAACTCGTTCAAAGATGTTCAGCACTGGATCATAATTTGTGAGAACTACCCGATTGTTGAAAATAAGACAGATGATGACATCGTCTACTTCTTTATATGCACCGAAAGATAAAATTTAGATTCTGATGAAGAGGAAGTATAATTTATTATTGAAGGAGGGCTTGCCGGAAACACCGAATTCTGTTTCTGAAGCCATATTAGCCCTCAGTAAAGGGCTGATTTGGCTAGCAACCTAATACATACATCACAATTAATTTTACTATATGTTCTATCACCACCAAAATGAGAGAGGAAAAAATGTTCTAAAAATAAACTAGAACTACATTCATGGGTACTGAACTGCAAATATTAATTGTGATGTGAATCCAACCTAGGACATTGGTCCTTTGAAAATTACACAGCTGACAGGTATCATGGACTGTCAATAAAGGAAGGACAAGAATGATCCAGTCTGAAAAGAATCTCCAAAACATGAAGTACTTTTAGTAGGAAAAGCCCATGTTTATTGTATTTGGATTAATACTTTTTTTGTGGACAAACAGGTTTCATATATCATTTGATTCTAAATGGATTTAGTTGTAGGCATGTCAGTTGGTTATTTATTCTGCCATTCCTTGTTCTGGAATTCCTAAAACCGTGCTGCACATAAGGTGACAGTACTTGGTTGCTAAAAATCATGTTTAACTCGTTACCGATATTTTTAACTGAAAATGAGCTGTTTTATTGATTAACAAAATGTTACAGGTGTTCATTTATGTAATTGCAGCATAGGTGTAGAAGTGGTAAATATGTTATTTAGATCACCTAATTATAAAGGAATGATGCTTGTAATGTCAGGCTGCATTGGCCTGAACAAAGTCAGAACTTAATCATCATTTTTACAAGTGATTTCAATGTTTTTAATAATTTTAAAATGATGCAGTGATATTAAGAAATTATAAATGGCAAGTATTTTGTTAGAATGTGTTCAAATCATTAGTTTTAATCACATGTACAACAATATAGGTTGAAAGAAAGCAATATAAAGCATGGAATATTTTTATTTACTGGTCAGGTAGAATCCACTAAGTGGAGTCAAGTGACAGTTGAGAGAGGCGGAAGGTCATGGGTTCGATCCTGGCCGAGTCATACTAAAGACTTACAAAAATGATATTTACAGCTACCTTGCTTGGCGCTCAGCGTTAAGTTAGGACTGGTCTGCATGGTGTCAGGATAATTTGACTGGGTGGGACATATTGCTACATGTCTGAAGCATGATGCCCCAGTGCTAGACATCACTATAAACTGTATCACTGCAGAGATCGTAGCCATATGACTGAAAAATTGTTAAAGCTATATTAAAAATAATCAAACAAACAAACAAAAACAAACAGTTGTGAGAGGTACACATAGAGACAGGAGAATTCACATGGCATAGTTCAGTTATCTACACTCACCAGCACTCTCCAGCAGGCTGTCTTTTTTATACTTTGTACTTAACAAAGTTGTACAATGTCTTGTTATGTCCAGTGAAGTAACTTTTTATATCCATGTAAACCAAGTTAAAATTACTGATAAAGTCTTTTGTTGATTGCTGACTTTTATTTGTTTGTTCATTTAGTACACATTCCTTACAATGCCCATACCTTGGCCTCTGTGTCACCACACATAAAAATGTAGCTGCATCTTGGTAAGAGCAACTCATCCATGGCAAAAATGTGTTATTGTGACCTATTTTTTCACACTGGTGTAATTTTATATTTTGAGAGGTTTGTTTAACAGATAGGTTCCCTAATGTGTCAGGATACATAAAAATAACGATAATTTTCACATTCAGACATGCTAGTGCAAGTAAACAGGTGTCTAAAATGGTTAGTCAAGAAGGAATTATGCATCTTGTAACATTTAAGTGCTGGTAGCTTAGAAAGAGTACTTTTGAATTGTAGTGATCATGAGATCAGGCCCTATTGGAGTAATTTTCCTTATTTAAGCCTTAATGAATATTTAGTAGCTCTGGTCTATTGATACCTATATGTTTAATATGCTTGGTCATGTGATTACATGTATTTGTCTTTTTCCCATCACTTTAGGCCCTTCTTCAGAACAGAGCAGGTTCTGATATCTCGACCTGCCAATCAGCAGAGTAAGGTTTCTCACCAAATGCCACCACCTTCAGAGGATACAATAGACTTCACATCACTCTTTGACAAGGACTTCATGAAGGAGGTAAACTTTATTTATTTGTCAAGGTGTTGACTTCATATCAAAAGATTTATAGAACCTAATAAATGGCTGGTCAGTGGATCCAACTTTAGCAAGATAGGATCTGATTAGTGATTGCATAATGCACTGGTAGATCATCATCTTTGTTGATTGATTAATGCACTGGCAGATCAGCATCTTTCTTGATTGATTGATGCCTTGGCCAATCAGCATCTTTGTTGATTAATGCCTTGAAATTTACGTAAAGTTAGCTGTTGGATAAATGACAGATCATGTGCTAGCTGCTAGTACAGTCACAGTTGATCTTCAAATATAAATGAAAATGTGCTATGATAGATGTACAGTGAAACCTGTCAATTGTGGCCACTCATCGGAATAGGCAAAATGGTCTTTGTACACAGATAGCCTCTGTTATCAAGTTCACTTTAAAAAATTGACTTTAAACAAATTCCATGCACTGAAAAAAATAATTATGGATATTATTTGTTGTTTTTTTAAATTATTATTATGATTATTATTATTATCAAGACTTTGACATGTGTAATATACAACACTATCAGAATAGCACATACTTGTTCTTCCAAAATGTATGATCCCTACAAGACTGTTGTTTGCTTATATCAATCCTGTAAATTAATCACCATTGATTTAAAATAAGTGATGATACCATTTCTTCAATAAATTATTTTATTAATTACAAAATTCCCATCCTTTTTCTCAAATGGAAGAAGGAATCCTCCAAATATTCAGTTGTATAGACCCAGATTATTACATATTAGGCTTTGCCCATATATTTAAAATGACTGATTGATTTATTGATTGGTGGTGGATAGCACATATGCACAAATCAGACTATTCGGTACCATGGCAATCATAGTATTGGCTTGTCTAGAAACCACAATAGCATCTGACCTGTATTTTTTTAAACAAGATATGAGCTTACAGAACATCTATTGTGAATCTGGCATGCATACTAATGAAACACTGTGGCATGCATACTATTGAGACACTGTGGCATGCATGATATTGATACACTGTGGCATGCATGATATTGATACACTGTGGCATGCATACTATTGAGACACTGTGGCATTTCATCTACAAGGAAAAAGAAGAAGCCTTGCAATTTAGAGAGGTTCTATTAACAATGCAATTGAGATTTAGTTGTCTCTCACTGCATCAATATCTAACACATATAAACATGTTCTTTTGATTGAAATTCCAAAAAGTGACTAAAGAAATAATAGTGCAGGAAGAGACCCAGTTTTTATTGAAAAAGAGAAGAACAAAATTACAACACAAGAATATCACAACCAAATTGAGTGAAAAGAAATATATATAATCTGTACAATAGGGAATATGATACTGTACATTGAGTAACAAGTTTTGTTCCCAGTACTAATGACATGTGCTTGATACAAGGATTGCACTTTTTACGTATCAATACTTTTCTATAACAGGTATTGGAGCTGCAAACAAACATCACCAATCTTGTTGCAGTGTGGAATGGCCGAAATGTTACTTTGTCTGACATCTGCTTTAAACCCCTTGCTTATGAAGACTGTACCATTGAAAGTCCATTGCAGTATTACCAGAATGACCCAAAAAACCTTGATAAGATTGTCTATGATGAATCAGGATTCTTTATTCTTGCTGATTATCTGGATCATTTCCTACATTGTGTCCAGTAAGTACCACCTTATTAGCCCATCTACAATGATTCCTTACTTTTAGAAGCTAAATTAGACCCCAACTCTCCCTCTAATTATGATAGGATATGATCCTGTTTTTCAGTAGGATATGGTTCCTTTTGTAAGTAGGATATGGTCTCTTTTATCAGTAAGATATGGTTCCTTTTGTAAGTAGGATATGGTTCCCATTATCATTAGAATATGGTCCCTTTTATCAGTGTGGTATGGTCCCTTATATCAGTTGGATATGGTTACTTTTGTAAGTAGGATACGGTTGTTTTTATCAGTGGGATATGGTTCCTTTTATCAGTAGAGAATGGTCCCTTTTATCAGTGGGACAAGGTTCCTTCTGTAAGTAGGATATGGTTCCCTTTATCAGTAGGATATGGTCCCTTTTATCAGTGGGGCATGGTCCCTTTAATCAGTAGGATATAGTTCCTTTTCTAAGTAGGAAATGGTTCCTTTTATCAGTGGGATATGGTTCCTTTTGTAAGTAGGATATGGTTCCTTTTATCAGTGGGATATGGTTCCTTTTGTAAGTAGGATATGGTTCCTTTTGTAAGTAGGATATGGTCCCTATTATCAGTGGGGCATGGTCCCTTTAATCAGTAGGATATAGTTCCTTTTCTAAGTAGGAAATGGTTCCTTTTATCAGTGGGATATGGTTCCTTTTGTAAGTAGGATATGGTTCCTTTTATCAGTAGGATATGGTTCCTTTTGTAAGTAGGATATGGTCCCTATTATCAGTGGGGTATGGTCCCTTTTATCAGTGGGGTATGGTCCCTTTTATCAGTGGGACAAGGTTCCTTTTGTAAGTAGGATATGGTCCCTTTTGTCAGTATGATATGGTTCCTTTTGTAAGTAGGATATGGTTCCTTTTATCAGTGTAATATGGTTCCTTTTATCACTGGGATATGGTTTCCTTTTATCAGTGGGATATGGTTTCCTTTGTACATTTGTGTCAATAAAGATCTACAGCTTCATGAGATTTTGTTTTCAAAAATGTTCACCTATGGCCTGTCTCTGTTCCTTTATCTTTATCTCTCTCGCCATTCATTTCATTCTAATTCATTGCTTTTTTGACATGATTATGAATTATCACATAAAATGTCTATCTCTCGTCATCTCTGTTCCTTTATATCTCTTTCACCATTCACATAAAATGGCATCAAAAAACAAAGTAAAAGCATATGTCACGATATGTACACCTTAATTTGTACCTCTGACTTTTTACCTGGCATACTGATTTTAAATGGTTATTTGTGGGCACACTCCTGATTTTGAATTTTTTCAATATTGGCAGGTTTGCTTTTATCAGTTTGATATGGTCCCTTTTATCAGCAAAATATTATCCCATTTATTAGTAGGATAGAATATGGTTCCTTTTTATCAGTACAATATTGTACAATACAGTACAATATTGTACTGTTATCAGTGGGGTATGTATACTGTATGCCAATATAATGCAAATATGGCACAGTTGCATGGTTCCCTTTTAGTATCCTTAAGTGAGGAATCACTATAAAGGTACCTTGGTATAAATTAACTCCCATATAACACAGCCCACATATATGGTTCCCTTGATAAACTGTATAGTAAAGAATCATTGTCCACTCTGTGACAGTATAAGGCAGCCTCCACTATAACACAGTCCTCATGTATTATTTGCTAGAACAGTTGTTGGCAACCTATGGCACTCATGCCACAAGGTGGCACATCAAGAGGATTTGTTGTTGTTGTTGTTGTTGTTGTTGTTGTTGTTTTAGGGTTTAACAACATTTTTTCAGCACACGATAGGCTATACATGGCGGCCAGTATTATTGGTGGAGGAAGAATCCAGGAAAAACCCCGGAAAGAACCACCCACCCACGAGAAGCTACTGGCAAGCTTTCTCACATAACTACATTAGCCAAATCTTAGACTTGAACCCATGCAGACAGGTGAGACAGCAGTGATCCGTAACAGAAAGCGCTTTAGACCACTCGGCCACTTGGACACCAGCAGAAATGTCCATGATTTTAGCAGTGTTACTCTCTTTCTGGTTGCACGTGCTCATTCATTTTGTAATTAATGCAGACAAAAGTGGCATACTATGTAAAATAGGTTGCCGACCCCTGCATTAGGAAAACATTATAGTAATGAATCACCATATACTGTACCACCCTGAAAAGGCAACCTTACTAGTTAAACAGTACACTAGAATGGTTCACTGAAATGGCATTGTAGCAGGGAATTACCATATACTGTACCACCTGGATAAGGCTACCTTACTAGTTAAACAGTTCACTTGTATGGTTCACTTAAATGGCATTGTAGCAAGGAATCACCATATACTGCACCACCCTGAAAAGGCAACCTTACTAGTTAAACAGTACACTAGAATGGTTCACTGAAATGGCATTGTAGCAGGGAATTACCATATACTGTACCACCTGGATAAGGCTACCTTACTAGTTAAATAGTTCACTTGTATAGTTCACTTAAATGGCATTGTAGCAAGGAATCACCATATACTGTACCACCTGGACAAGGCTACCTTACTAGTTAAACAGTTCACTTGTATGGTTCACTTAAATGGCATTGTAGCAAGGAATCACCATATACTGTACCACCTGGACAAGGCTACCTTACTAGTTAAACAGTTCACTTGTATGGTTCTTTTAAATGGCATTGTAGCAAGGAATCACCATATACTGCACCACCCTAAAAAGGCAATCTTTAAGTTACTAGTTAAACGGTACACTTGTATGGTTCCCTTAAATGGCATTATAGCATGGAATCATTGTTTATTCCCGGCATGTGCATTTTCCAGGGGACAGGTCATATAAACAATTTTTAAAGCCACACCCTATGATGTTAACCAGATCATGGGCTGTTGATTGCACATTCCTGGTTTATTTTTTAAAAATTTTTTGTTGCAGTTTCCTGTTATCAGACATCTTTGTCACTTATTGCAATCTTTACTTGTATTTTGTTTTTAATATTGTATACAATTGACACTAATTAACTTTTCAGATAGATTCTCTTTGCAAGTTATAAAAAAATAATGCTGTGAAAATAACAATAGTTGCTAAAACATGCATATAGTGTTGCATTAGATCTGCTAACATACATTCAAACCTATCTAAAACACCCACCTTGTGTAAATAACCTCTGATGACTTGGTTGCCTGACTGAGGTTACTTCTTAAATATTTTTTTAAAAAGCCATGGAGAAACTGCCAATTAAGACAAATGATTAACTGGGACAGGTGAACGTTTTGGGTGGATTGGACTGAATTTGCTCAGGCAGATGAAGTGGACATTATTAACCCTGGTCTGCCATCATGCTTTAACAAAGGCGAAAGTTTGGTTTGATTTTTGGCTATAAGGCTCCGGGTTGTTGGTTATTAAAAATCCATTACCCATCCTTCAATGTTTGCTTGTTAATCCAGTCATGCTTGTAATATTGGTTTATATCTCAAAGATCTTGGATGAGTTCAAATATGAGCTATATTTATGCATTTTAATGAGGTGATCTTGCATCTGATTGGCTGAGTTTGTTGTCACTCAGAAGATCATATTTGCAATCTAATTTTGATTAAATTTAGAATATATGCTTATATCATCAAGATCTCAAATAGTTTGATAACGGGTACCATCTGTGAATATTACTGAGGTTAATTTGCATCAGTTTGTTTGAGTTTGTTGCCAATCTGAAGGACATAGTTTTGATCCTGATTTTGATTAAACTTGATTACCTATCATCTTGACAAGTTTGATAATGAGTGAAACAGGTTTATTAATGAACTGAATTATTTCAGTTATAAGTCATTGTCCTTGACAGTGTCTCATATTCAGGACATTTGTTTTCAGTTATAAGTCATTGTCCTTGATAGTGTCTCATATTCAGGACACTTGTTTCAGTTATAAGTCATTGTCCTTGACTGTGTTTCATATTCAGGACACTTGTTTCAGCTATAAGTCATTGTCCTTGACTGTGTTTCATATTCAGGACACTTGTTTCAGTTATAAGTCATTGTCCTTGACAGTGTTTCATATTCAGGACATTTGTTTCAGTTATAAGTCATTGTCCTTGACTGTGTTTCATATTCAGGACACTTGTTT
Organism: Unio pictorum; assembly: GCA_030141615.1. Lineage (NCBI taxonomy): Eukaryota > Metazoa > Mollusca > Bivalvia > Unionida > Unionidae > Unio > Unio pictorum. The sequence continues at coordinate 2,317,215 of JARLTB010000065.1, read as the reverse complement.
CAGTTATAAGTCATTGTCCTTGACAGTGTTTCATATTCAGGACACTTGTTTCAGTTATAAGTCATTGTCCTTGACAGTGTCTCATATTCAGGGCACTTGTTTCAGTTATAAGTCATTGTCTTTGACAGTGTCTCATATTCAGGGCACTTGTTTCAGTTATAATATCATTGTCCTTGACAGTGTCTCATATTCAGGACATTTATTTAGGCAAGGGCCTATTCAGTTATAAGTCATTGTCCTTGACAGCATCTCATAGTCAAGATATTTATTTCAGTGAGGGCCTATTCAGTTATAAGTAATTGTCTTTGACAGTGGCTCATATTCAGCCATACTTCCATATCAAGCTCATGATCACATTAAGGGATAATGCAAGTGAGTTGCTTATTTATTCAGGTTAATACATCTTCATGAAACTGTAGCCAGGTCCACACTTTATAATGTTAAGTTCAAAGTCATTATTAGGGAAAAGGTCATGAAACCATGTACACCATACTGTGCTCTTGTCTATTTAACGTTCCTTTTTCATGGAATAAACAGTTTGTCTACGTATGTATTTGAATTGAACAGCAACCTCTGACTTTTGTGTCCTTAATTGTTAGACTTTACTTCTCTTCTAGTACAAATTATGCTTAAATGTTTCATGCAAGTTCAGGCCTCTAATCATTCACAAGGTAATGTGAGGGAGATTCATTATTTGCAATGTTTAACAAATTTTCTTTTACGATTGCAGAGATCCTGCCTCCATCGCTGATTTTACCCCATTAAGCATGTCCTGTCTAAGTATGGCGGACCTGTCTTCCCCAGATTTATTCTAAAAGGCTTTAATGGTAACCACAGGTTTATTTATGAAAACTATTTATGATAGGATCTCAATCAGTTGAATCCTATAGATAAAGTAATCATTAGTGACTACAGCTGATGGCAGTACTGAGTTTTGTGAGTGCATACTGTTACATCACAGTGTTGTTGTTGCTGTTGTTGTAGGGTTTAACACCATTTTTCAGCACATGATAGGCTATACATGGTGGCCAGTATTATTGGTGGAGGAAGAACCTGGGAAAAGCCCCAGAAAGAACCACCGACCCACGAGAAGCTACTAGCAAGCTTTCTCACATAACTACATTAGCCAAATCTTAGACTCAAACCCACGCAGGCAGAGGTGAGATGGCAGTAATCCGTAACAGAAAGCGCTTTAGATCACTTGGCCACTCGGTGCCTCAAGTGAATAGTGTATAACATAACAGCATAGTACACTAGTCCAGGATAACAGTCAAACAATTAAGGGTAAATAAAGATAAATGTCACCCAGCGGATGTAGTCGCTTCCAATATTTACTGTGGACCATTTGGAGCCCATATTAGTGGGTTACAAGACGTACACTGTATACTCTCTTGTAAGTTGAATCCAGATGAAAACTGCTTATACCTATATCTACCATTGTATAATGCAATGGTGTTGTTAACATTGAATTTGTTTTGTGTGTGCCCTTTGTCCTTGATTGAATTCTGACCTTAGAAGATTCTAGAAATGAATTTGGTTACAATTTGTGGTAATTTTCAATTAAGGTGTTATAGTTGTTTGTAAAAAAAAAGTTATGGCAACATAGATCAAGTAGAAATATAAGTTTGAGATCAAAATGATTATGCGTTAAGTTCAGCTATAAAATCATTGATAGATATTCTCAGATATAATTTGAGAGGAATTGTTTAAAATTATTCATTGGAATTAGGAAGTACTCATTGATTCACAGACATTCTGCATTTTATCACTGTGATACTTAAAGACTGATGCATGAAACTATTCAAGAATTTTGGGACATCACATTCAGTAATTAATTAAAAACACTATGTTTTTAGGACTGTTGGGATTTAATTCACAATATTGTAAGATCCTTTTAAATTTTCACTTTTGTATACCTGGGAAATAACTTTATTGTTGATTTTACTAAAAAAAAATTGTTTTTGTTACTTAGTTAAAAATCATTTAGTCATAGGACTGGTATTTATGATTCTCTGCAGTTAGGAATAATCAAAAAAATTAAATACATAAACCCTGACATGCTGGTGCAATATGCTATGACAGATAAAGATCTATGCTGTTTTGCATTTGGATGCAACTTGTATGCAAGTATATACTGTAGCAGTCATCCTTCCAGTTTAGCAGCAGTGTCAACAGATGGTTAAAAAAAATCGTTTGTTATATTTCCTAAACTCTAATGGAATTTCTTTTTAAACTGGACTGAATCATTATTATGCCAAGTCAATTCATTTTGTATCATGCATGTTGAGACAATTCATTATGTGACATGCACGCTGAGACAAATCATTATGTGACATGCATGCTGAGACAAATCATTATGTGACATGCATGCTGAGACAGATCATTATGTGACATGCATGCTGAGACAGATCATTATGTGACATGCATGCTGAGACAAATCATTGTGACATGCATGCTGAGACAAATCATTATGTGACATGCATGCTGAGACAAATCATTATGTGACATGCATGCTGAGACAAATCATTATGGGACATGCATGCTTGCCCTATTGAATTTGGGCTTAATGTCAGTAGTATAGTAAAAAGGGGCCATGGCCACACCATAACATTGTTACAAGAGCTTATCATGCTTTTTCCGTATAATTTGAGATGCAGGCCACAGTTTGGGAAAGAATTTAGTCTGCACAACCATGTTATAGGAAAAGCTTGCTGTATGTATTATAATAATGAGACAGATGTGTCCAGTAGCCCACTGTTACTATACTGAAATTTAATGTTGCCTATATTCTTGTTTGCACAAAAAATGATGGCAGATTATGTTGCTTTGGTTTTGTTTTGACATAAACGATCACAGAAGAGTTATGATTTTTATGCAAAATAACAACTGGTGCACAAATTTCCTCTCCTTCTTGCATTTTATTTATAACAATAGTTACCTGACAACAATCTATTTTTAACAACATAGAATTAGCAAGGAAGCATAGTAACTATATTCAAGTAAAAGTCTGTGCAATAGTAGCTATGGAAAGTTCTGATGTCTGACAGGTTTGAACATTGGACATTTACGCTGGTGTCCAGTCGGGGACCTTGAAGCTGTTAGCTGGTATAGACCTAACTTTAAGTATAACCATGGCACCAGCAGTTGCAGGAAGTTGAGAAGGTTATAGATAAACCCATCCCTGAAGCTCTTCACACTAAAAACCCTGTGCAGTACATTAGCGATTTTGATATGGTCCATAGCTGCTAAGGAATTTAAAATATTTTAACAGAATTAGCACCCAGTCCGAGTCTATTTTTGCAAGAATTTTTGGGGGTAGGTGGGTGGGAAAGGTAGGTCAATATAACTACATTGTGGTGTTGCCAATAGAGTTGCCTTCTCATATACTACATGCAAAATGTTGATATAGTTTTGTGATGTGACTGAAAAAATATGAGGAGTATAAATACTTGACTCGTCACTAACCCCAGATATATTTATTGAAATATTATATAGTCATTCATATTTTGGCCCATCTTTCATTTGCACATGGTAAGCAATCACTGTAAAATTCAACATGTCTTGTGATACAGTAGCTTAATTGGTTTTGATTTTTGTTTGAAGCAAGATACATTGTAGTTAATACAGCTTGCATTAAACATTTGCTGTCATTATGTTTTGTCGTTCGCACAACTTTGTAGATCCTCAGTTTTTAAGGCAGCTCTAAATATGAATTACTGCTGAGCAGATTATATTGTGATGTGCTTACCATGCATCTTGAAAAGCCAAGCATAATCCTTCCAGAGTCCATATACTGGAAGATATCCATCTTGTTTCTGAGAGAGTTAAAAACTTTTTTGAGATCTATGTTGTCATCAAAAGTGTGTACTAGCTTTGAAATAAAATGCGCTTCAGTCCCAGTATCATCATGTTATAAACACATTGCTAACACCAATTGAAATTTGTTGTGCCATGACACAGATGCATCTCATTTGACAAACTTTTTCTCCTAGCTGAATCTGCAACAGTAACCAGAATGCCATTAACCTGCATGATTTTATGAAAAACATTTTATCATAGCCTGTATCGGCCTACCTCATCAAAATGAAGTTCGTGCTTGTGCTCATTATATATATATATATATATATATATATATATATATATATATATATATATATATATATATACATACATATATATATATATATAAAACAAAATCTTGAGCTAACCTCATGTCATCCAACCATGGTTTATGCAGTCAATGTATCTCAGGGTTCCTGAAGAGTGATACCACAGTAAGATCTAGGTGAAATTTTGTATCAGGATCGTAATGTCAAGATAGAATGAAGTATTATTTCTGGCAGCTCCAACTAGACACCTGTAATATACGCCACCATAGTTCTGGACTACGATGAATAAAACTGTGGTAAACATGTCTTTCCACATTAAGATACATCACAGAAAATATAGCATCAGACATCTGCTGGTTTGATTTGATTAGACTATTTTTGACTGACCGTGGTAGACATAAAAATTTCAAGTCGTACTAGGTCTTCCAAACATTTTCTGATCTTAGATATGCTAGATAGATCTCTTAGACAGCAAGAAAATACTACAGGAATAAACAACAGATGTTTTTCAGTGTCTGCCTGAAGTCAGTCAGATAGAGTATATGTTACTGCAGACATAAATGTTTGCAGAGTGCAGACAGTTTCTCAGAGGGTTTCACAAGCGTCAAATCAATTTGTTTCATGCAGAGTTCAGATAATTATAGAGGTGTTTCAGATAGTTCTTGCTCATAAAACGCTGGATGTAGTTTCACCACTGCAATCTTGTATGTCACAATGATCATCTTTATTATTTCGGAAACAAAAAAAATTCTTTTTGTTCCAGTTTGCCATAAATATTTTCTTTTTGCTAAGTCTAGCTCAGATGCCCCTGTTTGAAAAATAATTTGCTTGCCACATCGTCTTAGTTATCTTTGTGCTGGCATCATTCGTATTCTCCTCGTTTTCATGTTATATATTTGTTTGGTTGATTTTGTGTGAAATGCTTCCACATAGCATTCATATGAGTCATTTATACAGCAACAGCCTTGCATTTGCTAAATGTTGAGTATTTGTGGATTCTATTTTCTTCACATCTCAACTGTATGGTTATAAAATGCTCTGCTGTGATCCTTCCAAAAAGTTGTCAGTCTGCATGACAATGAAAGAAGTTCCCGTTTTTTTTTGTAATAGTGCATATACTTACTGATTACACCTATACTATTCAGCAGGTATTTTACACCTTTGTTGTCTGTCTCTTTTTTCATGTCTATGAGATCTGTAGATCAAATATCATCAACGCCACCAGCAACAAGTCTGCACCAAGGAAATAGTCTTCTTTAGAACTTATGTAATTCTTTCGGAATTCTTTCTTCTGTTGGATGGTCTCTGCATCACAGCTGGCATTTGGCTTAGGTAGTTTTCCAATAAGCACATGAAGGTCAGAAGCATGTATTCTGTGTTGCATCTTGTTTTCTTGAATAAAATAATATTGAACACAAAAATTATCCAGGACAACTGCAGATAATCAGCAGAATAAAAATCATTAAGTATCCAAGATGACAGTTGCTGCCCATGATGACTTTGACACCATGGGAAACTTAAAATTAGGCTGACTTTACTATCCATGATACCATAGCACTCCTGTATATTGTAACACATTGCTAAGTTGCTGTTTTGGCATTGTGTGAACAGATTCAGTGATCCATGATTTCCAGTTATGGCTCAAATTCCATGATAAAGTATTTTGTACAACTTCAAGAAAATCAAAGATCGTTTTATTTTGCACTTGTTCAAGAAAATGAAAGATGGTTGAGGGGCCCTGGGTGGCTGAGTGGTCTAAGGTGTTTGCTTTAACAGATCTCTGACATCTTACTTCTGCCTGCTTGGTTTTGGGACTTGGCCAGTGTTGGTATGTGAGAAAGTTTTCAAGGTTCAGGTGGGTAAATGGATTTTCCCAGGGTTTTCAAAGGTTCTTCCGTTACAAAATATACTGGCTAAAATGTATAGTCATTCATGTGCTAAAAATGGTATTTAGCCCAGAACAGCAAAAAAATCAAAGATTGTTATATACTCTAGCAGCAGAGAGGGTGAATCCTACAACGTTTTTAGACAAAATTTGATTGAAATCCTAAAACGAGCCGTCCTATAATCTCATTTTAACCAAAAAAAAATATCTCAGGGGCAAACCCTACAACCTTTTCAGACAAAAAATTGATTGAAATCTTAACGAGCCTTCCCTACGAAATCTCATTTTAACTAAAAAAATGAAAACGGAGACTTTTACGATTTTTTAATTAATTTTGGTCGCAACTTGTTGTCATCCACCCTCTCTGCTGCTATGGGTTAACAAAAAATAAGAAATGATTTGATCCAGTCCTTAGGATCTCACAAACAGACTAATCGCTAACACCTCCTTTTGTAAATCAATCAGATTATTTGACTGGTCGGTGAGTTTGAAATTAATTCTGGTTAATGAATTATTATGGCATCGCATGTAGACAGGATTAATTGGGTTTTCAATAATTAGGAATCCTGGAGGAGCTGTTGGTGCAAACGAATAAAGAATATACCCCTGCTGAGCTTGATTTGATCGTTCGAGATTAATTTGATAGCTTCCTTCGATAACATCACATACTAAATTGAGCGCAATCACTGAGGATATATTTACGTTGAACGGAGCGATATGCCTACCACCACCATCTGGATCATTATTATGTTTGAGGATTTTTATTTCCTGTGATGCTGTTTTTTTCCATGCATCATGAATTATTTTAAAACCAACATCGATGGTGTCACTGAGAAGTTTTTTTAGTTCCGGTACGTTATATCCCGGTAGTTTGAATGTCAGAATATTATTCACGGGAAATTTATAGTGTTTTGCAAATTCTGTTCTCGATAGGGGATTATCGTCATCTAATATATCCTGAATAATTTTTAGGTTAAATGTTTTCATATCGTCGATAATTTTATTGCATGTTTCTACGACGCTGATAAATTCATCTCGGGTGAGAGAGCCGGATTTAAGAGATATTAACAACAGCGATAAATCATTATTCATTGCTGTGAAATTTTTAACGATTTTAGGTTCGTCAACAAAATGATATCCCTCTATTCTACCCCCTGGCAACTCTCCTCTAGTTGATCGGTATCCGAGACCAAAGAAATCTATAGTAAACTCGTGATCTTTATAACTCCTTATTGGATTATCAGGTTTTATTCTGTCGGTGATATAATCAGTTTTTTGTGGTTCTGGTAAATCAACGGTTTTCCCCCCTGGTGGTAATTCAGGCCAACCTAACACTGTTCTTATTGAGCTTTGATATATATCTATGACGAATTCTTCTGAGTTTATCTCAATTGCGGATGATAGCGTCGGTTCATGAACTGTTATAGCGATTTTTGACTCTACTCCAGTAATCGATTTTATTCTACGCGTGAATTCATCATTGATTTGTTCGATTTGGTATGACCCGGTTGGTATGGAAACAACTTTCCAGTCTGGGGTTCCGTCGTCTTTATTCTTATTTGCAAATACCAGTGAATTATTCGGTTGTTGACCACCAAATGATTTTGATCTGATATTAGGCCAACTGTGATACACTCGTAATTTTGCTAGCGCTATCTCCTTCACAGGGACTGGGCTAGGGAAATTCACACTAAACTCTGGTTCCGTTGATGTTATTGATATCATGCTTGTTTGTACTGGGTTCGTGTTCTCCACTACTCGTTGAAGTAATTCCATCGGTGTCGTCATTGTTATTATACTCATGATTTATTTCTAATTTTGGTATCGAGGAATCATAAATACTGACCATCACTGAGAACTCACAATCTGGTATGGTTGAGATTATTGAGATCATTTTGGTTTTTGGGTTCGTGTTTTCTAATTCCATCGGTGTTGTCATTGTTATTATATTCATGTTGTTGCTCTAATTTTGATATCGCTGAATCAAAAATACTGACCATCGCTGAGAATTCACTATCTGATATAATCGTATTATCGAGTGACGACGATATCATCAGGGATAACTGCGAATATGCGGTTGATGCAATATGAAATTGAATTAAGTAATTCTGCAGTTTACTCTGGCTGCATGATGATATCTTTTTTGCTATCCCGGTTGATATACCCCCGATTGTAGCCACCGCAGAAATGCAAATTGGAACTACAACCGGGGCAATCATTGTAACCGATGCAAGTATTATTCCGGCGCCAGCGAGAACGCTTGACACCGAGTACACAATAACATCAATTGCGGTGATTCTTCGTCGGTATTTTTTTATTTTTATTTGATACTCCTCAGTGAGGGTTTTGAGTCTATTTTGAAATTCTCTGACCTGATCATAGCGACATTGCGTTGATGAAATCATTTTTATTTTAAAAATACTAGTGTTTTCAATTGTGAAATCCGAACGATTTTCCTTTCAATTTAGTTATTTACTTAAATCCGCTACGAATTCCACATACCAGGTTGCTGAAACCCCAATCAAATTTTTATCAGTAGCTGTTATAGTGAACTTTTCAGTTGTATCCTTGTCGATGATCGTTGAAATCGTATTATTGACCCCGGATGAACTCGACGATGATATATTAAATTGAGTCAATGGTGTTACTAGTGTTAATCGATAAATACCCTTGACGGTTGCAGTGATATCTAATTTATTGTTTGTAGGTGTCCACGCAAATGATCCGTGTTGGATTGTGTACACGACGTTATTGGTTTTCTCATGAGGAATTTTTGTTTTTTCAATGATTGTTATCATCCTCGAAAAATCACCTTTGACGGCTTCGATGAAGTTTTTCGTCTCATCGATGGATTTTTTAATATCAGGGAGTTTTATTTCAATTTTATCTAACGGGGTTCCAATAAATTTATCAATGATATTTCTACGAAATGATGTAAACTGTTTTCCGTTTTCTTCAATTTTAGATTCAAGTGTTGTTAGTTCTAACAGAGAATTTTTCAACTCATTATCATGGGTATCAATCTTATTGTCGTGGGCGGCAATCCTGTTGTCGTTGTCGGCAATCATGCGGTTGTTGGTGATAATCATCTTGTCGTGGGTGGCAATCGCGTCTGTGATCGTAGACACAAGTGCACCTGGTTTAAGTCGTCCGTCGCTGGAATACAACGCAATAGAGTTTTCAGTGGCGTCTTGCTGCCGTTTTAAAATGTCATCCGCGGATATATTACTGGCTTTAAGTCGTCCGTCGTTGGAATACAGCGCAATAGAGTTTTCAGTGGCGTCTTGCTGCCGTTTTAAAATGTCATTCAATGACACATCACTGGATTTCAATTTACCCTGTTTGTCCTGAAATACAACTATTTCGTTCGGGTCAACACTTGCTAAATTTAACGTCTCAGCTATTTCATCTTTGATTAGTTTTTTTACATCACCGGTTGCAGTGTCATCGGGTTTGGGTTTCAAAGATCTCCCCCAAATATCAATCATGTTATTGTAAAACTCTTTCTCTCTCTAAAATCGTTTTTGACGACTTCGTTGAAAAATCTTCGATTTTCTCCAGCGATTACTAGTGTATTCATTCACGACAACATGTGGTGGTTTTCCGCTTGGGTTACTCAAGGAGTTAGAAATAGCGTTAAGGACATTTAATACTTCGCTGCCACATATTGGTGGGTCATTCATTTGTTGTGTTGGTAGCGTAGAATACCAAGTCTTCATTGGAAGGGTTTTTATATAACGCAAAAACTCGCTTGGCGGAGCTAACCCATATGAATCAAAATAGACAATCCCACGTGGATCAATAGCGTATGCAACCCAGTGAGTTCCGGGTCCGGTGCTGTTATCTAAATTAATGATTCCTGTTTCAGTGTTGTTTGGTTGACGTGGTAATTGATCTTTCATAAAGACACCTCTGAAATTTTTAATCGCTAGTTTTTTAGCGGCATCGAGTAAATCAAAATTGGACATAGGAACCATCGGTTCCTCAGTCAAAGACTCTTCAATCAAAGACTCTCCAATTAATAAACCGGTCCTAGTCTCAGGCCTTTTCCGCTGTACCATGAATACGGGGTTCCTGGTAGTCTTAGACCCTTCCCCTTTTTTTTATATCCTTGTCCAGTTGCCTTTTTCAACGCCATTCCTGCCGCAGTACCAACAGCCCCTAACGCTGCCGCTTTAGCCACCGCTGGGGCTGCTGCCGCAATCAATGCTGGTATCGCAGCTAACAACGGGAATATACCGCCTGTTTTAATCATATTTTTGATAGCAGCCGCAGAGAGAGTAATCTGAACACCCTTTTTTGCTACTAGTGCATCATTGAAATGTTTCACCTGACGAGTTGTCAGCGATAGTTTATTTGCACCACCAGTCATTTGGTTGGGTTTCAACGTGATTGTGGTTCCACATTTTTTAGCTGATTCCGATTGCAATTTTTTTAATTGACCGGGAGTTAACGCAACACTAATAACACTATATGACATTATACATAATAGATTGATTCTAAATCGTTTACAATTTCAATTACATGTTTTCCACTGGTGCATCTACCACTCTCATTCTTCCACCAACACCTTCAAGTAGCATTGATTTGTCGCTGAGAATGACAGCAACCGCTCTATAATTCGGGATAAGGATAGGAGGTACCCCACCAACTGGTGGACCAGTCGGACGGGTTACACGGGCTCTAAAGTGTATATCAACGACAGATTGTCTTGTTAAATCAAGATGTTCCAGCGAAAAGTAATAAATCGGATAGAGGCTTTTAAAATCCAATTGTGATATTTGCAAACCAGTATCCACATTTTGATCACGTGACATATATGACAACAGGTTATGATACACGCGTGCAATATGATTCTGACCGTAATCAAGTTGTATATCCTCGGATGGTTCCTGCTGTCCGTTTATTCTCAGCGAGACTTCATTAACACCTAACTGATCAAATATCATATGGCTTCGTTCTTGATTACCAACTCGCGCATTATTCTGTAACGCTACGAATATATGACGTGGAGCTGAAACACCTTGTTTTGATGCCAGGTGCCATGTGAATGTACCATCAACACTGTCTTGTTTAATATCCGTGGTCACTGATAACCAACTTAACAACGACTTTCCTCCTTGGTCCATAAATGATAGTAGTCGTTGTTCTTCGGTGATTGATGGAGTTAACACTGGCATCCACAATGATAGTTTTGTTAAAATGACTTTACCGGGAGCAACCCCAGCATTACGCCAGATTGCATCATCATCAGTACCCTTTCGTACAAGCGCTACTGTGTGTTTAGCTCCATAAATAACTTTTCGGACGTTTCTACAGAATCCGAAAATATGATGCAGTGGAATCGCACATGAAAATCGTCGACGCTGCCCATGCAACGTTGCTACGCGTGTTGCAAATCCTAAATTGAGATTACCATTAACGCCTCCGAGAATATCAAACGCAGCTCCGGGTTTAGTTCGACGTTCTGGATTATCTGCTTCCTGTTGATCGGCTTCTGCATTATCTCTTGCTGTTAACACTTTAATGAATTGAAGGTGGTCAGCGTTATCAGAGGTATCCTTTGCAAACATCATAGACGGACCAGCCGATCTTGTATAATCATCAGAATATCTCGCTAACCCTATGATTGTTGTAGCCACATCAACTTCACGGTCAATGGATTCAATTTCTTTTCCATCAATGAGATATCTAGCGCTTTCAAATAACGCCATAATACCGTTATTAACAAAACCAACTCGGACATTTGCGTTATTGTCATATGGGGTATCAGCTGCAACATTTGTTACAAGTTCTCCTTCGATTTCGATAAATGCCTCACACGGTAGAAAATATTTACTGGTATCATGAACTTGAAGTTCAATTCGCGATCGGAGATCTGGTTGTACTGCGTGATAAGAATAAAATTGAAAATCGCGTACAGAATCATTCTTGAGAACTGGGGTATCCATATCAAATGCTGGATCAGGTGACCTTTTGAACATTTTATTCTATTTATCAGAGTCTAAATCGCGATTTCCCATTTCATCGTCGTGTTTTTTTAAAGCCACTTCCTGCTATCATGTTTGCTATCATGTTATTTTGGTCCCCTTGATTTATCAAGGGAGTCACCATCGATGCTAATTTTTCATCTACTGCGTTATTTATAATTCTACTAACACTTGCAGGCATTTCCGCTGTAGACGGTAACGGTTTTGAAAATCCTTTGGATTTCATCCGTGATTTCACTAATGATGTTAATTTATTCTTCGCAGTTGAAAACGCTTTTCCAGCAAGATCTCCAACAGCACCAATACCCTTATCACGAATAACATCAATTGCTTTCATTCCTAATTGTTTAGCCAACGGCATCACTTTTGGAGCCATTCTCGCAAATAACCCTAAAATGGTATTACCTAAACCATCTCCGTAGTATGCTCTATAAACCGGAAACCGTGAATTAACTACGTAGACGGGGGTTGGTTTATCATGATTGTAGTGTATGATCATTATTTGAAATCAGAAACAATTTTTCAATTGTTATTTATCTAATCGAATGACTTTTCAATTCAGTCACTATGATACCCACTTTCCACTAACTCGCCAATGAAATCTCGATATGTGCTGATATCCATGATACCACCCTGAAATAATCGTCTACAGATATCAGCTGCTTCATTAATTATTTCCGGTGAGTTATTTCCGGCTCGGAACCCTCCTACAAGAACCTCTAATCGTGATATATCACTGAGAACACTACCAGGACATGAAACGCTAGCGTTTCCAACTAGACCACTCCCCAGAAATTTTTTCTCATCGTATGGCTGTCTTATTTGGAGTTGAAATTTTCTTTTGAAGTCTCTGTATTCTTTCATCCTTCTATCTAAACCCCCAGTATTTATTTCATACACTATATCAGCCCATTCATTATGTGACATTCTATAATCCGAATAATTGTCCGTGAAAAACTTCTCTTGTGAATCATAGCTGTTAGCAGCGAATTCACCTAAATTGTCTATATCCTCGTTGAGAATTTGTTGTTTAGCGCTCTCGGTAAATATAATTGATTTAGGTAGTCCACTAACTAGTTCTTCCTGAAATCCTTTAAATGTTCGTTTCGAAGCGGTTGATATATCCTGAGGAAGTGATTGCAAGGATTTTTTTGTTTGTTTAGTTCTTTTTGCTATTTTTTCTAACACAGGAATAAGACCCTCTTCTTTTCTTTTACCGTCAGGATCATCTCCCAGTATAGCACGCTCTATCTCCTTCGTTGCTGTGGTTACTGGTTTAAACAATTCTTCAGATCCCGCAGCAAAATCAGTCTGAAGACTCTGTCGTTGTTGAAGTTTATTCCGTACAGAGTCGCGAATTGGTACAAATCTCTTAATTGCATCCAGTCGTTCACGAGCCAATCGGGTTGTTAATGCTTCATTGACCATTATTTGAAATCAGAAACAATTTTTCAATTGCAAAACAATTTTTCAATCCGACCTAACACCAACAGTGTTTTAACAGCTCTATCATTGATGAGGGAAGTATCAAAATTGTATATAAAATAAATAATACTGATAGTTCCCTCACTTTTTTGACATGTCGGATGATTTTTAATACGGTCATGGAAGTGTTTTAACAGCTCTATCATTGATGAGGGAACTATCAAAATTGTATATAAAAATAATTAATACTGATAGTTCCCTCACTTTTCCATTGATCATCCATCGATTTTTGACATCCATTGAGGGTCGGCTAAAAAAAATGATAATGGTCGGGCAATCAAATAATGATAAATGGTCGGTCAATCAAATAATGATAAATGGTCAATTAAAATTGTTCATTTTCTTGAATTAACGCCCGTAGGTTTCTAACTTTAGAATTAACCTCCTTTTTCAATTCGTATTCGTACCCCAATTCTTTTCGTATTCGTTCTACGATGGTATACAACGGAGCGAACACACTTACGTCACTGGAAAATGCGAGAGAGTCCCGAATAGAATTCTGAATTCTCTTGATGAGCGCATACTTCTTTGGTAGCATGTATTTATTGTTGTTAACTCCGTATTCAATATCCTGAAAATCAGACATGATTTGATCAGGATTTAACCCATCTGATAGTTCAATATCCCAACTTTTCAATTTTGAAATCTCGGATATGATGCTATTCATGTTTTCAGAATTCATTATTCTATAATAATGATATATTTCTAAATGAAAAATATGACGCATTAGACATAACTAAATCGAATTTTCTGTCCCGTCCCTTTTGAAATCGCAGATCGACAAACCCCCTCTGCAACATATCGTACTGAGGGTCTACAAATATTGAAATACTTGCCGGCTTCATATATTGATTGAAATATTTTTTCTTCGTTAGTTATCGTATTCAAAGATTTTACTGGTTTCGTTTTTTTTGAACAATTGCCAGTCCTTCCTCGTTTGGAATTCTCACTCTGTGTGATTGCTTGAAGATTTGATAAGGAATTGTTCTTCGGATTAGAATCGATATGATCAATAACAAAACCATCTTTGATCAATCCATGGAAACATTCAAATATGAAACGATGATTGTAATATTTCTTCTTTCCAACAGTAAACATCAAATACCCCATACCATTATCCCTCCCAACTGGGTTCTTCAGTCTACGGTTTCTTACAACACCATCACTGGATGCTTCATAATTTGTACTCACAGGGTGCTGTCTGAATTCTTGGGTCATTCGTATACTATACTATTTGTCTAATTCAATGACTGATCCATTTGCAGGGATTCATTATACATAAATCTTTCATTTAGACACTTGTTTTTAGTATAGCATGAAAGAGTTCAAGAGATTGACTTCGAAAAATGCTGAATTCAATGTTGATAAGGAGTTTAAGAGATTGTTGAAAATCAATCCTAAATTTAATATCGATAGACCCAAAAAACGTCCAAGAGACGGAAACATGAAAGAGTTTAAGAGATTATTAAAAATTAGTCCTAAATTTAATATCGATAGACCAAAAAAACGTAACAAACGTCCAAGAGACGGAAATATGAAAGAGTTTAAGAGATTATTGAAAATCAATCCTAGATTTAATCTCGATAAACCCAAAAAACGTCCAATAGACGGAAACATGAAAGAGTTTAAGAGATTATTAAAAATCAATCCTAAATTTAATATCGATAGACCCAAATTCTCGAGGATGTTAAATTGAGTTGCGTCGAATTTGGTCATGGAGGACTGTGGAATACGAAATACTCACGTGATGGTATGATTTCAATTGATATATCCGCGTGTTATCCCGGAAGTTTTCTCGGATATGGGGAATGTGCTGAGTACTTCAAACGATTTGGACACCCCACACATGAAATGACTCGTGTTGCGATTAATGGGCCATTGCCTGATTTTGATTTAACCGGATTCGCTCGTGTGATATCATTCGAATTCGCTACAGGGTTACATCCGTGTAGTTATGTTTGGCTCGGTAGACACCTATCTGAAAAGGCCTGGATGCCAATAGTGCTATTGAGATATATGATTGATTGTGGTATGCTAATATCGTTGATCATCGGTGAAGCGATTATATGCTATCGAGCTCAGAAAGAAGTTTGGCTACCACAACCCGATCTAGATCGTATAATCAGCGAACAGCGAAAACAATTCCCTGATTTCAATGAAGAACAAATCATGAATTTGTCTATGAAGTTATTTGAAATTAAAAAAGAACAAGCAAAAGATTTTGGACGAAGAATAATCGGTAAATTCACTCAAGGTGGACGGTACGACAACGCAAAATATTCTTCGCGGTTGATCATAGATGTCGCTGAATACGATTTTATTGTAGCGGATTTAATGAAACAGGGAAAACTTGTATCCCGTAAGGATGCTTTTCTATCCAATGGTGAGAAATTAGGTACGGTTGTTACCTACTGTGATGGATATAATTCCCAGTACACACATTTGAGAAGTTCAATGCTAGCCTATGCTTCTATTAATCTATTTTCGATGATAAATAGATTTCCTAATACCGCGGTTAGAGTGGCCACTGATTCGATGTATATACACAATAAATACAAATCAGCTGTAGCTAAATTCACAGATCCCGAAGAAAATTGGGGGCGTTGGCGATTTAAAAAGGAGATGCTACATGAGTATTGTGAATCCGCAGACGTTGCCATGGATGATAAATATCTTTGTTGTAACCGTATTGAAAATCAATCAGAATTTTCTAATGCACCACCGGTATCTGATCCAGTATGTAGATACAAGACAATTTATTTAAACGGTTGTGGTGGGTCAGGAAAGACAACTCGTGCAATTGAATTATTTCGTCGGTCAACCATGATTGTGCTAACACCGACTCACAGACTTGCAAGAGAAATGATACAGAGAGGGGTAAATGCCTGTACCTATCATAGTTTTTTCCGATGGAAAGGAGATAAATGGACTCCTGAGCGCATGGGAGAGAAATTTATTCCTGAAATTATCATTTGGGATGAAATAGACACAGTGTCAGAAGATGTCTTAAAAATATTTCTTGAGTGGTTGTTATTGAAGAATACAAAAATCGTCATGTGCGGTGATCACGGCCAACCACCACCATTTGTCGGTGCATCTCCCCATGAATGGCTAAAGGGTTTTGTAGACTACTATGAAGAAATTGATACCGATCATAGATCACTTGATAATGAATTAAAAGAATTTAAGAAATTAATTAGATTACAACCGGATAGAATCCAATGTGAAATAGCCCGTGAAAAAATTTCGGAAACTCCCATGAATGAGTTTTGGGAAGCGTGGAGGCCAAATGATTTGATCATTGCAAGTAGAAAAATAGTCAGGGACACACTTCAGATGAAGTTATTTGAATTGCATAAAGAAAAATTTGCAACGCTTCCAGTACCCCTTTGTTATAGGCCATCGGATACACGAAAACAGAACATTGAAGTTGATATTCCAGGACAGAGTGAAAAACAAATTCTCGTATTAAATGATATTGTGCTGGTTGATATCAATGTCGTTGAAGATGCATTGCGTGCTAATAAATCCCCGTGGACGCTAGGATACGCAGCAACAATACACTCTTCACAGGGATTGACTATATCGGATACAATTGTTTGGATGGTGGATAATCACATCGAATGGTCGAATTTAGTCTATCTCGCAGTATCCAAAGTACGAAAAATAAATCAACTTCGAAGAGTTGTTTTCGATGATAATGACACAACAATAAGTGATATTGATGTTAGCATCATTAATAAAAAACTCTCCGGTTACAAACAACAGGACAAAAAAAAACAACGAGAATTTGATATTGATGCTAAATTAATAATTACGCTGAAACAACAACAGAATAATCACTGCGCGAGTTGCAATTGTATAATGCGTTGGCAGTATTCGGATAAGGATCCTCGCCAATTCACCGTAGACAGAAAAAATAACAATCTCGGTCATGTCAGAAACAATGTGATGTTGACTTGTCTTGAGTGCAATAGACGCAACGGTGCTAGTTAAGACCATGCGGTGGCAATTGAGTATCCTCGGGAATTACCTGTAGTTGTTGTCGAGTAAAACCCCGCTGAGGGGCAGTTGAATCCAGTTTATAGATTGCTGGTCTACCAGTTGATCGTGTTATAGTAGATATCTTATGCGTAGTGACGCTCCAAATAGGATCAGTAGCCCTTTTTCTACCCCCTTCAAGCTCTCCTGGTTCGTATAAGTACCTCACAATGACATTACTACCAAGAATTGGTTCTTTGAAATCTTTTTGTGGTTGTACGGGTATTGACTTCTTTTTAATCGCGTTGATAGGTTTCATGTTGATTGTTCTAGTAATCTCGTTATTCAGTGCAGTAATCACAGATGGTAATCTTTTAACCCATTCACGGGATCGCTTTTCTTGAATGAATTCTTTTGCGTATTGATATCCAAATAACCGCTCAGCAATCGTCCGATTAAATCGTTCTACAATGGCCTGATCGCGATGTAGCGCAGTATGCCCTCGTCGTATGGTGACATTATGATGTTTCATTGTAGATAACACTGCACCCTGAAATTCCTTGCCAGGATCAACCTGCAATAGATTTGGCCAGTGCAGAGGACCTCGTCGATAAATCCTCTCAAATGCAGAAGCAACTTCAGTGGCTGATTTTGTTTTTAACGGTTCTGCTTCTTTGTATCGACTTGCAATATCAACTACGGTTAAAGCGTATTTGTAACCACGATCATGAGGTAAAAATAATATATCAGCCTGATGAACTTCATTAGGAGCGGTCACATCAAAATGCGAGAATTGAATTTGTTTAGGCGGTGGTAGATAAATTTGCCATAGTGCCTGTTTGGATAACCAATTAGCCGCAGTGGTTTTTTTCACTTTTGCAGCGCTAGCGAGTTTATGGACTGCTGATTTACCCCTCCAGTATCCTCTTGGGGAATAATAAATTGATTCCATATTATTAATTACCGGCACCTAACATCAATTTGCTTTTCATAGCCGATTTTATCAAAAATGAAGCCAATTTTTCTTTGAAGGATTTATCAGGAATAGCATTTAACGCATGAATTAATTTCACATCTGCTAGATGCCTGTGTTGCAGATTGCTGCTTTTATAAGCAACATCATGAAGGTGACAGGCCTTATCAATGGCGTTTATTGGTTCTTCACCGGGTCGGGACTGATTTTGATCATTGAGTCTGATATCAAGTCTGGTTCCCGGTCCACAATAGCTATATCCCGGAAGGTGCTTTTCTCCGGGGTACTTTGCCCATGGGGTTCCAGGGAGCTTTGCCAATTTGGCTGCGATATCACCTCCTCGTTTTTTTTTAAATCAGATCTCATAGACACAAATCTAAATTTCTTTGTACCACATTGCACGCATTTACCAGAAAGCGCTGATCGGTTATTTTTAGTTGTAACCGTCGTCACATCATCTGTGCCAGTACGCGTTTTACACTTCACACAATATAGATCCATAATTTATGTATAGAAATATGGATATAATTGATTTTTCAGCGACTAAAAGAAGAGAACCGGTTAAGCATCATGCAGCGCTACCAAACTCTATCCGGATGATTATAATCGGGCCATCTGGATCCGGTAAAACGCAATTGTTACTCAATTTAATAATGAGATGGATGAAGTGGGATAAGTTGTATTTAATTGCCCCTAGCGTAGATGATCAACGATGTTATGAAGTGCTAAAAGATTTTAATGAAAACGCTTCAGAAATTAAGGGTGAGAACGCCATTGATTTTATAACCGATATCGATGAAGCACCGAGTATTGATGATATTGATGGAGATATTAACAATTTAGTCGTATACGACGATATAATGTTGGATAAACAAAAAAATCCTGCTAGAATATTTTCCCGTGGGCGTCACAAAAACACTGACGTGATATATGTCACTCAACGCTACACTCAGGTTCCAAAAGTCATCAGAGATAACTGCAATTTATTGTCTGTATTCAACGGAGTTGATACTCATACTCTTAGAAATATTTGGCAGACATGGTGCTCTGATATGGACTTCAATCAATTTCGAGATTTCTTTAGTCATGCTCAGTCGACTCCGCACGGATTCGCAACAATAAATCTACATGATCCTCGGACACGATATCGTATCGGACTGGATCAAATATTCGGTTGAAATCATTTATTATTTTTTGTTAACCCATAGCAGCAGAGAGGGTGGATGACAACAAGTTGCGACCAAAATTGATTAAAAAATCGTAAAATCTCCGTTTTCATTTTTTTAGTTAAAATGAGATTTCGTAGGGAAGGCTCGTTAAGATTTCAATCAATTTTTTGTCTGAAAACGTTGTAGGGTTTGCCCCTGAGATATTTTTTTTTGGTTAAAATGAGATTATAGGACGGCTCGTTTTAGGATTTCAATCAAATTTTGTCTAAAAACGTTGTAGGATTCACCCTTTTTTTGGTTAAAATGAGATTATAGGACGGCTCGTTTTAGGATTTCAATCAAATTTTGTCTCAAAACGTTGTAGGATTCACCCTCTCTGCTGCTACTCTGATGATTGTAGACTGTATTATGTATTTGTTATTGAGACCACAGGTCCTGTATTTTGTGACTGTATTATGTATTTGTTATTGAGACCACAGGTCCTGTATTTTGTGACTGTATTATGTATTTGTTATTGAGACCACAGGTCCTGTATTTTGTGACTGTATTATGTATTTGTTATTGAGACCAAAGGTCCTGTATTTTGTGACTGTATTATATATTTGTTATTGAGACCACAGGTCCTGTATTTTGTGACAGTATTATGTATTTGTTATTGAGACCACAGGTCCTGTATTTTGTGACTGTATTATGTATTTGTTATCGAGACCACAGGTCCTGTATTTTGTGACTGTATTATATATTTGTTATTGAGACCACAGGTCCTGTATTTTGTGACTGTATTATATATTTGTTGTCTTTAATAATGCTTTTATATGTTTCTGTTTATAGGTGACAACTACCAAGACTCCACAGCCTTTGTGTTGACCTTTGTTGTCAACAACCACTTGAATGAGGAAGATAATGACATGGCTGATGCATGGGAGAAGGTGTTTATTGACTACATGAAAAATTACAAAAATGATCACATGATCGTCGCTTTCTCCTCTGAGGTATGTGTGTTGATACTTATTATATACATTTAAAACTGTAGATAACTCTTGCATTTTGATCCATCATTTTTATGTATTACATTGGCAGTTAATGTAATTGATGTTAATTTATCTTGCATTTTGATCATCCTGTCAGTGTATTACATTAGCAGTTAGATGATTAGAAAAATGTTGTAATTCATATATATAAATTTTATGCCTGCTGTTTCTGGATTGGTTTTATGAAGTTGAACCATCAGCAAACTTCTTTTTAAGAAAATCAATTAGCAGGAAGCATTAGATTAAGGATTAAGCAGAACTTAAGGTAATGTTTTACAAATGATCTATTCACTGTATCTGCTTGATTTTTGATGTGATGTCTGCTGCTCACTTTTATCCCTGTACTTTGGCCAGGAAATACCCTCCAATTGCCTACCTTTCCATAGCTCCTCTTAAAATTACAGGTTAAATATTCACCAGACTTAGTACATACGTAGACCATCTGCAGGAGTTGTTTGACATTTGTATTTCTCCCATATGGGTCTTAGAAAGAGTCAGAGATCCAACATATAAAAATTGTAATTAGAGACATTTTCAAATAATTTTTGATCATGCTTTATATGTTCCTAGTGTCATAGGACATGTAATACATATTGCAGAGTTTAAGTTATTATTCCACAGTTATGATCTAGACAAGGGAATAGGGGAATGGGATTGCTCACATGGCTGGCATCTTCAGAAACGAGCAGATTGCTTTCCTGCCAAAGGGAGGTAACCCAATGTGAAGAAGAAATTATTACATTCCCCTATAATAAAAACATTACCAAGATAAAGACAGGTTTCTTGAACTAATAAAACATTTTTTTGCAGAGTAACTATACTAATGAAGAAAATTTGTCATTCAGTAAAATGTTTTAGTGATGTGATTCATGGATGTTAAATGACGAAAAATTATTAGGAGAAAGTTTTAAAACTTTGAAAAATTCCAGTGAGAAAAATGACAAAAAATAGTTTTGCAAATTTGAATAAAAGAATATAAGAGTGATATATACAATACTTGGGTTGATTCATTCTCATTGTGGCGTTGACTTTACAATACCTTTGTAAAAGTTAGACATGTAGACTAGTTACAGTATGTGTGGTATACTTAATTTGTTAATATGTTTTGTGTTTACATTCTGGCACATATTGGGGCCCCGAGTGGCCGAGTGGTCTAAAGCGCTGTCCGTTACGGATCACTGCCATCTCACCTCTGTCTGCGTAGGTTCGAGTCTAAGATTCTGCTAATGTAGTTATGTGAGAAAGCTTGCCAGTGCTTCTCGTGGGTCTGTGGTTCTTTCCGGGGTTTTCCCGGGTTCTTCCTCCACCAATAGTACTGGCCGCCATGTATAGCCTATTGTGTGCTGAAAAATGGCGTTAAGCCCTACAACAACAATAACAACTGGCAACAACAACAACAATATCCACATGTATTTAGCCCATATACGACAAGAACTTTAACCAACTGCATATTGACGTTAGCTGCAAAAATTGATTTGCATTTTTAATTCACTTTATTGTATTTACTACATGAATTACACAAGACTACACTTTTTATGCTTCAATTATGCTTTTTTGCCACTTGGGTTGTGTGTATATCTCTCTTGGGTTTGGCAGGTCTGCTGTAACAGGAGACCACCTGTCTTGGAAGATTATGTTATATTGGCAAGTGATCAGTCAAGACAGGTTTCAGTGATTAATCAAAACAATACTCACTTGAGTCATATAAGCTACCTTTTTATAGTAAAGTCTGATTTGAACTACCTATGTTTTGGGAGAACATCCATCATTTTAACATGTTTTTTATGCAAGAATCAATTTGTTATGTGATGATCTTGGCGCAGAGATCAGCATTAACTTACCCATCTGTAAGGCCCAGTGAGTTTATGATATATTCCTTTGTTCAGTGTTAATTCACCCATCTGTAAGGCCCAGTGAGTTTATGATATGTTCCTTTGTTCAGTGTTAACTCACCCATCTGTAAGGCCCAGTGAGTTTATGATATGTTCCTTTGTTCAGTGTTAACTCACCCATCTGTAAGGCCCAGTGAGTTTATGATATGTTCCTTTGTTCAGTGTTAACTCACCCATCTGTAAGGCCCAGTGAGTTTATGATATGTTTATTTGTTCAGTGTTAACTCACCCATCTGTAAGGCCCAGTGAGTTTATGATATGTTTATTTGTTCAGTGTTAACTCACCCATCTGTAAGGCCCAATGAGTTTATGATATGTTCCTTTGTTCAGTGTTAACTCACCCATCTGTAAGGCCCAGTGAGTTTATGATATGTTTATTTGTTCAGTGTTAACTCACCCATCTGTAAGGCCCAGTGAGTTTATGATATGTTCCTTTGTTCAGTGTTAACTCACCCATCTGTAAGGCCCAGTGAGTTTATGATATGTTTATTTGTTCAGTGTTAACTCACCCATCTGTAAGGCCCAGTGAGTTTATGATATGTTTATTTGTTCAGTGTTAACTCACCCATCTGTAAGGCCCAGTGAGTTTATGATATGTTTATTGTTCAGTGTTAACTCACCCATCTGTAAGACCCAGTGAGTTTATGATATGTTCCTTTGTTCAGTGTTAATTCACCCATCTGTAAGGCCCAGTGAGTTTATGATATGTTCCTTTGTTCAGTGTTAACTCACCCATCTGTAAGGCCCAGTGAGTTTATGATATGTTCCTTTGTTCAGTGTTAGGTCACCTGTCAGTAAGGCTCAGTGAGCTTTTAGTATGTTCTTTTGTTCATTGTGTTTCATTTGTCATTCAGGCACCATTTGTTTACTGTTTAAAAAAGTGTGTACAAATGTTGTTGATATGAAATCAAAATTGGCCAGCTTTAAAAGGCTTTTCAGAAGCTGGTTATCAGAATTGACAAAAGTTCACCAAAACAAAATGGACAGTATTAGACAGCATTTGACAGAAAGGACCCTGATATAAAGATATTTACGGTTTGAATAGCTGATGTCAAATATGGCTGCTGCTAATAAAAAAAATAGAAAAACTTGTAATAACTCATTCTATAAAGATTGAAAAACTACTTAACACAATTTGACCAGTTATCACAAAAAGTATCATAGCTTGAATGCCTTTCAAATTATTTTTATAGTTAAACTGGTTCACAATTTAAAAAATAGAAAAACATTTACACAATGTTATTTCAAAATGCTGCCCAGTTTAATTTGACACACTCTGACAGAAAGCATGCTTACATATAGATCTTTAAATATTTGACAAATGATGTTCGTGTCTTCTAAAACTGGAGAAACATCAAATCAATATTTTTTTATAACATATGCAATGAACAGCAATGGGAGAAATTTCTACAGAAAATGTCATGTTGATCCAGATTCTTTGGCCATTTGTTCTTACATTTGGATTTTAGGTAAATGTTAGCCAGGTGAACAATTACAGGCCCACTTAGATCTCTTGTTTGTTACATGATTACCATGAGGTTAAATATATCTTATTAAGATATCTGTCTTTCTCTCGGTTCTCTATTTGGTTTTGAACCGTAATACTAATTCTACCAAAATCTTGGGATTTAGCTCACATTTGGGGTAAGACACTCATTGACTTCTGAGTTGAAAGGTCAAAGAGTAAGGTCACTGTGACTCAAGAAGAAAATTGCATTTCACACTGTAACATCAGTTCTACATCACAAACGTTTTCCAAACTTTGGGGGTTGGGGTGTACTTGCGGTTAGGAAGAGGTTTCAGTGGCGTAGCGAGGATATTTGGCACCCAGGGCAAAACACCCAATTTTGCACCCCGGCTGTCCCCAGTCCTTCCATTGTTGATACATTGGGCCGATTTGGGTTCCCAATTGGTGCCCCCTAGCCACCGGCATCCAGGGCGACTGACCCCCCCCTCACTACGCCACTGAGAGGTTTATCAATTTTGTGTTCTAAATGTCAAAGGTCAGGGTCACCGAGAGTGAAAGAAGAAAAATGGTTTCTGTACAACAACTTTAGTTTGGTATCACAAACCTGTCGAAACATTATGGCTGGCCTTCACTAGGATCTAGGTTGAAGCCTACTGATTTGAGAGTCAAAAGGTTAAAGAACATGGTCAATGTGGCTTTAAATAGATTCTGCACAAATAGTACAGGTCACATTGATTAAAAGATGAAAAATGGTTGCTGCATAGTAATGTTCATTCTAGACTGTGTACATGGCCAGAGTTTGTGGAGGGTTTGCGCATAGGCTAATTAAAAGAGGTCTGTTGATGGAGGGGTCAATGTTCAAAGGTCAATTCAAAGAAAGTTGGATTTTGTACAATAACTTCTGTATCTAGATTAAGTTCCTTGATTAAACTGTTTGAATGGTTTGCACCTAGAGTTACT
The DNA here is from genome assembly GCA_030141615.1 of Unio pictorum. Taxonomy (NCBI): domain Eukaryota; kingdom Metazoa; phylum Mollusca; class Bivalvia; order Unionida; family Unionidae; genus Unio; species Unio pictorum. Next base: position 2,292,272 of record JARLTB010000065.1, on the reverse strand, counting down.
GTAAGAAAGAAGCCCATATATATGTGTGGGTCAGAGGGCAAGGTCAGTTTAAATCAAATAAAAAAAGATGTAGTTAGGTTTTGTTAAGACTGCATATGGTCAAAGAATTGAGAACCATTAATCATCTCAAGTATCAGATATGCTTCCATAGAGGACTATTAAATCAAGTATATAATGTACCATTCATGGTTCTCTTGATGGCATAAGGAGTGGTTTCCTTAAACAAATTTCACTTGACTGTCATAATGTACCATTCATGATACTTTTGCTGGCATAAGGAGTGGTTTTCTTAGACAAATTTCACTTTTGACTGTCATAATGTACCATTTGTGGTTCTCTTGCTGGCATTTGAAGTGATTGCATTAGACAGATTTCACTATTGACTGTCACATAATATACCATTCATGATACTCTTGCTGGCATAAGGTTGGTTTCTTCAAAAGGCTTGACTAGTCACTATTGACTGTCATATTATGTACCATTCATGATACTCTTGTTGGCAGGAGGAGTGGTTTCATTAAACAGATTTCACTATTGACTGTCATATAATGTACCATTCACATTACACTTGCTGGCAGAAGAGGTGGTTTTCGTAAGACAGATTTCACTGTTGATTGTCATATAATGTACCATTCATGATACTCTTGTTTTCAGAAGGGCTGAATTCTTAAGACAGATGTCACTATTCAGTATTGATTGTCATATAATGTACCATTCATGATACTCTTGTTTTCAGAAGGGCTGAATTCTTAAGACAGATGTCACTATTCAGTATTGACTGTCATATAATGTACCATTCATGATACTCTTGCTGGAAGAAGGGGTGATTTCTTAAGACAAATTTCACTATATGCAAACATATAATAGTACTTGCTTGCTTTCAGGGTTTGATGCCTAAAACAAGTCCTATATTGACTACCATTTTGGGGTTTGATGCCTAAAACAAGACCTCTATTGACTACCATTTCAGGGTTTGATGCCTAAAACAAGACCTATATTGACTATCATTTCAGGGTTGATGCCTAAAACATAACCTATATTGACTACCATTTCAGGGTTGATGCCTAAAACATAACCTATATTGACTACCATTTCAGTGTTGATGCCTAAAACAAGACCTATATTGACTATCATTTCAGGGTTGATGCCTAAAACATAACCTCTATTGACTACCATTTTAGGGTTGATGCCTAAAACATAACCTATATTGACTACAATTTCAGGATTGATGCCTAAAACATAACCTATATTGACTACCATTTCAGGGTTGATGCCTAAAACATAACCTATATTGACTACCATTTCAGGGTTGATGCCTAAAACATAGCCTATATTGACTACCATTTCAGGGTTGATGCCTAAAACATAACCTATATTGACTACCATTTCAGGGTTTGATGCCTAAAACAAGACCTATATTGACTATCATTTCAGGGTTGATGCCTTAAACATAACCTATATTGACTACCATTTCAGGGTTGATGCCTAAAACATAACCTATATTGACTACCATTTCAGGGTTTGATGCCTAAAACAAGACCTATATTGACTATCATTTCAGGGTTGATGCCTAAAACATTACCTATATTGACTACCATTTTAGGGTTGATGCCTAAAACATAACCTATATTGACTACCATTTCAGGGTTGATGCCTAAAACAAGACCTATATTGACTATCATTTCAGGGTTGATGCCTAAAACATAACCTCTGTTGACTACCATTTTAGGGTTGATGCCTAAAACATAACCTATATTGACTACAATTTCAGGATTGATGCCTAAAACATAACCTCTATTGACTACCATTTCAGGGTTGATGCCTAAAACATAACCTATATTGACTACCATTTCAGGGTTGATGCCTAAAACATAACCTATATTGACTACCATTTCAGGGTTGATGCCTAAAACATAACCTATATTGACTACCATTTCAGGGTTGATGCCTAAAACATAACCTATATTGACTACCATTTCAGGGTTGATGCCTAAAACATAACCTATATTGACTACCATTTCAGGGTTGTTGCCTAAAACATAACCTATATTGACTACCATTTCAGGGTTGATGCCTAAAACATAACCTATATTGACTACCATTTCAGGGTTTGGTTAATGATCTGATTCCAGCTGCTGACAAAAATGTTCAAAACTATCTTCAGAAGTTACTAAAGGCAGGAAAAACAGGTCTGTTAACTTTTGTATAATTTTCTTCATAACAAATCGGTTTTTATTGTGATACTGTGGACCTAGGAATGTTAAATTATAAGGCATTTCGGAATGTTAAATTATAAGGCATTTTGGAATGTTAAATTATAAGGCATTTCGGAATGTTAAATTATAAGGCATTTCAGAATGTTAAATTATAAGGCATTTCGGAATGTTAAATTATAAGGCATTTCGGAATGTTAAGCAAGAATTCATAATGTCCTTTAGGAATGAATTGTATTTCATAAAAAGAATATTGGCCTTACTTCATTGTATGATAAATGCAATCTTTGAGTTTGAAACATTTTATGTAGAGGAAGTTGAAACAATTTTAGTTGTACAAGGTTGTCTCTGGAAAACTGAATCTTTGATACTTGTGCAGTTGGGACAATCAAATTGCTCCAGTATAAATCTTCTCAGTATGATTACAGCACTCCCTTACTATAATGCCCATATTATAATACATTTCTTGTTATAAGATTTACCATTATAATAATTCTTGTTATAAATCCCCTTGTTATTACACAGTTGTTGATATAAGACTCGATACATTTCTTGTTATAAGACTCTTCATTATAATACAGTTCTTATTATGAGACCACATTATAAAAATCTATGTTATTAGACCCTCATTGTAACACAGTTCTCATTTTGAACAGTTGTTTTATGAACCCTAATTATAACAGCTCTTGCTGTATAACGGTTTGTTATAACACACTTCTTGTAAGACCCCCATTATAACACCGTTCTCATTATGAACCGTTGTTTTATGAGCCCTAATTATAACAGCTCTTGCTGTATAACTCTTTGTTATTACACAGTTCTTGTAAGATCCCCATTTTAACACAGTTCTCATTAATAGACTTTCATTAAACAAGTTCTTGTTGTAAGAATCCTCATTGGTGGTGCTCTACAGGTTCATATTTTGCATAGGGTTAGAATTTTTTGAAAAAAAGAATTTCCTAGGCTTTCCTCACTGGTTATTTAAAAAAAGACCTTGTATATCTTAGGTATAGTTTAAAGAACCTTTAATTTCCTTTATTTTGGTGTATGATTGATAGGTGTAATATGGGTTATAGAGTATACCGCTTGACCTTACTCCAGAATGCACCTTTTAAAAATGTGCTAGCTCCACATGGTCATTTTCACTTCCTGAACTTCAGAGGTAAATTGTATTAAAAAAAGAGAGCCAATACCTTTTTTCTTACATTTTATATATTTGGTATTCATTGCACTTTCAAAAGTTGTTATTGTCTACACGTGCAAAATTCATTTTCCCTATTTTAATAGCTGCTAAGGATAGTGTACTTTAGACTAAATCAGGCTGATATTTTAAGCACAATGGAGCAGTCATTTTAGTAAGCAGTGTGCTTAGATCATGTACAATTTCCAAACATACATTATCCAAAGAAATGTAACCCACATTACATTAAAGTAGCATAGAGGTATGCCATCATTGCCAACACAGTGCATGTTTTGAATGCAAACAACTTCACCCTACATAGGTCACCATCTCAAAAGTACATAATAACTGGTGAGTGACCCCATTACAATACAGTTCTTGTTAACACTTATAAATGTAAACACACACTCTAACTCAAACATTTTCATTCATTGGAATATATTGTACTTGTCTAATTTTAATAATATAATGTATTACAAACATTTTAACTGAACAAATCACAACTCTTTGATTTATGTTAAATAAGTTCTAGTGAGCTGATAGTATGGTCTAAATCCTGGCTATTAGTTCAAGTGAAATGATGGTCTAAATCCTGGCTATTAGTTCAAGTGAAATGATGGTCTAAATCCTGGCTATTAGTTCAAGTGAAATGATGGTCTAAATCCTGGCTATTAGTTCAAGTGAAATGATGGTCTAAATCCTGGCTATTAGTTCAAGTGAAATGATGGTCTAAATCCTGGCTATTAGTTCAAGTGAAATGATGGTCTAAATCCTGGCTATTAGGTCAAGCAAAACGATGGTCTAAATCCTGGCTGTTAGGTCAAGTGAAATGATGGTCTAAATCCTGACTGTTAGATCAAGTGAAACGATGGTCTAAATCCTGGCTGTTAGGTCAAGCAAAACGATGGTCTAAATCCTGGCTGTTAGGTCAAGTGAAAGGATGGTCTAAATCCAGACTGTTAGATCAAGTGAAACGATGGTCTAAATCCTGGCTGTTAGGTCAAGTGAAAGGATGGTCTAAATCCTGGCTGTTAGGTCAAGTGAAACGATGGTCTAATTCCTAGCTGTTAGGTCAAGTGAAATGATGGTCTAAATCCTGGCTGTTAGGTCAAGTGAAATGATGGTCTAAATCCTGGCTGTTAGGTCCAGTGAAACAATGGTCTAAATCCTGGCTATTAGGTCCAGTGAAACAATGGTCTAAATCCTGGCTATTAGGTCAAGTGAAATGATGGTCTAAATCCTGGCTATTAGGTCAAGTGAAACAATGGTCTAAATCCTGGCTTTTAGGTCAAGTGAAACAATGGTCTAAATCCAGGCTATTAGGTCAAATGAAAAGATGGTCTAAATCCTGGCTGTTAGGTCAAGTGAAATGATGGTCTAAATCCTGGCTATTAGGTCAAGTGAAACAATGGTCTAAATCCTGGCTGTTAGGTCAAGTGAAACGATAGTCTAAATCCAGGCTGTTAGGTCAAGTGAAATGATGGTCTAAATCCTGGCTGTTAGGTAGGGTTGTTAAACGAAAATCGGAAATCCGATTATCGGTTTTGAAAACGATTATCGGTTTTTGTTTTTATTAAACGATAATCGAATTCAATATTTTTTACCATTTTTGTAGTGAAAATTTTAAAAAATGCCAAAAAAAGATTCATTCATGCATTTGTTTAGTGTTTACATTTTAATCTAATATGGCCAGCAGATAAGAAGGTGTGTTTGTTTAAAATTTGTGAGCGCTCCATGCAGCGTGTTTGTAAATGAATACATTTATTGTTGAAGGATGTCAATAGTTAGTCGACCAACCTGTCGGTAAGTTCTTTGATGTCCGAAATTGACAACAATAGACTGTTAATAACTACAGTCTCTGTTGTTGAGGACTGGTCTCTGCTGGTTGTGTCTTTTCAAGTTTAGAAATATGTCTGGTCGTATAAATAAATCTGATGTATGGGAAAACTTTGAAAAAATTTCATCAAGCATGGCTCGCTGTAAACTATGTTCACAACAAATAAGTCGGAGCGGTGGTACTACTACTGGATTGCATGCACATTTGCATAGCAAACATTCCGGATTTGCGGCTCCTTCAAATGTTCAGCCGCAATTAACAACATTTATTGGAACACAAAGAAACTGTCCTGATAGTCATCAAGAAAAAGTTACTGCTGCTGTAGCTAAGTTTGTCGCTGAAAACATGCTACCAATTTCGATTGTTGAATCCAATTCCTTCCGTGATTTGATGGCTTTGGTGGAGCCACATATCGTCCTCCATGCCGTCAGATGATGATGTCACGAATGACTACAATGAAGAAGACGCTAATGGCGAAAATGCAGACACATAAGAAAATGTCAAGGATATTGCCATTACCACCGACATATGGACCAGTGTAACCAACGAAGCATACCCGAGCTTCACTGCCAGCTACATTGATCCAGACTGGACTATGAAGACGCCCATTCTTGCAACAATTCCAATGAATGACCGCCACACGCAAGCCATCATCGCTGAACATCTGGGAACTGTGGCTGAAGAATGGGCTATAAAAGGTAAAGTTGTTGCATGTGTCCGTGATGGTTCTTCCAATGTTAAAGATGTCGGTAGCGTGAATGGATGGTTGGATGTTCATTGTGCGGCACATAAATTGCAACTTTGCATTAATCATGCAATGGGCACCCATGCCATCACGAATCATCAAATTTCCAAGTGTGTATCCGCTGCATCACGTTTAGTTGGACATTTCTCACATAGCCCAATGGCGGAGGGTGAGCTTATAAAACGACAGGTGTCCATGGACAAGGACAAGAAACCACTCAAACTGATTCAGTACTGCAAGACCCGCTGGAACAGCGTCTTTGACATGTTTGAAAGGCTCTCACAACTCAGATGGCCTGTAGTGGCGGTTCTTAGTGACAGAAGCGTGACAAAAATGAACGATGCCAAAACACTGGATATGAAGGAGGAACATTGGCAACTGATTAGCGAACTACTCTCGGTCTTGAAGGCGTTGCAGATCATGACCTCCGTCTTGTCAGCTGAAAGCCAACCTTCAGCCTCTTGTATTTTTCCGATGTTATGGGGTCTCATCAAGAATCATCTAATCCTTAAAGAAGAAGATTCTAAGACGTTGGGAGAATTCAAGACTGACGTTGCTAAGAATATTTCACAACGGTTTGGCATGGAACGCAACGAAACAGCAACAAATGAATGTGTCATTGCATCCATTCTTGATCCAATGTACAAACATCTTCCCGGATTTGATGACAACTTCAAGAAACTGGCGTTTGATAATGTCCGCCATCTACTCAGACAGATGCCAGCTGACCTTGAACAGCCTTCGACTAGTGGTGATGCAACCAGCTCTGAACCGCCAACAAAACGATCTCGACCAAATCATGCGTCAGTTATGTATCTGCTGGGTGATAGTGCATCACAGCAGGCATTGAATGACTGTGACTTTGAACATTATATCAAATCACCATGGACGACGACTTCAGCAGAAACAGCACTGGAGTGGTGGAAACATAATGAGAAACTGTTTCCGAAAACAGCCAATCTTGCCAGATAATTCTTGTGTATTCAGGCGACGTCGGTACAATCAGAGAGATTATTTTCAGCCACTGGACGTCTGATAAGCGATCAACGTAACCGGCTCCTTCCAGAACATGCAGAGTTGTTAGTTTTTTTTAACAAGAACCAGGACTTGTTCGATATGTAAACTAATTTGGATTTACTAGTTTGACTTACTTTTTTTTATCTATGGACAATTTTTATCTTATGGTTTGTTTATTGACTTTATTCCTGTTTCCTGTTTTTTATTGCCAGCAGGATCGCAACTCGTAAATTTATGTTTTATTTGTGCTGTTTAATAGTTAATAATTTTTTTTTTATAAACATACAGTATAAATTATGTTTATTTAAATCTCTAAGTAAAAAATATATTAATCGGCGTTGACACTGTGTTGCGTAAACTTGCGCGTATATGTACGCTAATGCATACAGTAACTTGCATAATAAGATTATATTTTTATGAAGGCCAATAAAAACCGACAATCGGTTTAAAATCGGATTGCTACAATCAATAATCGGTTTGCCAGAAAAACCGATATTAACAACCCTACTGTTAGGTCAACTGAAACGATGGTCTAAATCCTGGCTATTAGGTCAAGTGAACAATGGTCTAAATCCTGGCTATTAGGTCCAGTGAAACGATGGTCTAAATCCTGGCTATTAGGTCAAGTGAAACGATGGTCTAAATCCTGGCTGTTAGGTCAAGTGAAACGATGGTCTAAATCCTGGCTTTTAAGTCAAGTGAAACGATGGTCTAAATCCTGGCTATTAGGTCAAGTGAAACAATGGTCTAAATCCTGGCTATTAGGTCAAGTGAAACAATGGTCTAAATCCTGGTTATTAGGTCAAGTGAAACCATGGTTCAGATCCTGACTATAAAGTTCAATAAGTTGGTAATATAGATCTGGATCCATTGTGAATCATGAATCAGGCTATATACATGATATTGACAGCTTTTTACTAAAATCCACATTGCAGAATTTGACCAAATACAAAGAAAGTATTCTGTTAATATCTTTTGATTTTGCACAAAATGTAAAGTCAGTCACTGAATCCTGAAACTATTATTTAGAAGGAAAGAAACATAAACATCTTCTTTAAGTAATGTACACAAAATGTGAACCATAGAGAATTCTTACAGTAATGTACACAAAATGTGAACCAAATAGCATTTTTAAAGTAATGTACACAAAATTTGAACCATTGAGCATTCTTAAAGCAATGTACACAAAATGTGAACCATATAGCATTTTTAAAGTAATGTATACAAAATTTGAACCATAGAGAATTCTTAAAATAATATACACAAAATGTGAACCATATAGCACTTTTAAAGTAATGTACACAAAATTTGAACCATAGAACAGTTTCAAAGAAATTTACAGAATATTTCCACCACAGGGCATTCTCAAATGAATTTACAGAATACTTGGATTAAAGTGTATTCACAAAGTAATTTCCACAATAGTTGAATCAAAGAGTATTCTCAAAGTAATGTACACAATAACAGTATCAAAGAGTATTCTCAAAGTAATGTACACAGTAACAGTATCAAAGAGTATTCTCAAAGTAATGTACACAATAATTGAATCAAAGAGTATTCTCAAAGTAATGTACACAGTAACAGTATCAAAGAGTATTCTCAAAGTAATGTACACAATAACAGTATCAAAGAGTATTCTCAAAGTAATGTACACAAAACAGTATCAAAGAGTATTCTCAAAGTAATATACACAATAACAGTATCAAAGAGTATTCTCAAAGTAATGTACACAATAACAGTATCAAAGAGTATTCTCAAAGTAATGTACACAATAACAGTATCAAAGAGTATTCTCAAAGTAATGTACACAATAACAGTATCAAAGAGTATTCTCAAAGTAATGTACACAATAACAGTATCAAAGAGTATTCTCAAAGTAATGTACACAATAACAGTATCAAAGAGTATTCTCAAAGTAATGTACACAATAACAGTATCAAAGAGTATTCTCAAAGTAGTGTACACAATAACAGTATCAAAGAGTATTCTCAAAGTAATGTACACAATAACAGTATCAAAGAGTATTCTCAAAGTAATGTACACAATAACAGTATCAAAGAGTATTCTCAAAGTAATGTACACAATAACAGTATCAAAGAGTATTCTCAAAGTAATGTACACAATAACAGTATCAAAGAGTATTCTCAAAGTAATGTACACAATAACAGTATCAAAGAGTATTCTCAAAGTAATGTACACAATAACAGTATCAAAGAGTATTCTCAAAGTAATGTACACAATAACAGTATCAAAGAGTATTCTCAAAGTAGTGTACACAATAACAGTATCAAAGAGTATTCTCAAAGTAATGTACACAATAACAGTATCAAAGAGTATTCTCAAAGTAATGTACACAATAACAGTATCAAAGAGTATTCTCAAAGTAATGTACACAATAACAGTATCAAAGAGTATTCTCAAAGTAATGTACACAATAACAGTATCAAAGAGTATTCTCAAAGTAGTGTACACAATAACAGTATCAAAGAGTATTCTCAAAGTAGTGTACACAATAACAGTATCAAAGAGTATTCTCAAAGTAATGTACACAATAACAGTATCAAAGAGTATTCTCAAAGTAATGTACACAATAACAGTATCAAAGAGTATTCTCAAAGTAGTGTACACAATAACAGTATCAAAGAGTATTCTCAAAGTAATGTACACAATAACAGTATCAAAGAGTATTCTCAAAGTAATGTACACAATAACAGTATCAAAGAGTATTCTCAAAGTAATGTACACAATAACAGTATCAAAGAGTATTCTCAAAGTAATGTACACAATAACAGTATCAAAGAGTATTCTCAAAGTAATGTACACAATAACAGTATCAAAGAGTATTCTCAAAGTAATGTACACAATAACAGTATCAAAGAGTATTCTCAAAGTAGTGTACACAATAACAGTATCAAAGAGTATTCTCAAAGTAATGTACACAATAACAGTATCAAAGAGTATTCTCAAAGTAATGTACACAATAACAGTATCAAAGAGTATTCTCAAAGTAATGTACACAATAACAGTATCAAAGAGTATTCTCAAAGTAATGTACACAATAACAGTATCAAAGAGTATTCTCAAAGTAATGTACACAATAACAGTATCAAAGAGTATTCTCAAAGTAGTGTACACAATAACAGTATCAAAGAGTATTCTCAAAGTAATATACACAATAACAGTATCAAAGAGTATTCTCAAAGTAATGTACACAATAACAGTATCAAAGAGTATTCTCAAAGTAATGTACACAATAACAGTATCAAAGAGTATTCTCAAAGTAATGTACACAATAACAGTATCAAAGAGTATTCTCAAAGTAATGTACACAATAACAGTATCAAAGAGTATTCTCAAAGTAATGTACACAATAACAGTATCAAAGAGTATTCTCAAAGTAATGTACACAATAACAGTATCAAAGAGTATTCTCAAAGTAATGTACACAATAACAGTATCAAAGAGTATTCTCAAAGTAATATACACAATAACAGTATCAAAGAGTATTCTCAAAGTAATGTACACAATAACAGTATCAAAGAGTATTCTCAAAGTAATGTACACAATAACAGTATCAAAGAGTATTCTCAAAGTAATGTACACAATAACAGTATCAAAGAGTATTCTCAAAGTAATGTACACAATAACAGTATCAAAGAGTATTCTCAAAGTAATGTACACAATAACAGTATCAAAGAGTATTCTCAAAGTAATGTACACAATAACAGTATCAAAGAGTATTCTCAAAGTAATATACACAATAACAGTATCAAAGAGTATTCTCAAAGTAATGTACACAATAACAGTATCAAAGAGTATTCTCAAAGTAATGTACACAATAACAGTATCAAAGAGTATTCTCAAAGTAATGTACACAATAACAGTATCAAAGAGTATTCTCAAAGTAATGTACACAATAACAGTATCAAAGAGTATTCTCAAAGTAATATACACAATAACAGTATCAAAGAGTATTCTCAAAGTAATGTACACAATAACAGTATCAAAGAGTATTCTCAAAGTAATGTACACAATAACAGTATCAAAGAGTATTCTCAAAGTAATGTACACAATAACAGTATCAAAGAGTATTCTCAAAGTAATGTACACAATAACAGTATCAAAGAGTATTCTCAAAGTAATGTACACAATAACAGTATCAAAGAGTATTCATAAAACAAGCTATACAATAGATGGATCAAAGTACATCCTCAGCACAGTTTGTACAAAGAGCAATCTCAAAGCAGTGTACACAATAGTTTGTACAAAGAGCAATCTCAAAGCAGTGTACACAATAGTTTGTACAAAGAGCATTCTCAAAGCAGTGTACACAATAGTTTGTACAAAGAGCAATCTCAAAGCAGTGTACACAATAGTTTGATCAAAGAGCTTTCTCAAAGTAATTTACACAGTAGTTTGATCAAAGAGCTTTCTCAAAGTAATTTACACAGTAGTTTGATCAAAGAGTATTCTCAAAGTAATTTACACAGTAGTTTTATCAAAGAGTATTCTCAAAGTAATTTACACAGTAGTTTGATTAAAGAGCTTTCTCAAAGTAATTTACACAGTATCGTATTTTCCGGCCTATAAGTCAAGACTTTTTGACTTGAAAATTCGGTCTTCGTCTTATACTCCGAATCGACTTATATATGGATTTTGTCATTGAAATTGCATCGACTTATATATGGATTACAGTATCCGGTATGCTATTGATATTGCTCTATGATCGGCATAATCGAAAACAGGTCACATAGAAGTACAAATTCATGTTAAATTACTATGTCAATAAATTGTCATAAAATAATATGACTGCATTTATATTTTGTCATTATTTATTTTGCATTCTGCGTGTTTTTTCTTATTTCTCAAACATAAAATAAAACAATTACCGGTAAAAACTTCACCGGGCCGCATAGTACACTTACGGTCTATACTCTATAGTGTACTGTACTAATTCAAAGCATATTGTTTGTTCCTAAAAAAAAAAAGATATGAAATAACTGATCCATTAATATTTGATTTTCCAGTATAATGTTGGACACACGTATATAGATCATGCATTCTACTGAATCCCCCAAATCATATGTTTCTAATTGTATTTGACAAAGTTTCTCAAATAAATTACCGTAGGTTTAAACTACACTAAAATCAGATATATAGATGGACTACCAGTACTAATAGATCATCAGTGATCCATGATTTTTAGTTTCGCAATTCAGTTTAAAGCAAATTGTAATGTCAACACTTCACCTATATTCATTCTTAACCAGCTGACGTTTCAGTGTCTCTCTTTGATTATACCGGTTGTTGATAAATTTGTATTTGGTTTCCAACAACAATCAAAGCCAGTTGCCGCAATTGTTTCGACCTTGATATTGGCTTTAGCTACCGATACTAGTTACCATATTGCCGGTACCCCATTGTTCTTTATCATTAATCCGCATCAATTACGCTACTCGTGTTTAATATCAATGGGATTAAGTACAACAATAAATGATGCCCACTCCCTTCTCTAGATCTAAATACATGTAATGAATTTAGCCATGGGCATTGTTTTCATTGCTTTAGTACAGGTTAAAATACAACCAGTTCTGCCTGCTGTATTTATTAGAGTACATCAAAAGAACATGACGCAATAGCTGGGCTAGCTGGGCGGCAAGTTCAAAAGACTTTGACTAGCAGCTTGGGTGGGAAAAAGTGCTGAAATTTACAATGACTGAATTCAGAGACAAAGATCCTGAGACGTACATGTAGTTATTATAAGAATACACTTTAACTTCCATTATTTAATATACGAACAAGTACTATTTCATCATTCGTTACGTACACCCGTTACGTAATTTTTGTTATTTTCTTTTCATTGAATTCAGTCAAATAATGATCTGTGACAAAATTATTTAATATTTTACATCTGTGTGTGGATATTTTCGATGGAAATATTTGTATTATGGATTCAATGTATGTTACAAGATTCGCTGGTGAGTACACGGTGTTGATACTCTTTTCATGCAATAGATTATACATGTATATATAAATTAGACACGTGTATGTACCAATGCATGGTTCTCTGAATAAAGTACTGTAATTGTATTTGACAAAGTTTCTCAAATTAATTACCGTAGGTTTAAACTTTCAACTGGAAGGAATGATCATAGCTCTTGTTGCAATGGATATTGCTGGTAATATGGAATATCATACGACGATACCATCAATATTCATGCAACCGGAAGTTACTACCGGTTGTATAAAATACAAAGCCAAGTTATTGACCTGGCCTCGTCTTATACTCCGAATCGACTTATATATGGACGAAGGATGGAAAATTTACAAAATTGGTCAATTCGACTTATACTCCGCATCGACCTATAGGCCGAAAAATACGGTAGTTTGATCAAAGAGTATTCTCAAAGTAATTTACACATGGTGTGTTCAAAGAGTATTCTTAAAGTAATTAACACAATATTTGGATCAAAGAGTATTCTCAAAGCAATTTACACCATAGTGAAAGAAAAAGCATTCTAGCATAAAGATCTTTAAGGTTTTAAAGATGATGGTAATTTATCATCAGTGTTGCTATTCTTAAAAATTAAAACCAAAAGTTTCACAGATGACAATCTGATGTCAATGCATTACACTGTTGTACAGAAGATCTTGAATCTGCCATTGCAAAACATAGAACAAAATCATTTAAGTGTTTCTTCTAACCAAAAAGACAGTTGAATAGAATTCAAATCATTTTGTACCTTTCTTGTAAATAAAAAAAAATCAGTTGAATAGAATTCAAATCATTTTGGACTTTTCTTGTTACTAAAAAGATGGTTGAACATAATTTAAATCATTTTGGACCTATCTTGTAAATTAAAAGATGGTTGAATGGAATTCACATCATTTTGGACCTATCTTGTAAATAAAAAATCAGTTGAAAAGAATTCAATTCATTTTGGACTTTTCTTGTAAATACAAAATCAGTTGAATAAAATTTAAAGCATTTTGGACCTTTCTTGTAAATAAAATCACAGTTAAATAGAATTAAAAGCATTATGTACCTTTCTTGTAAATAAATAGACAGTTGAATAGAATTAAAAGCATTTTGGACTTTCTTGTAAATTAAAAGATGGTTGAATAGAATTCAAATCATTTTGGACTTTTCTTGTAAATAAAAAGACGGTTGAAAAGTATTCAAATCATGTTGGACCTTGCTTCTAACAAAAAAGACAGTTGAATATAATTCAAATCATTTTGGACCTATCTTGCAAATAAAAAGATGGTTGAATATAATTCAAATCATTTTGGACCTTTCTTGTAAATAAAAAGACAGTTTTATAGAATTCAATTTATTTTGGACCTTTCTTGCAAATAAAGAGATTGTTGAATAGAATTCAAATCATTTTGGACCTTTCTTGCAAATTAAGAGATGGTTAAATAGAATACAAACCATTTTGGACCTATCCTGCAAATAAAAATACAGTTGAAAAAAATTAAAATCATTTTGGACCATTCAATAGAATTCAAATCATTTTAGACCTTGCTGGTAAATAAAAAAAACCTATCTTGCCCCAAAAAATATAGTTGAATAAAATTAAAAGCATTTTGGACCATTTAATAGAACTCAAAGCATTTTGGACCATTTAATAGAACTCAAAGCATTTTGGACCATTCAATAAAATTCAAAATATTTGTGACCGTTCAATAGAATTCAAAGCATTTTTGACCTTTCAATAGATTTTAAATCAATTGTGGACCATTCAATAGATCTCAAATCATTTTTGACAATTCAATAGAATTCAAATAATTTTGGACCATTTAATAGATGTCAAATCATTTTTGACCATTCAATAGAATTCAAATAATTTCTGACCATTCAAAAGAATTCAAATTATTATGTAATTTGATCAAGTTTGACAGGTGTCCTTGCATAACATCTTTAAAATCTAGACACATTAAATCAGTTCTTGACAGGTATGCCCAGTGTAGTCCAGATAGCTATGCTGACTACTGTGACGCATTTGACATTAGGATAATTTCAGACAATTAATGCTATCTCAGGCTCTCTTGGGTCTCTTACTTTTTAGAAGAAACCTCCAAAAAGTAACTACGTAAATAGTTCATAAGAAAAGTAATCATTTTATGGTAGCATTACAAAAAATTACTAAAAAAAAAATGCAGAATCAGAATTGCCTTACTAAATTACCCCTTTTTATGATGGGGCTAATACACATTACTTGCATTATAATGAGGAAGCATTATACTGAGTTATATTCTAACAAGTCCATGTCATAACATTGCACAACAAAAATATAATATGGTACTAGCCATGAACCAAAACAAAGTGAAATGTAAGTAATGAGCATCTAAAGACATTTATTGGAATCCATGAGCTTTTCCATTTTATAAGAGTTACAGTGGTATACTGGGGTCCTTTATAGTGAGGTACCACCTAATCATGTTACAATACGGTTATATCTTGGGGTTCCTTATATTTAAGGGACCATCCTACCCATGTTATGTAAGGGGCAGTGGTGTAATGGGTTCTTCATAGTAAGTGACCATATGTCTGACATTATAAGAGGGGCAGCAATATATTTGGGAAATTTATAGTGGGGGACCACCAGATGCATGTTACAAGAGTGGCAGCGGTATGCTTATGGCATTTATTGTGAAGCACCACCTTACCTGTGTTATAACAGGGACAGTGGTATAATGGTGTGCATTATAGTGGGGCACCACCTTACCTGTGTTATAACAGGGACAGTGGTATAATGGTGTGCATTATAGTGGGACACCACCTTACCTGTGTTATAACAGGGACAGTGGTATACTGGTGTGCATTATAGTGGGACACCATCTTACCTGTGTTATAACAGGGACATTGGTATACTGGTGTGCATTATAGTGGGGCACCACCTTACCTGTGTTATAACAGGGACAGTGGTATACTGGTGTGCATTATAGTAGGACACCACCTTACCTGTGTTATAACAGGGACATTGGTATACTGGTGTGCATTATAGTGGGGCACCACCTTACCTGTGTTATAACAGGGACAGTGGTATAATGGTGTGCATTATAGTGGGGCACCACCTTACCTGTGTTATAACAGGGACAGTGGTATACTGGTGTGCATTATAGTAGGACACCACCTTACCTGTGTTATAACAGGGACAGTGGTATACTGGTGTGCATTATAGTGGGGCACAACCTTACCCATATTGTGGTATAATGAGGTGCTTCCTAGCAAGGGACCATCCTACCTATGGTATAGTATGGGCAGTGATATACTGGAGTTGTTTTAAATGATGTATGATCCATCCCATGATATAATAGGGGCAGTCGTATACTGAAGTGCTTTATTATGAGGGACCATTTTGTAAGAGCTGCAGCACTGTAATGGATAGATTTAAAGCGAGGGACACCAAATGTAGGTTATAAGTGGCAGTGGTATACTGAGGAGATTTATTGCGAGTGATTAATGTATTAGGACTACTTAGTCATCTTGATGTCTATTGTGTAAATTGATCCTTACCAGTCTAGATAATTATTGTACATGCAAATTATAAATAAGATTAATACTGGTAATATTTCTGTCTGATTACCATTTTACAGAGATGCAGAAGACTGGCATTGAAACGATGTGGAGGATACTAAAACCAAAAAGCAGTATTTAACATCAGTTCATGCTTACAGAGAGTAAATCATGTACCCAGAATGATAGACCTTACTGATGATCATCCTTGGGGACATGGGGCTGACCGATTTTTTTCTCATCATTCCTCACCACTGGATACAAATGAAAATACAGTAGTTGATGCCTTGAATAATTCAAGAAGCAAATCAAGTAATATGATTGGATCCAATACAAATTGTTTGAAAATCTGAGTGCTCCTTTGAATACATTCACTGTAGTACATTAACATTAGGAACACGCTTTGCTACCTATCAAATCCAGCAATCACAGAATCATGAAAAATGTCTATTCTATCTATATTCCAGAGATGAAGGGAAGAAATTCATCCTAACCTTTTCCCTTACCTTCCCTCACCACCACTTGGTGGCTTCATTTGTTTACCAAATTTTAGTAGATTAATCGATTAAACTTGTTCTTTGCAAGATACTTTGGTTGGGCAATGGCATTATTTATATTCATTTTGAGGCAGCTGATCTGATTCCATGACAGTGTCCACTACACTGACCACTGTAACAAAGGGATTTAGGCTAGAGGCAATGGTATTTTCTTTATACACTTGAAAAGAGTTTGAAAAATTATTAATCTTTCTTTGAATATTTATGTAAACAGACTTTGTAAATGTTACATTTTTATTCAAAATGTAACGTTAAATAAAATACTAAACTATTCTGACACATACATAGTAGGCTTGGTTATTTATCTCCAAATGATAGTGCAGCAACTTACTTAGGTCTGATTGGTTTGTTACAAAAATGTCCTAATTCTGATTGGTTTGTAACAACACTGACATAGGTCTGATTGGTTTGTTACTGTACTGACTTAGGTCTGATTGGCTTGTTACTATACTGACTTAGGTCTGATTGGTTTCTTACAATACTGCAAAAGTACCTGTAGTTTCAACCAACTTAACTAGTTTGTAAGAGTTTATGTATCTTTACTAGATTCAATGTTTTAATTGTATAAGCACACATACCAAACAATGGACACAAGCAGATTTATTTAACTACCATTTAGATGACATCTCACTGCCATTTCTCTTGCCAATATTTGTTTTCTTTGTGCACCTTCATCATTTTCATGCAAACCTTTAACTTCTAAAAAGAATGATAAATATCATTTACTGACAATTGTTTCCCATAATGTCGCCTTGTTATAGATATTCATTATCAATAATTACATTTAAAATAAAGATTACATTCTGCTTATTAACATATCTGAATTTTTTTTACTGTGATTTTGGGGTGGGATCAAATCAATTGGTTCAGTCCATGCAGGCTCTTTGAAAGTTAACTGAAACAAGGCCTCTGTGACTTGAACTGTACAGCAGATTTTGGCAATGTCAAATAAAGGTCAGCACTCAAAATTACAAATATAATTACATACTTCAAAGAAAGAAGTAGAGTTCTCATCTCACTAATAAGGAAATAACTCAAAAATAAAATGTTGACAAGAATCATGACTATTGCAGTTAGTAATGATGTATTTCTCAAAAATTTGTCATACCTTTTGATGCAAGCAGTTGTTTCCCATTGGACACAATGCAGATACTAGATTGTTTTATAAATGACAACTTGTTTTGCATATTCAACAAAATTGTCTCAGTCAAATATTAATCATGATATCCATCAATAAATTATGTGGTTTCTGCAAATATTAATATCATTGCTATTATTAAACTTTATATTGATGAAACCTCTAAAGAGTTAATTTTCCAGTTTGAAGTTTCACATGACATCATTTGCAGGAGTTATGGCCTCTGGTTTTCTGTTCTTTTGACTTTTTAATTATAGCAAGGATTTGTTGGATTTCAGGTTTATCATGACAAGGCCTTCAGATGGTTGAATTCCAGTATTTACTTGAGGCCCTTATTTCTAATCATTCTAGATAAGGATTGTTAGATATTAACCAAATTTAGGATGTGTGTTTAATGTTCATCTTTCTATGAAGAAGACTCCATACAAGTTTGATTTCCATCTTTCTATAAAGAAGACTTCATATAAGTTTGATTTCTATCTTTCTATAAAGAAGACTCCATACAAGTTTGATTTCCATCTTTTTATAAAGAAGACTTCATACACGTTTGAATTTTATCTTTTTATAAAGAAGACTTCATACAAATTTGATGTCTATCTTTCTATAAGGAAGACTCCATACAAGTTTGATTTCCATTTTTCTATAAAGAATACTTCATACACGTTTGAATTTTATCTTTCTATAAAGAAGACCTCATACAAATTTGATGTCTTTTTTTTCTATAAAGAAGATTTCATACAAGTTTGATTTCCATCTTTCTATAAAGAAGACTTCATACACGTTTGAATTTTATCTTTTTATAAAGAAGACTTCATACAAATTTGATGTCTTTCTTTCTATAAAGAAGATTTCATACAAGTTTGATTTCCATCTTTTTATAAAGAATACTTCATACACGTTTGAATTTTATCTTTTTATAAAGAAGACTTCATACAAATTTGATGTCTATCTTTCTATAAGGAAAACTCATACAAGTTTGATTTCCATCTTTCTATAAGAAGACTTCATACATGAATGAATTTTATCTTTCTATAAAGAAGTCTTCATACATGTTTGATTTCCATCTTTCTATAAAGAGGACTTCATACACGTTTGAATTTTATCTTTCCATAAAGAAGACTTCATACACAATTGAGTTTTATCTTTCTATAAAGAAGACTTAAAATTTGATGTCTATCTTTCTATAAAAGGACTTCATACAAAGTTGATGTCTATCTTTCTTTAAAGATTTCATACCAGTTTTATTTCCATCTTTCTATAAAAGGACTTCATACAAAGTTGATGTCTATCTTTCTATAAAGAGGACTTCATACAAATTTGATGTCCATCTTTCTCTAAAGAAGATGTCATACAAGTTTGAATTCCATCTTTCTATAAAGACGACTTCACATGAGCTGATTTCTATCTTTCTATAAAGAGGACTTCACGTCAGTTGATTTCTATATTTTTAAGCCATGGTGTTATGACTCCTGATTCACCATTCACCACACTTTGGTTTCATCAAAATACTGATACATATGATTGGTAGAACTTTACAGATTTGTTAAAATCTCTGATGTTTAAATTCAGATATATACTTTGCATGAGGTTAACGTTTTGCAGACTTTTGTCATTGCATTTTAACAAAATTAGGAATCGTTGGATTACAGGTGTTTAGCACACATGTTTAAGTTGTTGAATTCCCATAAAAGTTTGACTGCCAGGCTTTAAGATCGAGAGTTTGTAGAGTTATGGCACATTAAATAAACTGTTTTATGTCCACAAAGTTTGTCTGTTGAAGGTCCTACTAAGTCAATATTAGCATTGGATTTATCAGTATTCAGATATTTTCAAAATTATTCAGAAATTTTGTTGTGAATTCATTCTGTGTTGAAATATGGATCCTTTCAGGACAGTATGCTCTACCTTATTTTTTAACTGATTTTAAGGAGTATATTTGTAGCATATTTTGAATTTATTTAGTTATTCCATTATCAATTATTTTTGTACTATAAATGACTGATTTATTTACATTGTCAGCCTTGTGTAGCATGGAATAAACATCCATCTTTATGAGCTAAATAGTGTATTGTCAGTCTTATGTAACATGGAATAAACATTCATCTTTATGAGCTTTATAGTGTATTGTCAGTCTTGTGTAACATGGAATAAACATCCATCTTTATGAGCTTTAAAGTGTGACGTCAGTCTTGTGTAACATGGAATAAACATTCATCTTTATGAGCTTTATAGTGTATTGTCAGTCTTGTGTAACATGGAATAAACATTCATCTTTATGAGCTTTATAGTGTATTGTCAGTCTTGTGTAACATGGAATAAACATCCATCTTTATGAGCTTTATAGTGTATTGTCAGTCTTGTGTAACATGGAATAAATGTCTGACAGTATGAGCTGTATAGTTTAAAAAATATATTAAAAAAATGATCATCTGTTTGTTTTTATTCTGTCTATTTCTCTCACACATAGATTATACTTAGATTCATTGACCCAAATTTTATTCCTTGACCCAAATTTAATTCATTGACCCAAATTTAATTCCTTGAGTGCACAATAAAACTTTGAAACCGTGAGATCATGTATGTTGCCATTAAACATACAGAGTTCGAAATTTGATATTTGTCACTAACTTCAGGTATTCATTTTAATTCATTTTTCTTCTTCTTCAGAATAAAATGAGTTATGTAAATGACATTGGAATATGTTTGACAAATTTAACATTTTTAAAAAATAATTAAAAAGGTGTTTTTAATTACAAGTTCATGATTACAGTTATGCTTGTGATTACAGGCCATATCCAGAATTAAAAATGTTCAGTATTACAGGAAATCATACAGGTCCTCATCATGATCATGAATATTTTGTACTTAACATTAATCACAAAGGACTTTCAGGATGGAATTTGTAATTGGTTGCTCACCAGTTTTATATAATCTCTAGGCCTGAAGATTGTATTATAATGATAAGGTCATCATTTATTACAATGTTGCTCAGCAGTTTTACATAATCTCTAGGCCTGAAGATTGTATTATAATGATAAGGTCATCATTTATTACAATCCCGCATGGAGATGTAGGAGTTCTATTGATATCGACTTTTTAGCAACACTTACTCATTATTGGATATCAGGATATAAATTAATTGCCAATTGCATTTATATGTGCCTTTTAAAGTTGTTTTTTTAGGTCTGGTTTTATTGTTCTTTTTCAATCTCCTTAATTTCCCACCAGCATCTCTTTGTTATCAGCATAGATTAGGAACCATTCCATATAATTTGATGCAATTGGATGTTTACATTGTCTCATGGACCTAGATATGCCCTTTAAACATTGTCTTGTCTCCCTTTTTGGGAGTTAGGGCCCATAACAGTTAACTAATACCTTTACATATGATGTTGTAACTTGCACAACTCAATATTTAAGATATTCTGATGCAATGTACTATTATCATTGTCTATTAGACCATATTTGCCTTTTATCTCATTGGCTCTATTTGAAATGGTTATAACACTTGACACATTTTCAAATGGGATGTAACTGCTCTGTTGGCCAAAAATCAAAAATATCAATATCAAAAATAATAACATCTGCCTCGGAAACGGGTGATCATGGGTTTGAACCCCAGGTGAGTCATACCACAGACTTATTAAATAAATGGTACTAACAGCTGCCTTGCTTGGCGCTCAGCATTAAGTGTTAGGACTGGTTGGCCTGGTGTCAGGATAATGTGACTGGGTGGGACATCATGCTACATGTATCTGGCATGATGCTCTGGTGCTAGACATTACTATTAACTACCACGCTGCAGACATCATAGCAGTATGTCTGAAAAATTGTTAATGCTATGTTTAAAATCCAAATCACACACACACACGCGCACACACACACACACACA
The DNA here is from genome assembly GCA_030141615.1 of Unio pictorum. Taxonomy (NCBI): domain Eukaryota; kingdom Metazoa; phylum Mollusca; class Bivalvia; order Unionida; family Unionidae; genus Unio; species Unio pictorum. Next base: position 2,270,170 of record JARLTB010000065.1, on the reverse strand, counting down.
CACACACACACTGAAATGGCACAGCATAATAACCATTCAACATATGCTGATGCGATTTGATATGGACATTGTCTCATAGACTTTCATGTAACTTTAATGGGTTCAGTCTTATTTGTGCCATGTTGACAAACTTTGGCCCTTGTCAGAAAATTCTTGTTATTATATGGAAGCTTGAAATGTTGCTTGCAGTTGGCAAAGCTTAATAACCTTTCAATGGAATTTGGTAAAAAAAAAATGTTTCCTAGACGTAAATGTAACTTTCATTGATACTTCAACTAATGTAGAGTTATGGCCCATGTCAACTGACTTCATATCTTTACACTGAATGTGCTGTTGTTAATTTGGATACCGGTATCTAAAAAATCAGTCAACATATTGAAATATAATGTGAACATTGTTTCACAGACCTAGATTTGTCTATCATGGGTTTTGTCTTATCCTCTCCATGTTTGACGCCGTTACACCAATTGTTAATTTATTAATTTTGTACCTTTAAAATTATATTATGTCTTTATTGATGAGTTACTGAAGAAGATGGATTTGGCATTACAAGTTGCTAAGGAGTTGGATTTGGCATTCCAAGTTGCTAAGGAGTTGAATTTGGCATTCCAAGTTGCTAAGGAATTAGATTAACATTCCATGTTGCTAATGAGCTGGATTTCAGACACACACACACACACACACACACACACACATATATATATATCTCATCTCTTTTCTCGGTAATGATCCATGGATTAGATCAAGGTTTCCAAACAAGGAGTGAAAGCGGCCAATATAAATAAAGCCTGATCAATACATGTGTCAGCTAAAAGAATACTTTCCTTATCAAAGTCATTACCAATAGCAGTCTTTGCCATAGCTCTGGAAACTGCACAAGCTGAGAATAAATCAGGGAATTCTTGTCCAATTGAATCGAATTTCTGACCCAAACAAGGCTTGCCAGTTACAAGTGGATTAACCACAACCTTGTCCCCAGTTAGGCCATTGCTTAGTAACGAATGAATGACCTCTACAGGAATACTGAGACTATTCCAACTGTTACATTTCCTGAGAATAAGTCAGATGACAAATTTACACTATGGAGAGGAACATTAACAGAGCTGCACTCTACTCCTTGAATAAGAACACTCAGAAGAAGAAGAAGACTTTTCAGAAAAAGGCAAAGTACCTGACAATAAAATACTCTGAGAAGCTACTGTGCCCCTTCAAATTTTAATAAGGGTGGGATTGGCCGAATCACCCAAGAATTATATAGAAAGCTTTGTAAACAAATTCAAACAATTTATTTAAATGGAAAAAGATTTTAAAAATGGAAAAAGAACATAATTTTATGAATCAAATTCAAATATAATGCAAGAATAATCCACAAATTAAATTGCAAAAGTCCTAGTAATGAAATGTTCTAATAGATTCAAGTTCGAGTCCTGATGGAAAACTCAAGATGAAAGACAATGACGAATGCTGAAATCTGTCTTGTGATTAACTACAGTTCCTTGTAGAAGCACAATATTTAACACTCCGGTGTTGGAAATCCCAATAAAATTGTGAGAAACTGTCTTTGTCCAGGAAATATCTACGAGCCCATGAAATATTTCCAGAAATATGAAAAATATGAATTAATCTTTTAAAATCCAAATAAACTAAAGAAAAGTTAACTTGGATTCAAAAACTGACTACAACAAAAGAAAATAACTTAACGTCCCAAAACTTACTATATTTCACTAAATCAAAGATTATATTGTATTCTAATACACAGTTTCTATACAAATCACCAAATTGTGAAATCATGGGGGGGGGGAGCAAAATCATGTGATCGTTTATATCACGTACTCCTAAAATGACCCTGACGAGAACCATTCATTTATTTTAAAATAAAACTTGCTTACTTCTTAATTCACTAGTTTCATCTTGACCTTGACAACAACCAAAAATTTTAAAAGTAAAATAAAACCTGTTTGCGTTTTTGCCACTAACCTTGAAATAAAGGTCAGGATCTATATCACCATTACTTGTTTACCAAAGTATAAATCAAGTCAACCCATTTTCTGAAGAAGAAAAAAAGCATCATATCTAGTGAATAAATTTACATTACATTATCAAGTAATATATATATATATATATATATATATATATATATATATATATTCCGATATACATAAGAATACCAAAAAGGTGCATGAACAGCAAAGGGTCAGGATCTCTGCTGAATTTGTAAATATTCGTTTATGCACATCCCCTCACACGTCCCACACTAGTTGGTGCCAGCGGTTGGATTAGAAGAAGATACAGATATAAAAGTCACTCCCCCGCCACTTGGAGGTAGAACTGCTGTCGTCACAAGGAAATCCATGATAAAATTACTTAAATACAACACAACCTTCAATTTGTGCCACACGTCGTTTAAACTAGTCCAAACAATACTCGTACTAGTGCAAAGGTCAGTCCATATTTTCTGTCTCTACCGCCCTCCTCCTAATAGGAAAAAAACAGCTGACTGAATTGCTCTATCTGGAACAGTTTCCAAATATTCTGGAGTATGGAAATTCGATAGGTGGCAGCCCGATCATTCTTGGAGATTTCGACTTTCATTTTGACTGTCCTGGAAACTCGTACACGTCAAAACTCCTAGATTCTATTCATGTTTTCAACCTTAAACAGTCAGTTAACCAAACCAACCTGTAAACATGCTCGCATTTTAGACTTGATTTTTCATAGACCTGATGATAATACTCTGCAATCAACCCTTGTATCCCACGAACTTGCTTCAGATGATCTCTGCATTATAAGCCATCTCGACATATCAGTCCCTAGCCCCCCACCTTTATTTGCTTCGAAGAAAAATCTCCGTATGATAAATAAAACCAAACTAAAGCATGACATTCAAGCATTACAGCATTACAACTCTATAAATGCCAGCGTTCATTGCTTGAAAAACATGCCTCAGCCACCAAATGAAGAGTATCAATTCAAAAGTGTTCTCCGTGGTATAGCAGTGTTAGGGATCAGCTTCGCACTGCTAAAAGAGACCGTCGTAAAGAAGAGAGGCTTTGGCTTTCCGCCAGACTCACTATTCATAAACAAATCTATGAAGCCGCTAAGAAAAACGCCACAAACATAGTCCATTGGGCCAAATTATCCCACTACAGTACTAAGATCACGGAGAGTAACAGCTGCAAAGAGCTCTTCGAGATAACTAACAAACTATTGTTAAGGAACAAATGTACACCATTTCCAACTACCTTCTCGCCAGTTGACCTCCCGGACCTATTTGCAAATTGCTTCAGCGACAAAGTACAAACCATTAGAGACACGCTTGACAACACAATTTAAATTGACTCGTCACCATATAGTTATGAATCGGAATTGAAGCGATAACCATTATAAGCATTTGAACCTGTTTCTATGGATTTAGTACAAATAAAGAGTGCAAGAAAGTCATGTGAACTTGATCCAATTTCAACATCACTGCTGCTTGAGTGCTTAAACCCAATATTGCCTTCACTAACTGATGTTATCAATATATCGCTCTCATCCTGGGAAGTTCCATCATTTTGCAAAACTGCCATTGTAATGCCTCTGCTGAAGAAACCAACACTTGACCATAAAGATTTAAAGAAATGCTGCCCAGTTTCTAATCTCCCATTCATATCAAAAACCTTAGAAAAGGTCGTTCTAACCTAATTTGTATCTCATCTGAATTCAGACAGTCTTTTTATCAATATATAGTCTGCATATCGCCCTTGTCATAGTACTGAAACTACTCTTCTGAAAGTAGTTAATCACATTCTCTCTGCTTTGGATAGTGGAAAAATTACAATCCTCACCCACCTTGGTTTGTCGTCAGCATTTGACACAATAGACCATGATATATTATTTCACCGTTTCCAGCATGTATTTGGCATTCACAATACAGCAATTACTGTGGTTCAGGTCCTACATAGTCAATAGGACATATTCTTTTCATTATATACACTCATCCGCTTTCAAATGTCATAGATCATCACCAGAGTCTGGCCAATTGTTCGCTGAAGACACCCAAATATACAAGTATAGCCACCCAACTGATGCTGATGCTACCATCCAAGGAGTAGAGGTGCACTTTTGATGTGAAATCATGGATGACATGTAACAAGCTGAAGATGCATGATGATACAACTGAGGCCATTCTGAGGCCCAGCAACGTGGAATGAATTGCCCAGTAAAATCAGACACAAAGCGAGGCAGCTGCTAGTACCGTTTCTATCAGTCTTTGGCATGACTCGGCTGTGGTTTAAATCCGCGAGTTCATATCTGAATATACATTAGAGAAGTACATTTAATGATGTATCGTAAGGGTTACCGCTTTGGTGACCTTAGTGGTTACAGCGTTAACCACGGATGCGGGTAGTCGTGGGTTCAATCCCCGGCCGAGCCATGCTAAAGACTTTTTTTAAAAAAAATATGGTACTAACAACTTGGGCTCAACATTAAAAACTATGTTAAAAATCCAAATCACACACACACACACACACACACACATAAAGTCCGCTCAGGTGGCCTAGTGGTTAGAGCGTCCGCTTCTGATGCGGGAGGTCGTGGGTTCGTATCATACCAAAGACTTATTAAAATGGTACTAATTTGACGTTCAGCATTAAGAGGCTAGTTTTAGGACTGATCAGCCTGAAAATAATGTGACTGGGTGGGACATCATTCTACATGTCTGCGGCATGATGCCCCAGTGCTAGACATAACTATAAATTGGTAAAGCTATGCTTAAGATCCATATTACATCACGCACGCACACATTTATCATGGGAGTTCTACACGTTCAATACGGTAAGTCGTTTTCAACCCTCTGTATATGTGTTTGCTGGATTATTTCCTTGAACGAACATCTTGTTTAGTTTAGTATAATATTATTGTCGAAAACTAAACTAATTCAAGTATAGAATACAATTCTAAATAAATTATATATATAATAGTGCATCTTTTCTATAACCATACAGGCTTTCTCCACAAAATATTGAAATAATTAAAATCTTGTTATACCATGTTGAATATTCGTTCCATTTATTTTTCTGATGTACGATACCTAAGCAAACAGATCATCCGATGTTATGATTTGTTACTTCGCTTACTTTACAAACATATCTGCCCACAGTTCTGCTGATGAATTAGTCATTCGCGACACAGTACTTGGTGCAAAAGTTTAGATAGTTGAAAAATGGAAAGATTTCATCGGAGTTTTGTTTCCTTGATACTGTTGTTTAATTATGCTGTGGTAAGTAATTGCTAACTAAATTAAGTGAGATAATGTTTCTTTATACTGGCAAGCAGTTATCCGCCTCGTTTTTTCTTTCTTTATCACCAGTTATGCCAGACAAATACAATGCGATAAATACCTCTTGGTCTGATGTTTGTTATATAAAATACTTAAATAAAATTTGTAATTTTGTGCGTGAGACAAGATCTTTTATTTTATGCACAGGCCCTCGTATCGTTGCTTACAATCGACCGGTCATACATGTACTATATAATAACTACATATATAACATAGTTAGTACATGTATGACCGGTCGATTGTAAGCAACGATACGAGCCCCTGTGAGTTTATGATGGTCTTGGCGTCCGGTTACCGCGTTACTATGAAGAAAACATAAAAAATGTCATTTATTTTATCTTGATACATTAGGAATTAACATATATGGCATTAGTCAACTGTCCGCCAAAGTCCTGGATATTCTTGACAGTACGCACATTTTGAGTCTACAGTAATACCGCAAACATTTGCGAGGTTAGGTTCCAGAACCCGTCGCGGATCAGGAGGAATTGCGAATGTTTGGTACGAGTCACTAAAAATGCTAATAATGCTAATTTCATGAGTTTAAACCCTAAATATGACCCAAATCATGCTCCCAAAGCACTTTAATTTCATTTAAAACTTAGCTTAATACATTACCCTTAAAAAAAACAAATTAATGGTTGGCGTAAAAATAGAGTGTAGTATCACCTAATGGGTATTTGCCACACTAACACATTTACAGTACGGTATACTAATATTACCCATATACTAATTCGTTGGCTGCTGTTTTCTTTTACATTCACAGTAAGGTAAAACCAGGTAACAAATGGAAAATATTTCGCAGATCTGTGAAAAAATTGCGGATAAAAATTATTTAGGTTCCAGTGAAAATTTTCCATGAATTTGTGAATCCAGAAATGCAAATGTTTGAGGTTTTGAATAGAGAACACCACTCCAATGTCCAAGTGGTTAAAACATCTGCCACGGAAGCGGGAGGTTGTAGGTTCGATCCCCGACTGAGTCATACCAAAGACTTAGAAAAATGGTACTAACAGCTACCTCGCTTAAAATCACAAATTAAACTTTAAGTAAGATCTTTGAATGCCCAGATTGTATTAGATACATTAAATAAATTAAAAATATTTTATCAGATTAATTAGTGGGTTTTTGTTATATTGTATTGTTTGATATGTTTGTAGCTATCCACAATCCCTGTGACTTGTATTGTGTGCCTGGTGTCTAGAATTTGAAGGTTTAACAGGGTTCGTTACCATATTTTATGCTATGGATCTAAGAACCAACACTGAAACTAAACTCGTGTGTTAAATGTAATAAATGTAATAACAGGATTTTTGCTGAATAGTTTTAGTTATGTGAGTAACGGTAGTTATTTAAATTGTGAAACAGATGACATGTTGACATTGTGCTTTGCATGATTTTGTGAATACAAGTAAATAAAAAGGGATTGGAATTGGATATGGTATGACTGGGATTTGATTGCTTACTTCAGTGTGTGCATACAATAAAAATATTTTTAAATATATTATTAGTTATTTTTCAAATGTTTAATCTCCACAACAGTGTAAACTTCCAGATATTATGTTTACATGCAAGCTACTCTGATGTGATGCACAATGACAGATTGATGGTAATTCTCAAATGCCATGGTAATAGGGATACTGTGGTATTAGGTCATTGCCTGTTTAACCTCCTGAAGTGCTTGGGTGATTGCACTTAACCACAGCCTACTACAATCTACAAGTATCTTAAATTGACCTTACAATATCACATGAATTGTATTATCTACCGTGTTTTATTGTTATACTGCCAAACATGGACACAACATATATATTGTATTATCTACCGTGTTTTGTAGTTGGATATATATATATATATATATAATAATAATATAAATATAGATATAATGATGTTGGCCATTAATATTTGTGCCTTTGAAATTCCTGAATTACCCAGTTTCATACTGAGCAAGTACTAATCATGGTATACAGTCGACTCCACTTAACTGCACATCGGTTACTGCACACTCCGGATAACTGCACGTAATCATGCCGGTCCCGTTTTTCCCCAATGCTTTTCAATGTAATGTACCGTACTTCGGTTATCTGCACACTCCTGTTAACTGCACAGTCTCATGACGGGCCTGAGGGTGTGCAGTTAACCGGAGTCGACTGTATTTTAATTTGCCCTTGAAATTCCTGAATTACTCAGTTTCATACTGAGTCAAATTATGGTTATTTTAATTTGCCCTTTAAATTCCTAAATTACCCAGTTTCATACTGAGTCAGATTATGGTTATTTTAATTTGCTGGTGACAGTCAAATTTGACATTTGATTGTAAGGTTAAGTTTGTAATCTTGCCAAGGTTCAACAGAGTACATTGGTTATTTGACCTTAGGCTTCAAATGAGTACAGGAAAATTATACATTGTAATGATGAAATTGGATAATTTATAATAATACAAAAATGTAAAGTGGCAATCATACAATAGCAGTGTTCTAAATTTACCCACATGTACCCACTGTTGTCCAGAATATTTCCATGGCAACTAGCTAATACATTAGGGATGGATCTGAATGAATTACTATGACTCATCTTCCATCAAATGATCAGTGAACACAGGGGCTTATTACAATTTATTCCAAAATTGGGAAGTGTCTATCGTACAATGGCAGTGTACTAGATTTACAAAGACGGTACATGTGTCCACCAAGTACCCACTGTTGTCCAGAATATTGCCATGGCAACTAGCTAATCATCTTGCATCAAATGATCAGTGAACATAGCCATATTACAGTTTTGACAATGTCAGTTCTGGAATATGAAAACTTAACATTCATCAGACTACTTTGTGGTTTGGGATATTTGCTACACAGATAGGCATATACCCTTGACATGTTACGTACATGCAGCCATATAAACATTTTTTTTATTAATTACAGTATGTGCACTATGGCCATGTTTATTAAGTTATGGTCCTTCCAGATGAGGTACACATCAGCTGTGTGAATAGTCTTTTCCAGTGAAGATATACAGCAGTCATATGAAAAGCCTAGCTCTAAATTGACACTAGGCACTGCTTTCTATCCATTTTGAATCACACCTGATTTTGAATGTATTTGTATTGCACAATTCCAATCTAGCTGATGATTATTTTATCCCATCACAATTTACTTATTTAAAATCCAACCTTGTTTTGTTGGCACATATTTTTTCAAATTAGAAAAGTGCAGTAGGTAGTGGCAAGAATTTGGTAAAATGCCATTTTCAGCACAAGATAGGCTATATATGGTGGAGGAAAAGTCATGGAAAGAACCACTGACCTATGAGAAGCTACTGGCAAGCTTTCTCACATATCCACATTGGCTGAACATGAGACTTGAATCCACATAGAGGTGAGATGGTAGTGATCCGTAACAGTGAGCTCTTGACTTAAGACCACCTAGCCACTCTGGGCCCCCTGCAAACGTAATGGTAAAGGATTGTTATTTTAAGTAGATGGAACAAGGTACATGGTTACAGTGGCTAAAATTTAAGTCTTTAAATATATACTTCATACATGTATGTTGTGCTGAATACCAACCACTATAACGAGTACAATTAAAATAAAGATAATGAATCTACATTGACAGAATTCTAGATCATAAAATGTCGTACAGTTGGAATATAAACTTATTATCCTTTTTTATTATTTGCTAGACATTCCAAAATAATGCATTGTGAAAACAAGCGGCTTATATAATATTTCTTTATTTTATTTGTAATAAAATAACATTTAAAACGTTGTTACTTCGACTACATTTAAATAGCTAGAAATTGAGACATTATCATTACATATGACAGAACTATACACATCAGCCGTAACAAAGCAGTAAGTACAAGACTGCTGCCTAGGATGTGGGAGGTTGTGGGTTTGATCCCTGGCCTAGTTATAGCTGAGCTTTTAAGAATGGTACTAGCAGCTGCTTCACTTGGCGCTCAGCATTAAGAGGATAGTGTTAGGACTGGTTAACCTGGTGTCGGGATAATGTGACTGGGTGGGACATAATGTTCAAAGTCTGCAGCATGATACCCCAGTGCTTGACATCACTATAAACTGTCACACTGCAGACATCATAATGATATGACTGAAATATTATTATGCTATGTTACAAATCTAAAACACACACGCACATACGCATACACATACGTTTCAATATTATGGCAGGAACCCTGTTAAAACGAATCTGTCTGAACAAAATCACTAAAGTCAAGAAACTTGGAAATTGATCATTATATCTTATATAAAGCTGGCTCCATTAGTCCAGCTTTGCATAGATTCTATAAACTCGACATATTTAAAATCTCATGGTCAGGAGCTGAAATTGGGAGTAATTCAAGGTCAAAGACAAGATAATTTCTGATGAGAACAATCCACTCCATTGCTATTTATAAGACCACTCAAAATAGTTCACTGACTTTCCACTACAAGTTCAGGACTTTCTACTAAACCAGGACCTACTAGTCCTTATTTCAGTCCATGATGGTTTAGTCCATAAAGGCATGAATAAACCGTGTGCTGGACATCGCTGCCATTATTTATGGTGGAAAATTCTTTTTTCTGTATTTTTGGGGGGTATATTATTCTGTATTTTTTTTGGGGGGGGGCTATATTAATGACAACATTGGAGCATTGTTAGGCCTGAGCAGGTGATATACATGAAATTTTGAATAGATTACATAGGACCTGTTTGTGAACTTGTCAAGAGACTGCACTGTATAGATATGATGTTGATGTTTACATAGAACAAAGTCCTCTGAACTTCATAAGCTTTGATAGCCTCAAGTACCATGTGTTCTCACTTTCTCACATCCCTCTTTAAATTGCATTTAATAATGAGTGTAATTAAGGCTACTTTTGTCCTGCAAGAATGAAAAATATAGACCCTGATAATATAACTATCACTTGATATTCAATGAAAATTATAGACCCTAATTGTACAACTTTGACTTGATATTCAGTGAAAATAGTGACCTTGATTGTACAACTGTGACTAGATGTTCACTGAAAATTATTGACCCTGATTGTACAGATGTGACTAGATGTTCAGTGAAAATTATTGACCCTGATTGTACAAATGTTACTTGATATTCGGTGAAAATAGTGACCCTGATTAAGCTTGTGAACGTGCTAAAGCTAGAAGCTATCATAAATATCCACATTTTATGTTGTTTTTAAAATTTTCTCTTCTATTGACCCTGCACTTTTTGTGTTTTAGAGACATGACCATCTACAAATATCACTTGTGACTATTGCCCATGCACTTTTTGTATGAACAGAGACATGACCATATACAAATATCACTTTTGACTATTGCCCATGTACATGTACTTTTTGTGTGAACAGAGACATGACCATATACAGATATCACTTTTGGACTTTCTTACCATGCTAGAAAGTTCATTCTTGATGACATGCCCTCATTCAGTGTATCCCCTAGGAGTGCAAGACTGAGAGTCAAATATCTCCTGGGGGTCAGACTGCAGACTGAGTAAAAACCAAACTTTGGTATCAAAACTGGGGGCAAATAAAAACTTTTGGGTCTCTGAAGCACAATTGAGGGAAACACCGCTCATTTCTACCCAGAACACCCACCCCTTTTTCATTGTACAGACATAGGTTACTGTTAACACTTTCACATGGTATGTAAGTGGTACATTGACCAATATGTACATTGTACAGACTTTGTAGATTACTGGTAACATGTTCATATGGTATGTAAGTGGTACATTGGTGAATATGTACATTGCACAGACATTGTAGGTTACTGTTAACATGTTCATATGATATGTACATGGTACATTGGTGAATATGCACATTGTACAGATAGTAGGTTGCTGTTAACATGTTCACATGGTATGTAAGTGGTACATTGTACAGACTTTGTAGATTACTGTTAACATGTTCATATGGTATGTAAGTGGTACATTGGTCCATATGTACATTGTACAGACTTTGTAGGTTACTGTTGACATGTTTGCATGCTATGTTAGTGGGACATTGTTCAATATGTACATTGTACAGATGGTGTAAGTTACTGTTAACATGCTCATATAGTATGTATGTGGTACATTGGTAAATGCCATTATCAACATAGGCTTTTTATAATGTACATGTTAAGTACATTTTCTCTGCATGTAGTTATTGTGGTTTCATATGATTGTTATAAACCTCACTGATGACTCCAGGATTATATATAACATGTAAATTTCTAGAATCAGTGATAATAAATTCAAGGTTAGCAGAAACAAACATTTTTGTATATGACATTTACTGCCAACAACTCTGCTCAGAATAACAAAACTTTTTAATGCAATCAAATTATGCAAAAAGAAGCATTTAGTCCAGAGTTACGAGCACAGAGTTATAATGTATGTTAGCATGAACAGTGTTAGGAGGGTTGCAAGTGGGGTGACCGCCCTAGGCCCTGCGCTTCTGGCATAAGGTTATCCTTATGAGTTTGTCATGAATGCCTCCCAGGCCCCTTGCAGTCATGGTCAGCCCTAGGCTCCATGTACTCCTAATGCTGCCTTATAGACCCCATGCAGTCATGGTCAGCCCTAGGCTCCATGTACTCCTAATGCTGCCTGATAGACCCAGGCCCCATGCAGTCATGGTAAGCCCTAGGCTCCATGTACTCCTAATGCTGCCTGGCCTGATAGATACCCTATGGACCCATAGATACTCTATCAGGCAGCATTAGGAGTACATGGAGCCTAGGGCAGACCATGACTGCATGGGGCCTGGGTCTATCAGGCAGCATTAGGAGTACATGGAGCCTAGGGCAGACCATGACTGCATGGGGCCTGGGTTCGTTCATAATAGATAGATTTTGGAGCTATGGCCAGTCTGTACATACTGTGTTATGTCAAATAAATTACTGTTGAAAATAAGTGTGAAATTAAGTTCAGTTTACATGCTGCAGTATGTATTGACTGGTTGTAGGACCAATATGTCATGTTGTACATGTATGGTCAGTGTGTTTTGTCATTATCTTTCATTTGCTATTTCAAGTGATATTATGTGACTTAATAAGATCTTAACATGCTGCATTAGTAACCATCAGAGCAGGTGTAATGACCAGGGTCAAGGGAATGTGTATGTATGTGTAGGGTTCAATGGCACATTATTACAATACAGGTCATTTACTTCCAAGTAAAATTGATATCCCAATAAGTTATAACAAAAAAAAAGATAAAAGCTAATAGGGTAAATCAAGTACAAAGTAACAATTTTCTCTTTTATAAATTTTAACATGTTTAATACCAAGGCAAACAGGTTGTCATTGTCGTCATCTGTTATGACATGCATAATGGCACACTGAGCCACAGGCGAGGGCAAAGATTACATCTGTACCTTCCAAAAGTAAATCCCTGTAGTTAGCCAATCAGAACTTTAGAATTTATCATGTGATGTGCTAGTGTAAGATAGAAGGGACACCATTAATTAGTCCAAAAAGTAATGAAAATGCTCAATGATCATTCAGATAGCTGATGTAGTTTTACTGCATAATACAGCTGTAATAGCCAATCTTATAGATCCCCTTGTTATCAACAACCTGCTTCCTCTTTTTGATGGAAGACTACCACACCTTTTACCAATTTTATACCCATCATCAAAAAGGCCATTCCACTTACAAGTTCATTCCCCCTCCCCCCCCCCTTGCATAAAAGGTTAGACATTGTATTCAACTTCCATCATTTTCAGGTCTTTGTGACTGCTGGCTGCATATGGTATGATGAATGTGGAGATGGATGGAATGGTGGGAAACTAAACTGTAATTACACTGGCCCTGCCAAGCCACTAACTAATGTTACAGGCCTTGACCTTCTTCAGACCTACTGCCCGGATCTCTACCATGGTAGGTATTTATAGCACAACCCATCTGGAATGACTTCCTGTGGAAGACAAGAACTCAAGCTGAAAGCCAGAATTTATTTTTCTTTACATTTGATTAGAATAATGTTGAGTTGTCGAAATTTTAGAATTTTCACAAGTTCTTCAATCAATATACTAGATGTAAACTTTAATTCTGTGATTGTAAATAAAAATATCCTCTTGAATCATCCCTAAAGTTTAAACCTGTTTAGCGCATCATGCATGACCTTGACGCTACAGACCTTGGAAGTAGGCTACTTCCTCATGCCCCATAAAGTCGTCGCTAAGGGTTAATGTGTTAACAATGATTTTGAAGATAAAAAATTGAAAATTGTCACAGAATGGCTAAATTTTTAATTAATGTGCAGTGTTGATGCACAAGTGAATAAATATGCAAGGAATATTCAAATTTTGTGGTATCATGAAAAGTTGCTGTTTAACACATTAACACCTGGATTTTTTTTGGGTTTTCGCATGAATTGTGAGTAGGAAACACATATTGCACATTATTTCTGAATAAATCCTAATAAATCGAGTTCAAAGAAATTTTCCATTAGCCTATAGCCTAGTTGTGTTAACACATTAACCTCTAGTGCTGCATTTATGTGACAGAAGGTAGTAGCATACTGCCAAGCTCTGTAGCGTAAAGGTCATGTATGATACACTAAAGTGGGTGGTAATATAGAAAGGCAGACACATTTGGCTCTACAATGGTACCAAATAATCTGGACAGTTTAGTTCCAGTACTAAATACAGACAAAAACCTAATTTTTTTACCCGTTTTTTTTCTTCTGTCTTTCACCCAAAATTCGCCTGTGGTTGGAATCTGATTTTGTGTCCAGATTTTAAACTTTATCCCACAGATGTGAGGCAGACCAGTCTGAAGTGCACACAGACAGGTGAACTTGTGCAAAAAATAAGATAAGGTGGACATTTTTAATAAAGTCTTCTCCATGTGAAAAGTATGGGTCCATTTAAAAAAGTGGGTGATATTATAGAAAAGGCAGACAGATTTAGCTCTACAATGGTACCAAATAATCTGGACATTTTAGTTGAACTACAAAATACAGAGCATAAAACATAATTTGTTTACCTGTATTTTTTTTCACCCAAAATTTGCCCATGGTTGGAATCCGATTTTGCGTCCAGATTTTAGACTTTACGGTCTCAGATGTAAGGCAGACTGGTCTGAAGTACACAAGTACAGGTGAATCTGTGCAAAAAATAGGACAAGGTGGACGTTTTTAATAAGAAGTCTTTTACATATGAAAAATATGGAACCATTAAGCAAAAGAAAAGAGAACTCCAACTTTTCACTTTCTGCTCAAGCACGAGTAAAATAACCAATGGAAACGTTGTTTTTAGCACAACAGTCTATTTCCTACTCACATTTCATGCAAAAGCAGCAAAAACCTCCATGGGTTAATATTAGACCATGATATATTTCACTGTCTCCAGCATATATTTAGGGGCCCCGAGTGGTCTGAAGCGCTCTCCATTACGAATCACTGCCATCTCACCTCTGTGTTGGTTCGAGTCTAAGATTCGGCTGATGTAGTTATGTGAGAAAGCTTGCCAGTAGCTTCTGGTGGGTCAGTGGTTCTTTCCGGGGTGTTTACCAGGTTCTTCCTCCACCAATAATACTGGTCGCCATGTATATCCTATCATGTGCTGAAAAATGGTGTTAAACCCTATAACAACAACCAGCATATATTTAGCATTCATAATACAGCCTTACTGTGGTTCAAGTCCTACTTAGTCAAAAAGACACAGATTATTTATGTAACTGGAATGCACTCCAGCCCAGTTGATCTTTGTTATGGTGTTCCACAGGGGTCTGTTCTTGGACCAGTTCTCTTCATTATATTCACTCAGCCGCTCTCAAGAGTCATTGGTCATCATCCAGTGTCTTTCCAATTGTATGCTGTTGACACTCAAATATTCAAGTCTAGCCACCCAAACTGAAGTTGATGCTACCATCCTAGGAGTAGAGAGGTGCATTATTTATGTGAAATCATGGATTTCACTGACAGACTCCAGTCCAACATACCAATCTGGCCTCACCCATGTGTACACACCAGCAGGATGCATACATTCCTCTTCTGAGAATCATATGCTCATTATTATAACTATGAAAACAAATGTTCTTTTTGCATACCAGGGCCCAGCAATTTAGAACAAATTGCCCATTGAAATTAGAGAAAAAGACACAGTGATCCCTTTCAAGAGTGCTCTTAAGACTAAAAATAATGTTTCCTACCTTAAATATGTTCGGGATTTTCTTTGTTTTCTAATTTCATGGTGGTGGTTTTGTTTTTTCAAGTCATATCATTATAGATGCTGTAAAGTGCTGAGAGCTTCTAAAGATTAGGCACTATATAAAGTCCTCATTATTATTATTATTATTATTATTATTATTATTATTATTATTATTATTATTATTATTATTTTTGATAAATTATTCAACACCAGAAAATTCTGTTGTTATTATAAATTTATATTGTATCATTTATGAATGTGTTGGTTCTGATCTTACCTGTCCCTGCAATATATGAATTACTAAAACAAAGAACTGCTAACAAAGAGACTATAGTGAGGTAATTTATGATGAATTGTAATATGTACTGTGATCCTGTGAAATGTACAAAAAAAAATAGAAATGGCTCATGCTACACACAGTCACTGATGTGACACCCTTGATCATTTTGCCATTGTAATCCTATCATGCAAGTTTAATTATTTTCTGCTGTTCACATTTCTGTATTCTCTGCAAGGCATGGCTTTCTTTTCAGTATTGTTCTTCTACGTCTTTCTTTCTCTCTCTCTCTCTCTCTCTCTCTCTCTCTCTCTCTCTCTCTCTCTCTCTCTTACTTGCTTTGTCATTTTCACCTGAGGATTGGCTAAATGACACATCTAAAGCCATTTTTAATTATTTAGAAGGATGTAAGATGATTTGATCACCTTTAATATGCATGGGAAAAATAAAGAATACATTAGGGTCTATGCTGAAAGCCCTTCATAATAATTTACATAAGTAAATGTTTGGTATGCTCTGTGAATGAAATGCATTTTATATTTTTTGCCGGAATAGCTCAGTGTAAGTAATTATAGATGCACCAATTCCTTGTAGTCTTAACTATGTTTGATCTTCTTGCATCTTGTACTATAAATCCAATTAGTAAATTATTTTTACACTTTGAATTCAAATTGCTGAAGAAAATAAATTAGTAATTGAAGAGAAAATCAACTTAAGAAACTCCAGACAAGTATTTAAATATCTTTTACCTTTTTTCATAAGTGGTCTTCACCCATACGCAGGTAGGCACATATGTGCTCCATTAAAAAAAAAACACTTTTACTTGAAAGTTCTATTTATTTGTTTTGCAGGTAATGACTCAGTCACTTGCTGTTCTACAAATCAGTTGATGACAATTGCAGGTAACATGGACCTGCCAAAGCAGTTCTTCTCTCGCTGTCCAGCATGCTATCACAATTTTCTCAATATCTACTGTGACATGACTTGTAATCCTGACCAGGACAAGTTTGTCTGGGTCAATGGTACCAGAAATAATACAGACAAATTTGCTGTTACTGCGATCACTTATGTCATGGCTGAGGAGTTTGCTTGGGGTATGTTTAATTCCTGCAAAGATGTCCAGATGCCAAGTGCTAACGATAAAGCTATCAGCATTTTTTGTGGTACAAAGGCAGAAGATTGTACCCCACAAAAATGGCTGAGTTACAATGGAGATGTTAGTAATGGCAAGGCACCTTTTCCAATTGAATTCAAAATTCGAAATACAAACTGGACATCACCAAATAATAAAACAGTTCTTGTCCCACAAAGCCACAAGATGATTGAATGTAATGGGACTATCAATAATAATAGCCTACCATGTAGTTGCCAAGATTGCCAAGCAAGTTGTTCCCCAATACCTCCACCCCCACCACCAAAAAAACCATTCTTGATTCTTGGTATCGATGGATATGCCTTCATCATGGGTTGTATTTATTTGGCTTTTGTGCTATTTTTTGGCACATATGTCCTATGTTACAATATTGTATCAAGGGATGTCTTTGGTTTGAATGAAAATAAAGAGTCCATTTATGAGTATGGAAGAGGATCCACTCGGATTGGAATCAATGGGTCAGGAAGGAAGACACTTTCGACTTCATTTATTCGCCAGATTTCCCCATCAGATCTCAGCTGTATGGAAAAAATTGGGGCCAAGTTTGAACTCTTCCTTACTCGAATGTTTCAGAGTTGGGGCACATTCTGTGCAAAACACCCCATATTTGTTCTAGTCATTGGGATAATTATTGCTTCTACCCTAGCTGGCGGCATTGCAATGAGCAATGTGACAACAGATCCTGTCAAACTCTGGTCGGCCGATGGAAGCCAGGCAAGGACAGAGAAGAATTACTATGATCAGCACTTTGGGTAAGCATTATAGTAACACCTTGGTAAGCATTACAGTACTACGATAACACTTTGGTAATCATTACAGTACTACGATAACACTTTGGTAATCATTACAGTACTACGATAACACTTTCCAATACTATGATAACACTTTGGGTAAGCATTACATACTATGATAACACTTTGGGTAAGCATTACAGTAACACCTTGGTAAGCATTACAGTACTATGATAACACTTTGGTAAGCATTACAGTACTATGATAACACTTTGGGTAAGCATTACAGTAACACCTTGGTAAGCATTACAGTACTACGTTAACACTTTGGTAATCATTACAGTACTACGATAACACTTTCCAATACTATGATAACACTTTGGGTAAGCATTACAATACTGTGATAACACTTTGGGTAAGCATTACAATACTATGATAACACTTTGGGTAAGCATTACAATACTGTGATAACACTTTGGATAAGCATTACAATACTGTGATAACACTTTGGGTAAGCATTACAGTACTATGATATCACTTTGGGTAAGCATTACAGTACTGTGATAACACTTTGGGTAAGCATTACAATACTGTGATAACACTTTGGGTAAGCATTACAGTACTATGATATCACTTTGGGTAAGCATTACAATACTGTGATAACACTTTGGGTAAGCATTACAATACTATGATAACACTTTGGGTAAGCATTACAATACTATGATAACACTTTGGGTAAGCATTACAATACTATGATAACACTTTGGGTAAGCATTACAGTACTATGATAACACTTTGGATAAGCATTACAATACTATGATAACACTTTGGGTAAGCATTACAGTACTATGATAACACTTTGGATAAGCATTACAATACTATGATAACACTTTGGGTAAGCATTACATTACTATGATAACACTTTGGATAAGCATTACAATACTATGATAACACTTTGGGTAAGCATTACAATACTATGATAACACTTTGGGTAAGCATTACAGTACTATGATAACACTTTGGATAAGCATTACAATACTATGATAACACTTTGGGTAAGCATTACAGTACTATGATAACACTTTGGATAAGCATTACAATACTATGATAACACTTTGGGTAAGCATTACAGTACTATGATAACACTTTGGATAAGCATTACAATACTATGATAACACTTTGGGTAAGCATTACAGTACTATGATAACACTTTGGGTAAGCATTACAATACTATGATAACACTTTGGATAAGCATTACAATACTGTGATAACACTTTGGGTAAGCATTACAGTACTATGATATCACTTTGGGTAAGCATTACAGTACTGTGATAACACTTTGGGTAAGCATTACAATACTGTGATAACACTTTGGGTAAGCATTACAATACTATGATAACACTTTGGGTAAGCATTACAATACTATGATAACACTTTGGGTAAGCATTACAATACTATGATAACACTTTGGGTAAGCATTACAGTACTATGATAACACTTTGGATAAGCATTACAATACTATGATAACACTTTGGGTAAGCATTACAGTACTATGATAACACTTTGGATAAGCATTACAATACTATGATAACACTTTGGGTAAGCATTACAGTACTATGATAACACTTTGGATAAGCATTACAATACTATGATAACACTTTGGGTAAGCATTACAATACTATGATAACACTTTGGGTAAGCATTACAATACTATGATAACACTTTGGGTAAGCATTACAGTACTATGATAACACTTTGGATAAGCATTACAATACTATGATAACACTTTGGGTAAGCATTACAGTACTATGATAACACTTTGGATAAGCATTACAGTACTATGATAACACTTTGGATAAGCATTACAATACTATGATAACACTTTGGGTAAGCATTACAGTACTATGATAACACTTTGGATAAGCATTACAATACTGTGATAACACTTTGGGTAAGCATTACAGTACTATGATATCACTTTGGGTAAGCATTACAGTACTGTGATAACACTTTGGGTAAGCATTACAGTACTATGATAACACTTTGGGTAAGCATTACAATACTATGATAACACTTTGGGTAAGCATTACAGTACTATGATAACACTTTGGGTAAGCATTACTGTACAATGATAACACTTTGGGTATGTATTACAGTACAATGATAACACTTTGGGTAAGCATTACAGTACTATGATAACACTTTGGGTATGTATTACAATACTGTAATACCATTTTGGGTAAGCATTACAATACTGTAATACCATTTTGGGTAAGCATTACAGTACTATGATAACACTTTGGGTAAGCATTACAATACTATGATAACACTTTGGGTAAGCATTACAGTACTGTAATAACACTTTGGGTAAGCATTACAGTACTATGATAACACTTTGGGTAAGCATTACAGTACTATGATAACACTTTGGGTATGTATTACAGTACAATGATAACACTTTGGGTAAGCATTACAGTACTATGATAACACTTTGGGTAAGCATTACAGTACTATGATAACACTTTGGATAAGCATTACAATACTATGATAACACTTTGGGTAAGCATTACAGTACTATGATAACACTTTGGATAAGCATTACAATACTATGAAAACACTTTGGGTAAGCATTACAATACTATGATAACACTTTGGGTAAGCATTACAATACTATGATAACACTTTGGGTAAGCATTACAGTACTATGATAACACTTTGGATAAGCATTACAATACTATGATAACACTTTGGGTAAGCATTACAGTACTATGATAACACTTTGGATAAGCATTACAGTACTATGATAACACTTTGGATAAGCATTACAATACTATGATAACACTTTGGGTAAGCATTACAGTACTATGATAACACTTTGGATAAGCATTACAATACTGTGATAACACTTTGGGTAAGCATTACAGTACTATGATATCACTTTGGGTAAGCATTACAGTACTGTGATAACACTTTGGGTAAGCATTACAGTACTATGATAACACTTTGGGTAAGCATTACAATACTATGATAACACTTTGGGTAAGCATTACAGTACTATGATAACACTTTGGGTAAGCATTACTGTACAATGATAACACTTTGGGTATGTATTACAGTACAATGATAACACTTTGGGTAAGCATTACAGTACTATGATAACACTTTGGGTATGTATTACAATACTGTAATACCATTTTGGGTAAGCATTACAATACTGTAATACCATTTTGGGTAAGCATTACAGTACTATGATAACACTTTGGGTAAGCATTACAATACTATGATAACACTTTGGGTAAGCATTACAGTACTGTAATAACACTTTGGGTAAGCATTACAGTACTATGATAACACTTTGGGTAAGCATTACAGTACTATGATAACACTTTGGGTATGTATTACAGTACAATGATAACACTTTGGGTAAGCATTACAGTACTATGATAACACTTTGGGTAAGCATTACAGTACTATGATAACACTTTGGGTATGTATTACAGTACAATGATAACACTTTGGGTAAGCATTACAGTACAATGATAACACTTTGGGTATGTATTACAGTACAATGATAACACTTTGGGTATGTATTACAGTACAATGATAACACTTTGGGTAAGCATTACAGTACTATGATAACACTTTGGGTAAGCATTACAGTACTATGATAACACTTTGGGTAAGCATTACTGTACAATGATAACACTTTGGGTATGTATTACAGTACAATGATAACACTTTGGGTAAGCATTACAGTACTATGATAACACTTTGGGTAAGCATTACAGTACTATGATAACACTTTGGGTAAGCATTACAGTACTATGATAACACTTTGGGTAAGCATTACAGTACTGTAATAACACTTTGGGTAAGCATTACAGTACTATGATAACACTTTGGGTAAGCATTACAGTACTGTAATAACACTTTGGGTAAGCATTACAATACTGTAATAACACTTTGGGTAAGCATTACAATACTATGATAACACTTTGGGTAAGCATTACAGTACTGTGATAACACTTTGGGTAAGCATTACAGTACTATGATAACACTTTGGGTAAGCATTACAGTACTGTAATAACACTTTGGGTAAGCATTACAATACTGTAATAACACTTTGGGTAAGCATTACAATACTATGATAACACTTTGGGTAAGCATTACAGTACTATGATAACACTTTGGGTAAGCATTACAGTACAATGATAACACTTTGGGTAAGCATTACAGTACTATGATAACACTTTGGGTAAGCATTACAGTACTATGATAACACTTTGGGTATGTATTACAGTACAATGATAACACTTTGGGTAAGCATTACAGTACTATGATAACACTTTGGGTAAGCATTACAGTACTATGATAACACTTTGGATAAGCATTACAGTACAATGATAACACTTTGGATAAGCATTACAGTACAATGATAACACTTTGGGTAAGCATTACAGTACAATGATAACACTTTGGGTATGTATTACAATA
This sequence comes from Unio pictorum, assembly GCA_030141615.1. Lineage (NCBI taxonomy): Eukaryota > Metazoa > Mollusca > Bivalvia > Unionida > Unionidae > Unio > Unio pictorum. The sequence goes on along the minus strand of JARLTB010000065.1, from coordinate 2,248,036 downwards.
CTATGATAACACTTTACAATACTATGATAACACTTTGGGTATATATTACAATACTATGATAACACTTTACAATACTATGATAACACTTTGGGTAAGCATTACAGTACTGTGATAACACTTTGGGTAAGCATTACAGTACTATGATAACACTTTGGATAAGCATTACAGTACAATGATAACACTTTGGATAAGCATTACAGTACAATGATAACACTTTGGGTAAGCATTACAGTACTATGATAACACTTAGGGTAAGTATTACAATGCTATGATAACACTTTGGGTAAGCATTACAGTAATATGATAACACTTTGGGTATGTATTACAATACTATGATAACACTTTACAATACTATGATAACACTTTGGGTAAGCATTACAGTACTGTGATAACACTTTGGGTCTTGGCCCCATTTTACTCCAAATCCCCATCTTATCCCACTTTTCACAAAGATTCCCATGTCTGTGTGCAGTTTAGACTGGTCTGCCTTAGATCTGAGGCCATAAAGTCTTAAATCCAAACACAAAATTGGATTCCAACATTGAGTGAATTGTGGGCGTAAACCAATCAGATCTGAAAAACACTTTTTTCCCTCTGTATTTTGTAATGCAACAAGAAAGTCCAGATGATTTGGTTACATTGTAGAGCAACATATGTCCACTTTTCTGTAATGCCGCTCACTTAAATGACCTTAACACTACAGCCGTAGGAATTAAGTGTACTACCTCCTGATGCTTAGACAGGGCTCCAGGAGTTAATGATTAAATAAAAATGGTGATGTACTGATATCCAAAATGGCTATCTTGAAGTTATTATCACTATGCATCATAAATGGAGGGTCATCATGAGGTTTTTACTTTAAAAAACTTATTATGATGTCTAATTGGCCCTAAATAAAAATGGTGTTTGATCTGACACCCATTATGGTCACAGTGGCAGTCATTGTTAAAATCTGATTGGAATGTCATATTGACACGAGATGTTCACAAGAATTTTGATCTCTTCTTTGTCCCAGAGGATAATGGTGGAGATCTGATGTCCATGATAGCTTCGACTTCAGTCATTGCGAACATTTTGTTACTGTTACTTCTCTGGAATAAGAAGTAGTATTGCTGTGGGGTTTTCACCAGAATGCTTCATATGACATCTCACATTGGTCCTAAATTAAAAGGGTAATGCTAGTATATCTAATATGACCACGAGGTAGTATCCGCTCTCACTCCAGTTAAATGAATGTAGAGAATGGGGGGGGGGAGAGAGAGAGAGAGAGAGAGAGAGAGAGAGAGAGAGAGAGAGAGAACATGAGTAGTTCACTGATCTACACTTAGAAAACTCAGTGGACTTGAACAATGAACAAAGTTACAGAAAAGAGCAAAAAGCAACAACTTTCATAAAATTTAACAATTTATTTCCTCTAGAATGCAACTGAAAATTGAAAACAGTCTTACAATATTGTAAGTTAAATCCCAAATATTTCTAAAAGTTTTATCACAAGTCTAAAAGTATAAAGTGTTCCAAATGAATTCCAGTTGTGTTCGAATAAATGAATAAATTCCATTCATGAATGTGCTGATGTCTGAATAGTCTGGAATATGCTAATTGTCTTGATGTATCACACTGATATAATCCAGAATGTATTTAAATGAATACACAATAATTCTAAAATAGTGATTTGTCTGAAAATATCATAGTACTTTGTAATTCCAATGAAACAATTTAAATAAATCATTGTAAATTATAACTGAACACAAAAGACTGATATTAAGATATGAATAAATAACTCTATTGATCACTCCTTTGTTTAAAAACCTAAGACACAATAAGAGGATGTGTGGGTGGATTAAAGTTCATTTCCAGAACATTCTAAGTTGCACACAATGTCAGATATTTTACTGTACTTAACTTTTACACCATCCATACCTTGGCCCCTTTGCCACAACACATACAAATTAGTATGTCAAATATAGGTTACTGTGACCTTTCTTCACACCAGCTGGATTTTTATATTTTGTGGAGTTTGTATAACAGGCTCATCTGTTGAACAGATAGCTTCCCTATGGTGTAAGGAAGGAAAAAATTGCATGTTTTAGATGTACAATGGTCCAGTACTATACAGCAGCTCAGTATCAGTATTATACCATTCTTTAAAAGTAATGGTACATTTTCAAATTTTACATTGTAAAAGTGATGGTAACCAGGTTGGTTAAATTAATAGCTTAGAAAGAATACTTTTAAATTGTGGTGATCATGGGATCAGGTATTAATGGCTGTAGCATAATTTTCTTTTGTAATCTCATATTGAAAAATGGAGTTCAATGGCATTTGGCAAGAAGTATAAACCACTGTTTTCATGTGGCTGCAGGTGTAAAAAAAAATGCTTAAATCTTTACTAGCTCTGGTCTATTGATACCTGTATGTTTAATATGCTTGGTCATGTGATCACACATATTTGTCTTTTTCCCATCACTTTAGGCCCTTCTATCGAACAGAGCAGGTTCTCATATCTCGACCAGCTAGTCAGCAGAGTAAGGTTTCTCACCAAATTCCACCACCTTCAGAGGATATAATGGACTTCACATCACTTTTTGACAAGGGCTTCATGAAGGAGGTAAACTTTATTTATTTGTTTAGGTGTTGACTTCATATCAAAAGATTTATAGAACCTGAAAAATCCTAAAACAACTTACCATACTTGCATACTGCATGGATCCAAGTACCGCAAGATAGACTCTGATCAGTTCTTGCATAATGCACTGGTAGATCATCATATTTCTTGATTGATTTATTCCTTGGTTGATCAGCATCTTTGTTGATTGATTACTGCCTTGGCCAATCAAAATCTTTGTTGATTGATTAATGCCTTGGCCAATCAGTGTCTTTGTTGATTGATTAATGTCTTGGCCAATCAGCCTCTTTGTTGATTGATTACTGCCTTGGCCAGTCAGCATATTTGTTGATTGACTAATGCCACGGCTGATCAGTATCTTTATTGATTGATTAATACCTTGGCCAATCAGCATCTTTGTTGATTGATTAATGCCTTGGCCAATCAGCATCTTTGTTGATTGATTAATGTCTTTGCCAATCAGCATCTTTGTTGATTGATTAATGTCTTGGCCAATCAGCCTCTATGTTGATTGATTACTGCCTTGGCCAGTCAGCATATTTGTTGATTGCTTTTACATCAGCTTGTATGCAATTTATACAGTGCTTGTTGATAATAAACTTGTCATGAAATACTGTAAAGCCACTGCATTTATGGGTATTTGTTTTTTAATATATATTGTTTTGGGTTATAAAGCCTCTATTGTTAAAAAAACTTGACACTTGACCCTAATTTAAGAACTACTGTCCTGTTTCTGAATTCGTATAATTAGAATGTTTAGAGACAGGTATTTATTTATCATTTGATGGGTAGAAATGATTGGTTGTGAGGCTAACATTAGAAACCTAATCAGATTTTTTTGCCCCAAAGGTTAAAAACCCTTGCTATAAATAATACAAGTGATATTTAATTGTCTTTCACTGCACTAAGGTCTGACGTGTATATATATATATATATATATATATATATATATATATATATATATATATATATAATGTTCCATTAGTTGAAATTGCAAAAATCAATTGAAGAATAATGGTGCAGGAATATTTTCATTGCAAATCAGAAGAAACCAAATTACATAAGGAAGAATATTAAAATGAGTGGTTAATTATGGTTAATTGCCCTATTTTGAGTTACTTTTTGTTTCCTGTATCGGTGTCATGTTTATATATTATTTTATGTGACAGGTGTTGCAGCTGCAGGCAAACATCACCAATCTTGTTGCAGTGTGGAATGGCCGAAATGTTACATTGTCTGACATCTGCTTTAAACCCCTTGCTCCTGATTATGAAGACTGTACCATTGAAAGTCCTTTGCAGTATTACCAGAATGACCCAAAGAATCTTGATAAGAATGTCACTGATGAATCAGGATTCGAAGTTCTTGCTGATTATCTGGATCATTTCCTACATTGTGTTCAGTAAGTACCATCATCATAACCATCTACAATGATTCTTTCCCATAAGAACCCCTAATAGACCCCACCCATCCTTTTAATAAGGTAAATTATGAGATGGTCCCTTTAATCAGTGGTCCCACAGTCTATAAAGGCCTAGTGGTAGAAAATCTGCCTTGGATGTGGGAGGTCAAGAGTTCAAACCCCTTCCAAGTCATACCAAAGACATTTTAAAATGGTACTAACAGCAGCCTCGCTTAGTGCTCAGCATTAAGGAGTTTGTGTTAGGATTGATCGGCCTGGTGTCAGGACAAAAATGTGACTGGGTGGGACATTGTGCTACATGTCTGCAGCATGATGTCTCAGTGCTAGACATCACAATAAATTGTCACACTGCAGACATTATAGTGATTGGATTGAATATTTGTTAAAGTGACGTAAAAAAAATTGAAACCACACACACATCAGTGTTTCTTTTTATCAGTAGGATAAAATTAAGATATGGTCCCTTTTATCAGCAGAATATGGTCTCTTTTATCAGTAAGATATGGTCCCTTTTATCAGTAAAATATGGTCTCTATTATCAGTAAGATATGGTCCCTTTTATCAGCAGGATATGGTCTCTTTTATCAGTAAAATATAGTCCCTTTTATCAGTAAGATATGGTCCTTTTATCAGTAAAATATAGTCCCTTTTATCAGTAAGATATGGTCCCTTTTATCAGTAAAATATGGTCTCTATTATCAGCAAGATATGGTCCCCTTTATCAGTAGGATATGGTCTCTTTTATCAGTAAAATATAGTCCCTTTTATCAGTAAGATATGGTCCCTTTTATCAGTAAAATATGGTCTCTATTATCAGTAAGATATGGTCCCTTTTATCAGCAGGATATGGTCTCTTTTATCAGTAAGATATGGTCCCTTTTATCAGTAAAATATGGTCTCTATTATCAGTAAGATATGGTCCCTTTTATCAGCAGGATATGGTCTCTTTTATCAGTAAAATATAGTCCCTTTTATCAGTAAGATATGGTCCCTTTTATCAGTAAAATATAGTCCCTTTTATCAGTAAGATATGGTCCCTTTTATCAGTAAAATATGGTCTCTATTATCAGCAAGATATGGTCCCTTTTATCAGCAGGATATGGTCTCTTTTATCAGTAAAATATGATCCCTTTTATCAGTAAGATATGGTCCCTTTTATCAGTTATATATGGTCTCTTTTATCAGTAAGATATGGTCCCCTTTATCAGTAGGATATGGTCTCTTTTATTAGTAAAATATAGTCCCTTTTATCAGTAAGATATGGTCCCTTTTATCATTAAAGTATGGTCCCTTTTATCAGTTATATATGGTCTCTTTTATCTGTAAAATATGATCCCTTTTATCAGTAAGATATGGTCCCTTTTATCAGTCTTATATGGTCCTTTTATCAGTAGGATAAAATCACACTGCAGGCATTATAGTGATTGTGACTGAATATTTGTTAAAGTGACGTAAAAAAGATCGATACCACATACACACATCAGTGTTTCTTTTATCACTAGAATAAGATTAAGATATGGTCCCTTTTATCAGCAGAATTAGGTCTCTTTTATCAGTAAGATATGGTCCCTTTTATCAGCAGAATATGGTCCCTTTTATCAGTAAAATATAGTCCTTTTTATCAGGTGGATATAGTCTTTTTTCAGTAAGAAATGGTCTCTGTTATCAGTAGGATATGATCCCTTTTATCAGTAAGATATGTCCCTTTTATCAGTAGGATATGGTTCTATCTATTTAGCAGGTCATGTTTATTAAGCAAGTGGATTGATAATATAAGAGTAATGGTATATACCGGTATACTATATGCCATATGAAGCGAAGATATTTTTTATCCCATCAATAAATTTTGGATTATTTCTTTAGATCTTATCAGCTTTGTTGTATAATTAAAAAATCCAATTGTATCAGGATTCATGACTTAACATAATTATTAGCAAACTCGGATTTCAGAAATAATTATTTATTATCATAACTGCATGTATGTGTGGCAATCTCAGATAATTATCCTTCTTCGGTATTTTCTATGTAGGAAATACTCGTATCAAGAAATTTATCAAATGATTTAGTTCTGTTTCTTCTTTGTTTTGGTTGTTATACAAATTTTTATATCACCTATTTCAGCACGAACTTGGTCAATACCCTCGAGTATTTCTTCCTAGACTCTTCCAAGCTGGAAGTCATTTTGTTTTGTTGGTTCTTTTTGCTATATTTCCATTTGTTCTAGTGGTTTGCTCTAATGCAAATTCCATGTGTGATTCCTGAAGTTTTTGTAATATTTGTCTGACAGAATAACTGACTGTAAGACATTTATTAATTGCTTCCAATCTTTCTAGAGCTAATTTAGCTGTACAAGATTCCAATAGCTGGTGCCATATTACTGGCATAAAATAATGATAGCAGGATTTAGGGGGAACACAACCTCAATGAAACATCCGGTGGGTAAAAACAATGAACATGAAAATTTAAAATGAAAGTGACAAAAGATAAAGTGACAAACTAAACTTACCCAATTAGAGGAATTCTCAGTATGTTAAATGTTTTTGTTTGGCGTTATTGTCCTTTCTTTTTCATAGGATTTTTTTTAATAATCGCATTCTAGCAAAAAAAAAAGGTCTGTTCACCCTCTCTGCAACTAATGGCATTTTAGTAAGGAATCTCCATATACTGTTCTCGATAATATTGCAATACACTTGTTACGTTTAATAAAAATTATTTAGTTAAGGAATAACTGTTTATTCCAGGCATGTCAAACTTCCTCCAGGGCGTTAACCAGATAAGTAATTTTTACAGCCACACCCAGCTATGTTTATAAGTGGATAATACCATGTGATTGGCTGGATCCTGTCCATTGGTTATTGATAACACATACCTTGCTTATTATAAATGTTTTTCTTTTAACCGTTTCCTCTTTACGGACTTCTTTGTGGCTCTTAAATTTTGAAGATTGTCTTTATACTTGTATTTTGTTTTTAATACCGTAAGAAAAAATATTTCACACTCTTTAACTTTGCGTTTAGATTCTCTTTGTTGGTTTTAAGAAGATAATGCTGTGAAGAAAACGAAAGATTCTTACAGTAAGATGCAGATGGTGTTGTTCCAGATTTGCAGTCAAACCTATCTTTTAAGGATCCACCTTTTACAAATTAGTAACATTACCTCTGAAGATGTGGTTGCCTAACTGAGGTTAATTTCTTTTGTCTTCTGACTAAAGAGACTTTGGAGAAGGGTCAAATTAAGACAAATAATTGCTTAGTACAGGTAACCCTTTAGACGCGTTCGACTATTTTGCACTGGCAGATGAAATGGACATCATTGACCATAATCTTCCCACATACTTTAACAATGTCAAAAGTTAGATTTGATGTTTGGCAATCAGGTCTAGGGATATTGGTTATCTGTTCCTTATTCAACCTTTAATGTTTGCTTATTACCACTCTGTCGGACATTTCATTTTTCCAGTTTTAGTCAGACTGGGCATATTTGTTTATATCATCAGTATCATTGATGTGTTCAAATATCCTGATTTTGATTAAACTTGTATACTTATCAATGAGCAGGAAATGCTTATTAATGAAGTGATTGTTGAGCATCATCAGAAATGTATTTTCTGATCCAATTTTGATAAAACATATATATGCATTGTCACTGTCTAGTATTATTTAAATAATGAACAAAAATCCAAACATTAAAAGAAACTTTCTTCTGATTCACAGAACTTAGCACAATTCTAGAGACTAAATTTTGAACCAGTTATGAGTAAACTTATTAAATAGACTTGTGTTATGAAAAGGGCCTATGCATAGCATAAAGTTTTTTAAAAAATTATATTTAGAACAATTGGTGTGCTATTAAAGAAAATACCCATTGTTGTTGATTTTAATTAAAACGGGAAATTGCTTATGTTTCTAGTGAGTATTGATGGTTTGGGCTTTCTTCCCCTTTCACTGGCAGATCAGCATCTTTGTTGATTGATTAATGTCTTGGTCAGTCAGCAACTTTGTTGATTATTGCCTTGGCCAGTCAGCATCTTTGTTGATTAATGCCTTGACTAATCAGCATCTTTCTTGATTGATTGATGCCTTGGCTGATTGGCACAATACACTTTGTTGCTTGCATTTAGATCAACTTGTATGCAACTTATACAGTGCTTGTTGATAATAAATTTGTCGTGAAATACTGTAAAGCCATGTTTTTTTTAGGTGCCAGCTTTAGTGTGTATTTGTGGTGTTTTTTTTTAGTATTAAATTATTTTGGCTTGTAAAGCCTCTGTTGGAAAATATACTGACACTTGACCCTAATGATTCAAGAACTACTGTCCTGTTTCTGACTTCTTATAATTAGAAATTGTATACCCATGTATTTGTTTTAAGCAATTGACAGGTAGAAAGTGATTGGTTATGATGCTATTATTACAAACCTAATCAGAGTTGTTGCCCCAAAGGTTAAGACCCCTTTCTATAAATAATACAAGTGAGATTTAATTGTCTCTCAGTGCACTAAGGTCTTACATGTGTGTGTATATATATATGTATCAACTATCAGTTACTTGCCATTCCTCCTGCCTGCTTGCAACTCAACCGAGTGGCCTAGTGGTCTAAAGCGCATTCTGTTACGGATCACTGTCGGATCACCTCTGTCTGTGTGGTTCGAGTCTAAGATTTGGGTAATGTAGTTTTGTGAGAAAGCTTGCCAGTAGCTTCTTATGGGTCGGTGGTTCTTTGGGGGTGTTTTCCCAGGTTCTTCCTCCACCAATAATACTGGCCGCCATGTATAGCTATCGTGTGCTGAAAAATGGTGTTAAACCCTAACACAAACAAACAAACCAGAAACTTTTTGGGTCATGTCATTTCATTGCTCCCTTCATGTTGGAGATCCCATCTCTTGCAGATGGATGTTTTACAGAAGGAAATAGAGCTTTTGTCTATTAAGAAGGTAGTGGAATTAGTCTGATATCCAAATTATATCAGCTTATGAAGTCCAATGACAAATTGAAATCTATGATAGACTTAATGATGCTTAATCAACTAAATTTCAAGTTGTAGATGACAGGGTCTCTCTGTCATTCACATACACACTCATTAGCCTCATGTACGCAATGGCCATTCTCAATTTCTTCATTCACTTGGACATAATGTATCCAAAGTAACAACTTGGTTAGGGTGATACAGCTCTTTAAATGAGGGAAGACAAATTCATCAGACCTTTGGCTTATGGTACGGGAATACCTTCGTTGGTTTTGCAAGATCAGTATTGTGGCTAATCAATTATTGTGCGAAAGCTAACTGCTTGATAAAAAGTGGGCTTCATCCATCAATCTTCCATCGTGCTTGTGCCATATGGGGCTGACAGATGTTAGATCGATTTGCAATAAGGTGCAACAACAAAAAACTGCCCACTATTGTCAGTCAATTTTTGGACCCAGAAGCATGGGCAGTCAATGCTCTTTCAGTGAGTAGGGAGGGGATGTGGACATACACCTTTCCTCTAACAGCTCATATACTAAAACAAATACAGAAAATGAAGGAAATTGACTGCTAAATAGTTTTGATAACCCTCTCCATCTTGATCTCAACTTAGGAACAGACATACCCAGAAAATACAGTAATCCCCATCTGTCTGCATGGGTTAAAGTCTTAGGCATGTGCAATGTGAGAAAACTGCCAATAGCTTTATGTTGGCTGGTGGTTCATTTTAGATTTTCCAGGTTCTTCCTCCACCAGTTAATTTGGCTGCTATGTATAGCCTATTTCACACTGAGAAATGGTGTTAATCCCGAAACATTGATGCAAATTTAAAGACTTTGCTCCTCTTCTACAGCAAATTAAGTTTAAATGTTTCAAAAATGTTTAATCCTGTGTCATTTAATCAGTAATTGTTTTGAAGTTCATGTGAGGGATGTTCATTGTTAACAATGTATAAAACAAATTATCTTTTATATTTGCAGAGCTCCTGCCTCCATCTCTGATACTACCCCACTCAACATGTCCTGTCTGTCTCAGTATGGAGCACCTGCCTTTCCCTGGATTATTCTTGGAGGCTTTGATAGTAAGCACGCTGTGTCTGCTTTGAGATAACAGTTTATGAGAAGATCTCAGCTGAATGCTGTATATATTAATGTACCTATAGGGACTACAGCTGAATACTGTATATATTAATGTACCTATAGGGACTACAGCTGATTGCTGTATATATTAATGTACCTATAGGAGCTACAGCTGATTGCTGTATACATTAATGTATCTATAGGGACTACAGCTGATTGCTGTATATATTAATGTACCTATAGGGACTGCAGCTGAATACTGTATATATTAATGTACCTATAGGGACTACAGCTGAATACAGCTGTGATTTTTGTTGCCCTGAGTGTGTGCTATTATGCCAGAATGTTAGGTAAATAGTGTATAATGTGACAGCATAGGTCACTAGTCCAGGATGACAAGTCATACACGAAATGGACAACATGTATAACTGTCACAGTGGATGTAGTCACTTCCAGTATTTACTGTTGATAATTTTTGTGGTTGAGCCCATATTAGTGGGTAGGTGGCAAGACATACCCTATAGACCCACTTGTAAATTGGGTCCAAGACATACCCTATATATATACCCATTTGTAAGTTGGGTCCAAGACATACTTTATATATATATACCCACTTGTAAGTTGCATCAAAGATATACCCTTTATACCCACTTGTAAGTTGGTTCCAAGACACCCTATAGACCCACATGTAAAATGGGTCCAAGACATACGCTATATACCCCCTGGTAAGTTGGGTCCAAGACATACCCTATATACCCACTTGTAAGTTGTGTCCACGACATACCCTATATAACCACTTGTAAGTTGTGTCCATGACATACCCTATATACCCACTTGTAAGTTGTGTCCAAGACATACCCTATATAACCACTTGTAAGTTGGGTCCAAGACATACCCTATATACCCACTTGTAAGTTGTGTCCAAGACATACCCTATATAACCACTTGTAACCAAGACATACCCTATATATAATACCTACTTGTAAGTTGGGTCCAAGACATACCCTATATACCCACTTGTAAGTTGGGTCCAAGACATACCCTATATAACCACTTGTAAGCTGGGTCCAAGACATACCCTATATACACTTGTACAATTGGTCAAACAGCAGATTGATTAGACTCTGATCTGCCAATGCATAATGCTTTGGCAGATCTGGTCTCTGCTTTTTCTTTAAGAATTGTTCATTAAAACATAAACATAAACCCTTATTTTATGGTCCATTATGCGATGGCAGATCAAAATCTATGTTGTGTGAAGTTGCACGTATGCAGGTATGCACAGTAGCAGTCACTTTCCAAGTGGAGACTGCAAAGTCAATGTTTGGTTCAAGATTTTCATTCATTACTTTATACTTTCTAAACCCGTTTATGGATTTTCTTCTTCTTGAAATGAATTATTATGAAGCTGAGACAAATCATTATGTGACATGCAAATTAAATTTAGGCTCAATATCAGTAGTATAGTAAAAGGGGGCTATGAGCACACCCATGTTATAATATGACATGTTCAGTCATTGATTGGTTCATCCATAGATCATGATTATGGCTTGGGAAATTAATTTAGTCTGCATGACCATGTTATTGGAAAAAGCTTGCTGTAGGTCTTATTATAATGATATAGATGGGCCAGTTGCCTTTTACAATACTATCATTTAATGTTGCCAATATTCATGTTTACACAAACATAATAGCAGATTATGTTGCCTGTGATAATTATTCTAATAAAATCCACTTTCAATAAATGCCTCCCCACCAGCCATGGTTAAACAGAACATGAATAACCCAACAACTGTTCAAAAAAATCAAAACAACATAATTTATGAATGTTAACAAATATTTTCAGTCAAACAGTGATGTACAGTATTCAGTGTCCCCAAATGAAATTTCACTACCTCTGTTGTTTTTTTTTTTGAATAACTATGGTATATTTTTGTTCTGAAAAATATTATCACAGTGATTATATATAATGTTACACAAAAATTATTGTGAGTGCACAAGTTACCTTTCCTGCTTACATTTTAAGGTAACTTGATTTCTTCCCTTATCACCTTTTAAAGTACAAGAGTTACCTCCTTTGAATGCTTTTCATTTGAAAGTGTGTATATATATATACACAAACACTACCTCACTGAAGTGGAGGTATCGCCTAGCTGTTTATGTAAACATGAACTCAGCAATACCTGTGCACCCAATCGAATAGGGAACTAAACAATTTAGCAGAGAGGGTGCAAATAGTAGTGTTGCAAAAAAAAAAGCACATTCTCACATTATGTGTGACTAGCCTATTTATTTATGCCTGAACAAATATGCAGAGGATTGATGCTTGCATTGTTAGTTGCCAAAAACTATATTTACTGAAATATTTAGTTACAGGGTACTCTCATTTTGGCATGTCACTTAGTTGCACAGAAAACGTTTTTCAGAAAAATAACTTCATATGTAGTATAGTTCCATACCTGGCTTGAATTTTGTTTGAATTAGGATGGAGCATAGATAACACAGCCCACATGAAATATTTGTTGTCATTATTTCTGACATTTTCATGAAAATGGGCAGGTACCAAGAACTATGACCAGCTCAGAGCCACCAACTGTTGTTGGCATAATCGAGTACCATTTGGACAATTTTTCCATGATGGCATCCAGGTCCATTCTAAAGTTCAGCACAAAAATTATCGTAGTATATGCATGAAACTTCTGTACATGTGCAGAACCCTAGTATTGAACAAACGTCTTGCCCTGATATCTTTTACCTTCTTTAGAAGCTATGGAACATCAAATCGCTAATATACTGCACACCATTAGTAGAGTGGGCAGCTTTGTAGGTAGTTTCAAAAGTAACCCTTTCAGTTTCCTGTGACTACTGTGGTCATATTAAAATCGAAGTTAGGCCTTACGCAATAATTGCTTTATGGCCCTGATTGGATTCAGCCTGAAAATTTTGAAAGGGCAGCCTATACTTTGAGACGCAAGACCGTTCCACAGATTTCACGTTTTGTGTATGCAGGTACTATACCACATTTCTTAGTTGCTATCTTGGCATTGTCTGATATAATTTCTGTCCATATCAGGTTCAGGGCAAAAAGGTCATGATAAAGTATTTTGTACTTGCACTTACAAGCTGTGGAAATGTTAACACAAATTATTTTGCTACATTATTGAATATACTGGAGTTTTTTTTAAAGAAAACCACAGATGGTTTAAATGCTCAGGAGTTAATAATAAGAAATGTTTGTATCTTGGATTCCTGGAAATTCTTTTTGGTTCTTTGAGGGACTCTTGTTATATCCCTTTACTTGTGGCCATGCATGTCTTTGAGAAGCAAGACTTGCTACTGTTGATTTTGGAAGTCTTTTTCAAAAATGTTCAGATTCAGAGCTACAATATTTTACCTCTGAGCTATTGAAACTTGCACTATTCAAAAGCAGAAAATTTGGACTTTTAGCGAGACTACAGGTCCTGTTTTTTGTGTGACTGCATTATTTAATATGCATGTGTGTGTGTGTATGTATGTGTGTATGTGTTTTTTATTTTTTTATAATGCTTTTTGTGTCTGTTTAAAGGCAGCAACTACCAAAACTCCACAGCCTTTGTCTTGACCTTCGTTGTCAACAACCACTTGAATGAGAAAGATAATGCCATGGCTGAAGCATGGGAGAAGGTGTTTATCGACTACATGAAAAATTACAAAAATGATCACATGATCATCGCTTTCTCCTCTGAGGTATGTGTGTTGATACTTATTATATACATTTAAAACTGTAGATAACTCTTGCATTTTGATCCATCATTTTTATGTATTACATTGGCAGTTAATGTAATTGATGTTAATTTTTCTTTCATTTTGATCCATCATTTTTATGTATTACATTGGCAGTTAATGTAATTGATGTTAATTTTTCTTGCATTTTGATCATCATTTTAGTGTATTACATTAGCAGCTAATGTAATTGATGCTAATTTTTCTTGCATTTTGATCATTGTTTTAGTGAATTACATAGCAGTTAATGTAATTGATGTTACTTTATCTTTAAGATTTATCTGAAGCAGATTTTAGTGAAATAAAACCATTGTCTTTTATATTTATATATTTGTAAGCCTACTGTTTCTGAATTTATTCAACAAAGTTATTTTTTTTAAATAAAAAAAACATGTAAGGAGTTAATGCCTGCTTTCATGTTTTTCAAACGATCTATTAATGTTGTCTGCATTGTTAAATGATGCAGTGGCTGCTGGTTGCTTTATTCCTGTACTTCAGCTATGGAATACCCTCCATCTGTTTATAACTCCTAACTGCTTCTACATAGTTGACTTTGCAGTAACAACTCTTAAGCAAAGTTTATTTGACTGTATTTGTGAATTGGTTACATAAATGCATGGAATTCATCAAAAGATTGATGAACAGAAGGTCATTGGAGCCTAATACTTTTTTCCCGTCAGAATGTAAATTTGTGGAATATTTTTTACACACCAAGTTATATATTGTAGCTGATATATCTGAAAATGATAGATGTTTTCAAGGCATTTTGGATTTAGCAGTTAATGTAGCATGCATGTTTGTGTAGGTATCAACCAAATAAATGGATGTTTTAAAAGTGAACCCAATATATCATAATTATGTACCTTTCTGTGACAGAGATCAATCCAGGATGAGTTGGATCGAGAAAGCAGCTCAGATATTCTGACAATTGCCATCAGCTATTTTATCATGTTTGCCTACATCTCCATTGCCCTGGGAAAGTTTAATAGCATCTATACTATACTAGTGAGTATATTATTCATCATTTGAATTTGATACGCTGCTCATTGTTATAGTCTTGCATTAGCAGATCCACACTTAAATCGTTGTATGTACAGGTGAGTTTTATTGTCTTGTAGCAGTGTCTGAATTGAGCACATCATAAGTTATCCATGTTTTTATATACATTATACTGAAATATATCTCATAAATGTCTAAAATAAATCAAATTTTTTCCATGATTGTTTAGGGGTGGGAGGTAAAGTATGGTAATGGTTGATATTTTGTAGCTCACCTGGTTATTAGGTAAAACGAGTTTTTGGGATTGTCCTGTGTCCATTGTGAATTGTGTCTCATGCAACCATTGACCATTGCTAAAACTACTGGTCCAGTTTCTACCAAACTTGATGCAGATCATCCCAGCATGAAAGGTTTTCAAATTTTAAAATGTTGATTATCTGCCATCAAACATGTCTGCCATTACTAAAAATAATAAATAATGTAAGCACTTGAGATGACTTCTCAAAATTGCTGAAAAGAATTCTATCAAATTAGACCAAGAGTTTTCGTCTGATATGGTTACTGTTACTAAAAATAGAGTAAAACAAACATTACAACAACTTCTTCTCCAGTACCACTTAATAAATTTAAACCAAAGCATTAATTAGAGTATGTAGACATTTCAAATTTGTACAAATATTTGGAATCATGATTAAGTATAGCCACCATTTCTGAAAATAGAAAAATCTTTGAAAGATATAAAAGCTGCTGATCAGGAAACATGATGGCAGAGAGGGCTTTCATGTTTGTACTAGTGCTGATCTGCCATCATAAATAGCAACTAAAAATAGAAAAAGCTAGAAACCACTTTTCCAATACTGTTGAAGAGACACTTACTATATTTGAGAAAAGGTATCCTAGCATTGCCACTTTACGAACTGTGCAAATGATACCAGTCTGTTATCAAATATAAAACCAGCATTGCTATAAATGAAAAAAAAAATTAAATGCTTTTTTTCAACATATTTAATCAACATCAATAGAAGAAATTTCAACAGAAAGCATTCTACTAATCCAGATTTCTTTTAAAGCCATGTAAGCATTTTCATTTGGCTATTAGGTAAATGTCAGCCAGGTGAGCAATCTCATAGTCATTAGAGGCTCTTGGCTTTCTATTTTCTACATTATCTGTTTTGTTTCTTCTTTGTATATGTTTGTAGCTGTATTTTTATATACCCTCTTCACGAACTTGTTTATGTGCCCATCTACCTGTTTGATTTTATGTATGTCTGTCTCATCTAACATCACACAGCCAGTTTTATTTACCTTTTTTTCTCATGGTATCTTTAATTGGCATGATTGTGTCATATATAAACCTCATTTGTAACATCCAAAAAAATCATTACAAATTGCAAATCAGTGCAGCATTACATTTTTGTTAATTTAGTAATTGAAAGATTGTTTTCAGTTTATAATCCTGATTGGCTTTATATGTAATTATAAATACATTCTTGTATCATCATATTCACATCTATAATTTCACTAGAAAATTTGCAAAAATATTGCTGTTGAAACTTGTTATTTTATTTTAAAAAGTACATCAATTGTTTACAGATTGATTCCAAGATCACCTTGGGATTGTCAGGTGTGGCAATCGTGCTCTTCTCAGTTGCAGCATCTGTTGGATTCTTCAGCTATATTGGGGTTCCCATGACTCTTATCATCATTGAGGTGGTACCCTTCCTTGTGCTTGCTGTGGGAGTGGATAATATTTTTATATTGGTTCAGTCATACCAAGTAAGTTAGCATCACTTAAGACTTTTCTCTATGTTACAGTTATGAAATACTGTTTGCATATTAACCCAGTGACTGAAAGAGAAATTAAATTTTTAATTTCATTTTTGTTAGATAAATATAATAAAGTTATGATGTAAGTTAAGATAATAAGACCATCTTTTTAATCAGACATAAAGTAGTTGAAAAGAATTTTTTTAATCTCAGAATTAATTGCAATTTTTTAAAAACCCTTTGATCAAAGTGGTTTGCTCCTTATCTTAAACATTTATTATGAAATACTGTAAATGTTAGAAAATGTTATGAATGTTTGTTATGAAACACTGTAAATGTTAGAAAATGTTATAAATGTTTGTTATGAAATACTGTAAATGTTAGAAAATGTTATGAATGTTTGTTATGAAATACTGTAAATGTTAGAAAATGTTATGAATGTTTGTTATGAAATACTGCAAATGTTAGAAAATGTTATGAATGTTTGTTATGAAATACTGTAAATGTTAGAAAATGTTATGAATGTTTGTTATGAAATACTGTAAATGTTAGAAAATGTTATAAATGTTTGTTATGAAATACTGTAAATGTTAGAAAATGTTATAAATGTTTGTTATGAAATACTGTAAATGTTAGAAAATGTTATAAATGTTTGTTATGAAATACTGTAAATTTTAGAAAATGTTATAAATGTTTGTTATGAAATACTGTAAATGTTAGAAAATGTTATGAATGTTTGTTATGAAATACTGTAAATGTTAGAAAATGTTATAAATGTTTGTTATGAAATACTGTAAATGTTAGAAAATGTTATAAATGTTTGTTATGAAATACTGTAAATGTTAGAAAATGTTATAAATGTTTGTTATGAAATACTGTAAATGTTAGAAAATGTTATAAATGTTTGTTATGAAATACTGTAAATGTTAGAAAATGTTATGAATGTTTGTTATGAAATACTGTAAATGTTAGAAAATATTATAAATGTTTGTTATGAAACACTGTAAATGTTAGAAAATGTTATAAATGTTTGTTATGAAATACTGTAAATGTTAGAAAATGTTATAAATGTTTGTTATGAAATACTGTAAATGTTAGAAAATGTTATGAATGTTTCTTATGAAACACTGTAAATGTTAGAAAATGTTATGAATGTTTGTTTTTGAAGGCCTTCACAAGCCCATTCAACATGCAGTTCATCTCAGTCCTTAGGATAACTTATTTTGTAGCCAGGCAGCAAAGTTTGAAAAATTAATTAAAACAAAATTTTCCATGGATTAACAAAGTGTTTGTATGTTCTATGTTACAGAGAGACAAGCGAAAGTCTGGTGAAACAATAGAGGAACAAATTGGTCGACTCGTTGGAAATGTGGGACCAAGCATGTTGCTGAGTAGCTGCTCTGAGTCAGTGGCTTTCTTTTTTGGTATGTATAAATTTTGGGATGAATTCAAACAATGTTTGATAAAGGCATGAACAAATGTTTCTATTGAAGTACCTTTAGCAGGCAATGACATTACTAGTGTTGGTGGTGGTGGTGTTTAGGTGAGTACTGAATAGATGCAAAACAAACAATGACCGCACCATCATCAACACCACCACCACCCCATATCATTGCAGTAAATTACAAAAGTATAAATAAAGATCATAAGATTTTGTGATGCTTTGTTTTGTATCAGCTTAAAGGATGCTTTGTTTTGTATCAGCATAATGGATGCTTTGTTTTGTATCAGCATAAAGGATGCTTTGTTTTGTATCAGCATAAAGGATGCATTGTTTTGTATCAGCATAAAGGATGCTTTGTTTAGTATCAGTATAAAGGATGCTTTGTTTTGTATCAGCATAAAAGATGCTTTGTTTTGTATCAGCATAAAAGATGCTTTGTTTTGTATCAGCATAAAGGATGCTTTGTTTTGTATCAGCATAAAGGATGCTTTGTTTTGTATCAGCATAAAGGAATTTGCAGCTGCATTTATCCCATTAACATTCTTTTATATGTATGTAATAGTTTTCTTTAATTACATAGGTATTAACTTATTGGGAGAAAATTAATTTATTAAAGAGATTTAATCGTTTTCTTAGGTGGAAATTAATATCTGAATTTGTAAATGAAGATAATTGAAGATTTGAAATATTTTCTATTGAGGTGAAATGAAAATGCAAGGCTTGCTTGATTTTTAGTTGCATGCAATGGGCATATACATATTTTGTGTGTTTCGATGTTTTACTGGTTTCAGAAGAGCTTGGGATTGTCCATGTTAGTGTAGAGTTAGCAGGAATTTGTTAACTTTTTATCATGGGTAATATTTACTCTTTAAGGAATCTTAAAATAAAACTGTTTTATTCTTGGCTTTATTTCTTAAAAAGTATTCACTTTTTCTTACTTTTAGGTGCTATGACCGACATGCCAGCGGTGAGAGAGTTTTCACTATACGCAGCCATGGCTGTCCTCTTTGATTTTCTTTTGCAGATCACTTGCTTTATTGGTCTTATGGCTCTTGATGCAAAACGCCAAGAGGTAATTTATATTTTATTTGTAATTATTTATCTTTTTGTTGTTTAAATTGCAGATCAATTCTGCTTTATGGATTGATGATGTACATCTATGTGGCATCATTGCTGAGCATCAGTCTTGCATTTAGATAATTTTTTTGCAGACATTACTTGCAGAGTTCTCATAGGTCTGTATTTGGATGTGTCATGTAGATTAGAACATCTTTCATCAAAAATTAGGCATGTAATTTTTATTTACCATAGTGATGAGCTTACTTCCTAACTTGGTATGTCAATATATCAGGAGGAATCCAGCAATCATCACTGAAAAATAGGTTATTGTGATTTAATTTCAGGGAGGAAGGTGGAAAGTCAGAAAGTTAAAATTTTGCTCTGTAGTCAGTTTAGGTGATTATTTCTGGTCATAAATGCCTCAAATTACATTGTTATCTATGGATTTTTTGAAAAAAATTCACAGATAATACTCGAAAAAAAAGACGAGTGTAACATTTAATTAATCTTGAGCAGTTGGATGAGAATTGTAACTCAATCGACATATCCAGGTCAATTACTAATAGTTACGATATTTTTATCCAATCTTTCATCCAATCAGTCATGAAAATTTGACTTCTGTTATGGGAACAGTTGTTAATTTCAGAAAAACCCTATTTTCATGGCTATGTACATTTTGAACGTTCTGCACTCCTTCATGTTTTGTGAGCTTTTCTTATTCTGGCTGGAGAGAGAAGTTATTTCATGCAAATATTAGAGCTCAAGACAAATCCTGCAGCTTCATGTGGTTTGTACTTAACAGATAGTGTTAGCTACTTGGTCTTGGAATACACATCACAATGGCTAAAAAGTGACCATAAAAGAGCAAAAGACAAAAATATGTCAGTCATTTTTTTTTTTAAAACAACGTTTAGTTGGTTTTGAACACGTGCAAATTTGAAGAATGATCCAGATATATTGAAGTTTTTTTACAGTATTTGATTTGAAGAAGAAATAAGACTACACTTGGATGATACTCTGATTTTACATTTGTAACCAGCTGGAAACAGTTAATCTGGTAATTAGATGGTGTCATCATGTTAATGAATCAGTAAGTTCATAAAATTGTCAAAATAAAGCCAGCATACACATCATGCAAGTGGAGTTATCAAAACTTCATTATATCTTTTTTCATGTCACAATGGAGTTGTATCTCAACTTTTTTGACCTTTTTTTTTATTTTTTTCAGTGCCCTCAAGACTAAATAGTCTTATGCTAATGTGAATGCTTTTATTCAGAACTTTTATTACTTTCATTGTAATATTTAATATCAGAGCTCGAAACATCCATTAACCTGATGTCCACTGCCCCTGTAAATCTAGATCATATTCAGTATAAAGAATTTTGCAAAATACTGCCATATTTGTTATGTCCATTTCTTGTTTGACACTGTTTTTAAAAAATTGGGGATCCATTGATCTTTTCAGCTTTTAAACAGGTTCATGAGTTATATGGTTGCAGTTGTGTACAATTATATTTTGTAATATATTTTAAAGAAGAAGTTATATTTATGTGAAAGCTTTTCTATTATAAGCTTTGAGTAACTGTCTGGAGGGTTGGATATGAGAATAGGTTGTGGAATGATTTTGGAATATTCTGAGAAGCACTGTGAGTTTCAATAGTGAATCGATGTAGTTTACCTTTTTTTTCAGACACATAGATTTGACTGCTGTTGCTGCGTACAGCAGAAAATAACAGAGAAAGTGGAAAAGTCAGATGGATTTCTTTTCAACATTGTTAAGAATTACTACTCTCATTTCTTGATGCTTGAGTGGGTCCGACCGCTAATTGTAAGTAATATTTATTTTTGTTTCAAGAAGAGATGATGAAAAATACAATGAATCACATTATGTCTTAAAGAAATAGAATGCCATCATAATGTCGTAAATGAGCTAACCTGCCTGAAGCAAATGAGATTTTTCTGTAAACCATCTTGTTTTGAAGACAGCCTTTGACTACAGTGAGGAAACTATAGCTAATTACCATGCATTTAAATTACTAACAAGTGAGAACTTTACTTTTGATTAGGATATTTATAATTAATGAGAGGCTGGCACAGCAAGATCCTAATTTTGTGAGGAATAAAGCTTCTCACTTGTTTTTCAGTCTATAGTCTAGTTCTGAATTACTTTGATGATAGTACATGCAAAACTTATCAGTCTAGTACTGAAATACTTTGATTTGTACTTAACAAACTGCCAATAATTATTTTGAAAAAATCTTTCAGACTCGTATGTGTAGGTCTCACTTTTATTTAACCAAAGAAGTTATTTGGATCTGATTCATAATTTGGCATGCAGATGGAATGGCCATACTTGCTGATAAATGTCACAAGTACATGTCTGGCAGCTTACATGGGAAGGGGACACAACTCCAGTGCTCACTAACAATGGCATAAAAGTGAGATCGTAGAGCACTGTAGGCATTATATTTTAGTTGATATCATTTTTTTGCTGGAAAATAATTATTGAATTTTCAAAAATTATGATAACCAATATCATCAATTCAGAATTGAAAATCCTCATCAAATCTAAAATCTTCTATTCAAAGGATAAAATATTTTATAAAAATAAAAATCAAAATATAAGACAGATATTATATAAAATTGTTCTTGAAATCTGCATGCAAGTTTAACATGCATTTTTTTCTTCTGTTCAGATGCTGATATTTGCAGGCTGGTTCTGTGCCTCTCTTGCAATGGTGTTCCATATAGATATTGGACTGGACCAAAGTATATCTATGCCCAAGGTCAGTTTTAAGAGTAACAGATGGTCAGAGGAATTACCTAGGCAGTATTTAGGGCTTTCCCATTTAAATCTACTAAGAGAAGAGGGAATGCCACTTGTTATTTAGGGGAAACAGCACTTGCACAGAATTACAATCAAAAGTAGCAAATATAGGTAAATTTCTTCCTACCCCTAAAAATATAAGTGCATTTACCCCCAGGTATATTTATATGGTAAATAGTCTGCAATAAGAATGCTTGGCATTGTTATAATAGAGGGATAAAAGTCGGCATCTGTAAACCATGAATTATGATCTAATTTCACTAATATTATTTTTCTATCATTCTTTTATGCAACTTGGACAACTTTTCTACATTTTCTCAATAAAAGATTTCTTTTGTAACCAGATTTTTTGTTGTGCTGAAAATGAACTACCAACTTGTCTAAAGGTTCATGTTTTTATTTAGTCATTATTGGTGTCAGTCCACATTGAAAAAAGCCCTGAAATTTCACAAATTCTCCGGGCTTTCATTACAGATTCATCTGTTGATAATTCAGAAGATAGAACAGTTTAATTGTAAAGGATTTTTTGCCATGAATCAATGCCAACTTTTTACTTGACAGATTTGAAAGACACTCAAATAATTCAATTTGCATGTATGCACACTTGAATTGTAAGCTGCTTCACATTGAAAGAACAACATTATTTTTTTGCTTCCAGGATTCCTACGTCTTAAACTACTTCACAAACCTTACAGCATACCTGTCCGTAGGAGCGCCAGTGTATTTTGTCATGCCCAAGGGACATAACTACTCTAACATGGCTGGTCAGAATATGATATGTGGCGGGGTAGGCTGTCCTCAGAATTCATTGATAGGGCAGGTTTACAAAGCATCCTTGTTGAAAAATTAGTAAGTACATACGTCAGTCCTGTTTAATAGTCATTATGTTAGGCAATCAACTGTTTTAAAAATCCACTCTTTTCAAGGTTATATTCACCATGGTTATATAAAAATAGCACTTTTATAGGTGGCCACCTGTTTCAAAAGGCCACTTCTCATAATGTACATGCGATTGTGGGATTCATTCACATTTCTCAAACATCCTTAAAAAAATCCCCATAAAACAAATGCATGAAAATTACAAATAATATTGGCAAGCCATAAAGTTATTTAATTCAGTTGTTCCCTCTGATATTTAAAGAATTCACAATAATTTTATTAAATGTGATATCTCTCTCTGACAAATCATTCATAATTATCATGGGAAATCACTTTCATCAATGGAAATTGTTAAACAAATCATTCATAATTATCATGGGAAATCACTTTCATCAATGAAAATTGTTAAACAAATCATTCATAATTATCATGGGAAATCACTTTCATCAATGGAAATTTAGAAGTTGCTTAAAAATGATTGCTTTCATATCCGTTCATGAAATACATTCATGTTTCTAACTTTATTTGTTGATTGTTCTGCATTTTGCATTTATGCTCTAAGGTTTTTCAGCATATTCATTTTGTTACATTTCTTTTGCATATTATTTTCTTTGAGCTCATTCTGCATTTCGTTTTCATTCATTTATTTTGTTCCAGTGATAAAATTACCTATTTAAAGCCTGTTGCACACCATCTATATTTATTGATCATTCATCATTCTGTATTTTGCATTTATGTTATCAGGTTTTTCAACACACATTCATTTTTTTACATTTCTTTTGCATATTATTTTCTTTGTGCTCATTCTGCATTTCGTTTTCATATTTTTTGTTCCTGTGGTACCCATTTCAAAGCCTATTGCACACCGTATTCTTAATGCTATTTAGAACGCTTTGACATATTTCTCACATCTCACCTCTCCATGGGTTAAATCTTTGGCTTGGCCAGGGTGGGTATGTGAGAAAGCTTACCATTAGTTTCCCGTGGTTACACTAGATTTGCTGGCTGGCATGTATGGCCTATCATGTGCTGCAAAAATGAAGTTAACCAATAAAACCCAACCAACCCTTTGGCTTGGAATATGCAAGTCTGGCTGTATAAAGGGACATAACTATGGTTTAATTATAAGAAAATAATTGGACTCAGTGTGGTTACCTCCCTTGATATAGTTTGACCGTTTCTTTGTATTACTAAGGAAACTTGTTTAATAGCAAATTCTCAAAAAGTACATGTAATTACATATTTTATATCAGAATATTTTTTTTAATTGTTTTTAAATTTTCATTTAACAGATAAAGAAATGACTTAAAATATTAAATTAAGATTGTTTTTAGATGGAAATTTGTATTTGATTTTGATCATAAGATAAACATGATGATTTAAATTTCACACTTTATCTTCGTCAATTTAAACTTGTTTAATGTACCATATTGCCCTAGTCTTGCAGTACATCATTATTTGGGGCTTGGTTGGCTTAGTGACCAAAGACACATTACAGGTCACTGACATCTCACCTATATCCATGTGTGTTGAAGTCTCATCTTGGCCATTATCAGTATGTGAAAAGAAAGTTTAGTCAGTAGCTTTCTTTGGTTCATCCGGAGTTCTTCCTCCATCAAAATATAAAGACCACCACATATGGCCTATCATATGTGGAATTTTTTTGTTAAACTCACAAGGCCATAAACAATCTATCAGCATTCTCAATACTTAAAATTTTTTGGCCTTAGCTTTTCTTGGTTATTACAAAGCTATTACAACTTCTATTGGTTATTACAATGTTATTACAATTTTTTTGTTTATAACAAAGTTATTGGCTTGCACAAAAACTTTAATATTCTGCTGATGACATGAAACTACCTGCATCTTGTTGACAGGACGAATGCATCAGGAAACTTGGTTGCTGAAAGCTAACGTTTGGTTTTCTCTGACATTGTCTGTATGTACACCAGCTAATATAGTCATCCTCAGTCACAAGCACTATCAATTACTTTAGTAAATTTGGATTGTCTGATTGAAGTTTACCAAGTTCACTTTTATTAATGTTTCAGATATTAGTATTGTTAACGTTCTCTCATCAAGCAAACACATCTGTATGTCCATCTGTAATGTGTTTTAGTGCATTAACACGAGTACTATTGAACTTTGAGCCACGACAGATTGGTCTTAACAACATGACTTGAGTTGATTTTCTGGCCACTTTTTTCAACTTTCTATACGTTTATGAAATTACTGAACTTTAATGATTTTGACACAGACCTTATTTTACAGTTTTTACAGTTAAGTACTTGCAGTATACATACGAAATTTAGTAGCAGTGGTTTTGTTCATGTTTCGATGACCAGATAAGAATTTCAGGCTATCCCAGCAATTTGCTTCATTTTTACAATCTTGCATTATTAGACTTTTTGGTTGTCTGGTGTGTTTCATAAACTCTGTTGGTAGGTATTGCGGTTTAGAGACATTTATTTTTCTGTTTGGTAGCAATCAGTTTTTAAATTTAGCCGATACATATGGCACTGTTGAAACTTGGAATAGCGAAGAAACATGCAATGTTAAAAGTAATACAGGTGCAAAAACACATTAATTTTAATTCTTTGTTAATATATAGATTTGTTTACTCAAGGCAGCAAACAATGCTTCACATTGTATATTTCATAAGACTTGGTAAATACCAAAGATATTTAGTGGATTTTCATATTAATTATCTGCAATTATTCAGGTGTGTTTATGTTTATGGAGCTGACAAATGTGAGAATTGTTAATCAGCTGGCTCTTTATTATTTCTACTTATATAAATGTTGAGAAACCTGTTTGCACATCTGTTTCATAGTTGAAATTATAAAAAAAAACAGTTGTGTATTTTGCTTTTGTTTTGATCCAATACACAGAGCAAACTGTGCATAATATACATTATGAGTGAGCCATGACATCATAAAGGATGCATCTTTAGAATATGGACATGGTGTCAAATGGTCATATGATAAAGTCATGTGATTAGTGTTTTGTCACTAAGCCACACCCATACCTAAGAATTTTGTCAGCATAGCTAATTGACTAATTAAATTTTTTCAGTAACTTACAGAGTACACTTCTGAAAAATTTCAAAATAAAAGTGATACATTTTCTAGTAATTGGGCCTTTACACATATAAGAAATGAATTTTGATAATGTTATTTCATTATGACTTGTGGAGAAGTTATATAAAAATTATGTTTTTCTTACTTTCAGTTCATACATAGCCCAGCCAGCATCATCATGGGTTGATGATTATTTTGATTGGCTGACACCTGGTGGAAATCCAACATGTTGCAGATTTAATATCAAAACAGGAGACTTCTGTCCATCAACCGGCAAGTTTAAACATTGTTTAGTTTTACTGGAAAGCTTTTGATGATTATAATATCTCACTACATGGTTGGCTGATAGTTGTCTTTATTGTTTAGATCATGTTGAATAGATATACTGTATATTTATATCAACGTGTGTTTTCTTTTCACGAGGCAACAGTATTTGGTGCATGCTACAAACCAAAATTTAATAAGACCTAATGAACAATGATCGTTGTGTGGAAATGGGTACTTGTCCCTGAATAATGAAGAATAATCTTTACTGGAAATGTAAGCAGACGACATAGTATTTTCCTTTTATGTACAAACATGTAGTCGTACATACACTTTATTGCAGAAAATAGATTTGTCCAGGAACTGGAAATGACTGGTTGGTAAAAAGGTCATCTTTTACAACTGTAAACATCATTTGGAATGAAATGCGCAGATGATAATGATGTTAGGGTCATCATTTAACTCATTTATTCTTTTCATCTTCTTAATCAGTAGTGGGGTACAAACAAATAGGGAGGTGTATTCAGACGATAGTTCCTATAAGCTATAGAATTTTTGTTTATCGAGTATTCTTGCCAATTTTTTATATGTACTTAAGCATACATACTAAGCCATTTGCCAAATTTAAGAAAGTTCTAGATGCACAAATTAAAAGCTTATACGCAAAGGTAAAGGACTGTGCAATGAGAAGTGAAGCCAGTTAGTGAATCGGATGGGAAACAACTGTTGTTGTTTGGGGGTCGAATTTTTTCATGGCAGTACACTGTTTTTTTTTTCTAAAACTATAAGTTATACAGTTGGCATGCCACTATGATTTTTGTTTGCAGACTGGAACTGTTTTAGGCAAAAATGGTAGCTATCTTGAATATTAATGGGATAAACATTTAAAACCCATCTATGAGGAATCAAGTAACACAGATTGGAAAGAAAGTATGTTTGCCATTTTAATAGAGGAAATGGAATTTTTTAAAATAAGTATTAAATATTTAAGAAGTCTCTCAGAAATGATTTATATTTATGCTGCTGGCCAAGTCTAGGTTACAGTTTTGTGTTAAAGTTCTTTTACTATGGATGCTCAATATTAGCAAGAAAACTTGCTACATCCATGTACCAGCATTATTTTCTGGAGATTGAAATGATGAAATGAACATGCCATAAATCCATTGCAAGTGTTTATAAATACCAAACTGCATGACATAAAAATGCCATTGCATATCTTTAACAGTCTCAACCCACCAAAGATTTAGGAAAACCTATTTTAGGTCAAAGACAAAATGTTACCTGCTGGATAATCCTTTGCCGCTAAAGGAAAACCTCCTTTATCATGTGAAACGTTAATAAGCCGTATCAATTGGCCTTGTGTGCTGACAAGCATTGGGTTACCAAAACTTATGATAAGCAGAGATTCATTGAGAGCTTGTAAAGTCAATCTGCTGTTATGTTTAAGAAATCTGGTTTGATCAGTTAAATGATTTATTGGTAGAGACATAATGCAGTGTGTGAATAGAATCTGACATCAGCATTACTGGTATCAACACTTGTCCTGGACCTCATAAATTCTTCATTCTTTATGCAAGGGTTCTCATGAAGTGAAATACCAAAAGATGAGGTAATGTAATGTGATTCATTGTACACTTGCCCTATAGGAGACTATTACACACATGCTAGCATTGGTTCAGTTAGATTTGATTGGCTCTTGTTGAAATGATAAGATTTAATTTTATAAGAGATTCTAATGAATCAGAGATGTTTATTGAAACACAAAAGGACATGTGTAATGGAGATGCATGCATTGATGTTTATTCTTTGATTTATACACAGCATTATTAAGAGTTGGAGAGAAATTTGTGACTTTCTTGTTGGATATGACAGTGCAAATAAACTTTGATATAAACAGTCAGTACTTTGGGATTATGTGATTATATTTAAGAACTTTAAGAGTAACTTATTTCATTGGATAATGTGAAACTTTCAAGGACTTCAGTGATATTCTTCTTATTATGAGATTACATTGAAGTAGTAATATTTGGATTACTAATTCAGTTACATTCATTGTTACCACAGTGACACACTATACAAGTTTCATTTGGAATATCTTAGAACAGTTTTCAGATTTGTGGAAATTGATAGTGCATTATCAGGATTACAGCCTAGAAATTCATACACCTAGGTATTTTTTAATTCTTTCACTTTGTTTTTATTTTATATTTTATTTAAATAAATTTATGATTTGGAAAAATTGAATAATTGTTGGGTTTACCAATGCTTGTTACTTGTGTATCAACCTTGAGATTTTTCAATATGGATACCAAAATGTGCTAGGATGCATGTGGGCTTTCTGTTTTAGCTCATTGATGGGCTGGGTAAATAACTTCATTGTATGTTTGGGAAAGACAATATGCTCTCCTTTCTTCATCATGATAAAACAAAAAAAGTGTTGATAAATGTCATAAAAACATACCAGCCAGTCATTATGTGGATTTTTGTATTCTTTAATTTCAGTAAAGAATGAAACATGTGCCCCATGCCCACTGCACCCATTTGTAAAGGGTCGTCCTGCGCAAGATGACTTTATGAGATACCTACCATGGTTCCTAGAGGACAATCCAGGACTTACTTGTGCTAAAGGGTAGGACTTCAGAAACAATATAATTATCATATATTATTATTAATTATCATATATTATTATTAATTATCATATATTATTATTAATTATCATATATTATTATTAATTATCATATATTGGGTAATTTTTGTGAATGTAATATTTGGTGATTTTATTTTTTTAAAATAGAGCACATTAATTTTGGAATGTTTTTTAAAAAAAATTTTGCTGGTGAATTATGACCAGATTTTTTTTCACAGTTTGACTTGAATATAAGCTATATCGCTCAAATTCCTTTTAAAAAACCAATGTCTGCTACATGATATATCTCTGGTGACTGGCTTTACTTGATTCTGTTTGCTTTGCAATGAGTGACTCTTATCAAAAGCTAAAATTAGCCTGTACTTATTTAGTTTTAATCTAACTTGTAAGGGAAATTTTGTTTTGAAAAATTCCTTTGAGAAGTCTAAAGTAAAGACATCATCTGATTGCCAAGGACAACGTCAAAGAAGTTTTATTATTCTGGATTTCAAAACAAATTACTTTATTCCCTGCACAATCATAATAAATGAGGAGTAAATCATCTAATTGCAAATCCCTCCATGCCATTGTTTTTAGCTTGTTTTAACAACTTAAGTGCTAAAAATAGGTTTACCTGCTAGTGGAATTTAGGTGAATGGTCTCCCCCTGGATTGAGGGATTGGTACCAAGTCCCTTCAACTCTTCAATTACTGAAAATCATAACTTTTTTGGTTCACTTAATGATTGTGTCTTTGGAATTTTCTCACACCAGGGACATAAATGCCCCAGCTAAAATTTTTGTTTCTTGCCCTGTCTTCATCCTAGATGACTACTTAACACTTAATTTGTCTGACTTCATCATACGATGAGCGGGTTAGCACCATTTTAATGTTGAATGTTTCCAAGTATTATTTCAAGAAGCCAGTTGATTTTGGTGTTAAGATGTCAAAGATCAAGGTCACTGGTTTTAGCACAATAGCTTTTGTTGCCCTACGTGACAGACCAAGGACCAGGGCAAGATGTTAGATTTAAAAGGGCAGAGGTGACAGGTGACTCAAAGTAAAATGGGTTTTGCGCTTTTGTTCTGATTAAGTTCCTTGACCTTGTTGATGGCTAGCGTGAAAAAGAAACCAATAGCTTTTGAGAACAAAAGATCAGGGGGCATGGAAGTAATAGAAATAATGGTTTGTGCACAATTTGTTTAGTTCAAACTGCAGACCTTGACTAAAGATTTAAACCATTGGGATATGTTCAGTGATTGCCAGAGTCAACCATACCCTGCTAGTGTCTACATAGAGGAATGTCAAACATGGAGCAGGCCTATAAAGTGCTGTTCACAATACACTGCCTTTATTAAGTTGTCTGCATGCAAAGATTGATTCAGTGACTATCCTCTAAAAAGTCAAATACAGTTCTTAAATTGTGTGTAAAATGTCTTTCCATTTTTTTAAAGCCAGTAGATTTAAGATAGATATTTGTATTGATCCTCTCCGATTTAGAAATCTTACCCACCTCTGTTTAACATGGGTTGAGGGAAGTAAAGATTTTACTCCCCTTACCAAATTTCAATTTTAGAATACATTGCTAATACATTGCTAATACATTGCTAATTATTGGGGTCAACTCTTGAATTAACCACAAAGACGCTTTAGTTTTTTTTCTTTCTTCAAATCCGTTGATTGCATGCCAGTTATGAATGTGTGGTACACTGACTTATGTCAGGGTTGTAAATAACTGTTGACATATCTGTGGGTGCACATTTGAGCTGTAACATAATGTGATAACAGTTTAGCTTTAAATTATGACAAGAATCAACATTAATTTATCGACAACCAGAATAATATGGTTTGACCTCTGCTAGACCTGGCCAATTTTAACTGCTGAGGTATATGTGTTTCTGGGCAAAATCTTTGCTTAAGTTGCCTCTGCTTGACCAGGCCTAATTGGCTGCTGTGATGGGTATTCCTGGACTGTGCTCTTAGCTCTATATTGCCCTTGCTTGACCAGGCAAAGTCAGCTGCTTTCGAGGTGTGTGTCCCTGGCTGGCAAACTCTTGGCCTCAGCTGTACATGTATAGCCTATCGTGTGCTGAAAAATGGCGTTAAACCCTACTACAACAACATCAGTTGCCTCTGCTTGACCAGGCCATGTTGGCTGCTATGTTGTGTGCGTCACTGGGCAAGGCTCCTTGTTCCAGTTGTCTTAGTAAGATGTAACCTTTAATGTTATGATGTGCAGTCAGTCAATCAGTTAACAAGATCAGCTAAGCCAACCCTGTGTAAATTTGAAAACTTTTGATAAAATTACAAATCTTAAGTTGTAATTATTTCAGTGAGTTTCTGTTTTTACTTACTTTTCTTTTCCTTACAGTGGTCATGCAGCGTATGGTACAGCAGTAGAGTTAATTGCAAACAAGACAGCAGTTGGAGGTATGAAGTAAATTTATACAGATGAGCATATTTATATTATCTCATGTTTACACTTGGACCATGAGATAGTGGATATGCATTGCCTGAAATAACTGGTCTAATGTCACTTATAATGGCACAGGATATAACAGAAGACTTTATTTTTATATGCCTGTCTTAACCATGATATATGTTACAGAGTTGTGTTTCCATATTCTGGTCAGCTAAAATTTATTGCCAACCAAGAGCTTTGTAAGAGTTGGAGAGATTTTAATGGCAGTACACAGTATTTTTCTAAAATTATACATTATACAGTTGGCTGCCACAGATAAACATTGTGATTTTCATTTTAGGTGAAAATGGTATCTATATTGAATATTAATGGTAAAAAAATTAAAAACCCATCTATGAGGAATCAAGTAACACAGATTGGAAGGAAAGTATGTTTGCCATTTTAATAGTGGAAATGGAATTTTTTAAAATATTAAATGTTTAATAAGTCTCTCAGAAATGATTTATGTTTTTGCTGTTGGCCAAGTCTAGGTTACAGTTTTGTGTCTTTTACTATGGATGTGTACTCAATATTGGCAAGAAAACTTGCCAAATTCATGTATAGATGAAGTAACGAGTAATGCAGCTAACCCCAAATGGATTGATGATTATTGAAAATATTAATGAATGAATTGTCTCTATTGTGATTATATAATATTGGGGGGGAGGGCCTTTATGTTGCCGCCATTCATACACCTGATCACATTGGCACTTAAGTATGTCCATCGCAAACTGTTTTAATGCAATAGTTCAAACTTTTTCAACTTTAAGACATGAAATTATACACACGTTGTGGAGGACATTTTGATTAGATTCTTAGGTCTTTCAAAACTTGTACACACTTTGGAACTTTCTGCAATTTTGCTTTCATTTACAAAAACCTTGTTAGTGCTTTTAAGGAAATATCATGTGATGCAGGAAATGTTTATGTTAATATGTGGATCAACAAATTAGATTATCTAGTTACCCAGCTTTCTGCATTCATTTTTCTAAAACCTTTGGGTTACAGTTGTAACATTCTGAGGGAAGTAGGTCACGCTAATCAGTTTTTTTAAACAATAATACACTTTTTCATACAAATAACTGGAATAAAATGCTGGCCCCAGTGTAACAATTATGTTTTCCTGTGTTTCTTGCATTATTTGGAATATGGAGGTTATACATCACAGTGTAACAGTTATTTTTGCCTATGTTTCTTGCATTATCTGAAACCTGATGGTTATAGGTCACAGTGTAACAGTTATGTTTCCAGTATTTCGTGCACTATTTAGAACCTGGGGTTTATATGTCACAGTGTAACATTTTTGTTTTCCTGTGTTTCTTGCATTATTTGGAATCTGGGGGTAATAGGTCACACTGTAACAGCTATGTTTTCCAGTGTTTCTTGCATTATTTGGAATCGGGGGGTTATACGTCACAATGTAACAGTGATGTCTTCCCATGTTTCTTGCATTTACTTGGAACCAGGAGGTTATAGGTCACGGTGTAACAGTTATGTTTTCCTGTGTTTCTTGCATTATTTGGAACCTGAGGGTTATCATTGCTCACAGTGTAATGGTTATGTTTTTCTGTGTTTCTTGCAAAATATTTGGAACCTGGGGGTTATAAGTCAGAACGTAACAGTTATGTTTTCCTGTGTTTCTTTTTGTTATTGTTGTTATAGTGTTTAACGCCATTTTTCAGCACACGATAGGCTATACATGGCAGCCTTATTATTGGTGGAGGAAGTACCCGGAAAACCCACAGAAAAGAACCACTGACCCACGAGAAGCTACTGGCAAGCTTTCTCACATAACTACATTAGCCGAAACTTAGTCTCGAACCCACGCAGACAGAGGTGAGATGGCAGTGATCCGTAACGGATAGGTCACAGTGTAACAGTTGTTTTCTTGTGTTTCTTGCCTTATTTGGAACCTGGGGTTTATATGTCAAAGTGTAACAGTTATGTTTTCCTGTGTTTCTTGCATTATTTGGAACCTGGTGTTATCATTGGTCAGAGTGTAACAGTTATGTTTTTCTTTGTTTCTTGCATTATTTGGAACATTGGGGTTATAAGTCACAGTGTAACAGTTATGTATTCCTGTGTTTCTTGCCTTATTAGGAACATTGGGTTTATAGGTCACAGTGTAACAATTATGTTTTCTTGTGTTTCTTGCCTTATTTGGAATCTGGGGGTTATAAGTCACAGTGTAACAGTTATTTTTTCCTGAGTTTCTTGCCTTATTTGGAATCTGGGGGTTATAAGTCACAGTGTAATAGTTATGTTTTCTTGTGTTTCTTGCCTTATTTGGAATCTGGGGGTTATAGTTATAGTTCACAGTGTAACAGTTATTTTTTCCTGAGTTTCGTGCATTATTTGGAACCTTGGGGTTATAGGTCACTGTGTAACAGTTATTTTTTCCAGAGTTTCTTGCCATTTTTGGAATCTAGGGGTTATATAGTTCACAGTGTAACAGTTATTTTTTCCTGAGTTTCTTGCATTATTTGGAACATTGGGGTTATAGGTCACAGTGACCTATTTTATTTACAATAATTAAAGTTTCTTTGCAAGGCAACCCAATAACTGGCCCATCTCGTGCTCTAGGCATAACATGTTCATGAAACTGGGTTAATCTGAAGTACTCCAGGGTTTATAGGCCACTGTGCTTTTCTTAGCCTACATTAATGAATAATGTTGATAGATTTATCCCAGTGTAAAAGTTTTGTCTTTCTGGCAAATATTAACCAGTGTGTTTGCTGGGTTAAAGGTACTTGATCAGGATTTTTCTTACATCACTCCAAACCACTTTAAGTGAAAATTGGTCACAATGATTAACTTTTCTAACACTAGTTATTTTCAATTACTATGTTGCATACATGCTTCCCTCCTTGTTTGAAAACACCATTGTATATGTGAGCTTGGTTGTATTTTTTAACAGCTCTTTTTCATAATCACTCAATGGACGTCATTATTTTGATTCATTGAATGATAACTTTTCTCTTTCAGCTACGTACTATATGACATACCACACAATTCTAAAGACATCTGCTGATTACATAAATGCACTAAAAGAAGCTAGGAAAATAGCAGATAATATCTCAGAAGGTCTAAACTTGACAAAACCCGATGAGAAAGTTTTTGCGTACAGGTAAAAACAAAATCTTTTGTTTTGATGTTAAAGTTACATAATTTTTCATGAAGTCATTTCCTCGCATGCAGTGAATGAAGTTGCATTCTTAACAACTTCTTTCTCACCTTATTGTGACATCACAAAGGTTAGAATAATTAGAAATTGTTTTTTTTTAATTGACTGACTCCATTTTTAGATGGTAATTATACTTAATTTAACCAGAAAGTGTAAAGTACAAGTTAATAATGATTCTTGGGCAGCTTTAAAGCTAATTGTTTAAAATTTGGAAACATTTATTTCATTTAAATGACATTGTATTCCTGACATGACATGTATTTTTTCATTCCTTCTGTTTTATGTATATTTTTGCTCTACAGCTTTATTTTACTTTGTTCTTGCAATTGACTCCAAATTCAGTATCGTTTGAACGTTTTTGCAAAGTTATACATTAATTCATTTAAAATCATGTGACAAATTTTTATTACATAACTAATTTTAAAGTAAAATATAGATTGTGTTCCTTTACTTAAGTATAAATCCTTACTTATAATGAAAATCTGCCCGGATCATCAAATTTAATTTTGGCAAAAAAATAAGCATTGATTACATTTTTATTGTGAGGAACATTTTTTAAATGAGACTCGGTTTTACCAGATTGTAAATGCACATCATGTTCAGGCCTTGGCAAAGTTCATGTGACCTTTTCTCTGTCATGCATTGGCAGTTTGTCAACACTTGACTGCGACCATTGAGATCTTAAATGATTTATGAGCAGTATCCATGTCTATTAATGATTAATCTGATTGGCTGAGCTTATGAACATTGTAGAGATCATATTTCAGTTGAGATCTTGATGAGATTTGTTATTTACATTTATATCGATGAGATCGTGGATGATTTCACTTATGAGCAACATCCACGAATGTTAATGAGATTTGTAATGTACATTTATATCATTGAGATCGTAGATGATTTCACTTATGAGCAATGTCCATGAATGTTAATGAGATTTGTAATGTACATTTATATCATTGAGATCGTAGATGATTTCACTTATGAACAATGTCCATGAATGTTAATGAGATTTGTAATGTACATTTATATCATTGAGATCGTAGATGATTTCACTTATGAGTAATGTCCAAGAATGTTAATAAGATTTGTAATGTACATTTATATCATTGAGATCGTAGATGATTTCACTTATGAGTAATGTCCAAGAATGTTAATAAGATTTGTAATGTACATTTATATCATTGAGATCGTGGATGATTTCACTTATGAACAACATCCACAAATGTTAATAATAAAAAGATTAAAGGTCAGATTCACAGATTGAAAGAAAAAACGAGGTTTCTACATCATAACATTAGTTCTTCATCACAGACTAAGTTAGACCTAAGTTAGTGAATGGTATGCACTTGGGGTAAGGAAGAACCTTTTTGATTTGGAGTCGAAAGTTAAGAGGTCAAGGTCACTTGAACTAAAGAAAGATGAGTAATTTTCTATACAGACATATCAATTATTGACCATATGCCATCACCAAAGGTTGTGCTTGATGTGTACATTGCTAACAACAAATTATGTTAATTTGGGGATAAAAGGTCAGGGGTCATGGTTACTGACTTAAGAAGAAAAATAGTTTTCAAACAACTTCAGTTCTGGAAAATGTACTGTGTTTAGGGTTTGTGAAGTGTTTGCACTTGAGGTATAGAAGATGCCTGTTGATTTTGCACTCAAAAGGTCAAAGGTCGTTATCATTGATCTCAATGTAAATGGGATTTGCAAAAAATTTCAAGTTACTGACCAAACATTGTGGGTGGTTTGCATAGCTGCCAACCCTCATGACTTTGGCATGAATTTCCACTTTTTCACTGATTTATGCAGCATGCATAAACATCCTGAATTCCCCAATAACCTTTAGTAAAATAACAGATTTCCCTTTAAGCACTACTTGTGATATTGTCAATTGCTGAAATGGTCAGGTACTACTGGTCACGATATTAGTGGAATTATAGCTGATTGGTACAGTTGGCCTGGTAGCAAGCACTTTAGTGTATTTTAATCTATATGTATAAGAGTAGTTTTACAAATACTTTTGAGAGAAACTAGGGCCTAACTGGAATTTTGCTACATGCATGTGCCACTATCACTGATTTTTTAATTACCATTCAGCATCACATCTTGAAATTGTCATCACCACCAAGGAAAAAGAAATGTATTGCACAAAACGTGAATTTTTGTTTGGAATCTACCAAAAATTGGCAGTGCCATCAAACACCTATATGCATCATGCTTTTTGTATGCAGTGTGCCACAAATTTTAGCATTGGGCATGGTAACAGAGATGATGTGAGGAAGCACAACAGTAGCTAAAAGCATAGAGGTTGGAAAAATTAAGAACTCGCAGCAGATTTCAGCTTTGGAATATATTTAGCCATCAACAGAGGACCTGCAAGCTACCAATGCTAAAGCATTGTTTGTGAATTTTCTTGTTTAACACAATCTACCTTTATTAGCTGGAGACTATACTAAACATTTGTTCCGACAAATATTCTCAAACTCTAAGATCGCTTCATGAATTCATGTCAAAATTTTCTAATTTGTATCCCTATTTTAACTAATTGTGAGCCTGGAGGGTTGGCAGCTATGTGCTTTACTTAGGGTAGTAAAGAAACCTATATATTCTAGGGTCTAAATGTTAGAGATCATGGTCTTGATAAGTTAAGTAAGAAACTAATGTTTCTGTACAGACTGCATATCTGACCAGGGTCAAGGCCACTGAGACCAGTTGGTCAATAATCTCCAGAATTAACAATGTCAAAAAGGTACCAAACTAGTGGATTATTAAACATGTGATAGGTGTGTAATGTGGAATTGATGGTACACTTGTCAAATGATAAATTGTATTTCTGTTTAAAAATTACTATTCCTGTGTAAGGATTTTGCTAATGAAGGTTGATTTTAAGTATGGTGGCCACCTATTTATAGGTGTAGTCTACTGCCTATTTATGAAATGAGAAGTTTTAAAATGTTAGAGATCACAAATTAACAGAGAAAACAAATATTCAGCAAGGACTCATTCTTCTAGAATATAACAATTAGTTGAATTATTGATATGTATAGGTGTAGGGTAAGAAGATTCCATGTGAGGGTCAAAACTTCGCATCATACACTGGGATTTACTGAGTTTCAGACACAAAATTCTGTTCCAAAGAGTAAAATTTTCCTATCCAGAAAATTTAAGGCTTCTCTTTCTCCCATTTCTAAATGAAAAATAAGGACCATAGTCAATGACTGTTATGAAAATATCAATGCAGTTTTAAAAGAAAAGAAAAAAATTAAAACATACTTTATCTTAAGATATGGTCATAAAAGTTAGTGTTACCCAGAAAATTTAAAAGTGTAAAAAGGACATGAAGATTTGGCATATGTCAGCATTAAAGCAACATTGGTTGGAAGCATGAATATAATGGTAATGCAAACCAACCAAACTGTGTTTTAAAGCAACAGTGATTGGAAGCTATAAAATCTTGTGCAGTTATCAACTGTTCAAAACGTGATTATAGAATATTAGCATGTAGTGAGGTCAGTCAATGCAAAACATCGTTTGTAGGACACTAACCTTTGCTTGCTTAGACAATTTAAAATATCAATAGGCTGCAATTAAAGCTTTTCTTGATTATTATGAAAGAAAGCTCAAGTCATGAAAAAGAAATAGTTTTTACCAGTTTGTGTACACCATGATCACAGTGTTGAAGGTTATGTGATGAAAGACAAAGAGTCAATTGAAGAAAGGTAAAACACTCCCCATAGTTGTTTAACAATAATTAAAAAGACCTGAATTGTTCATATGTTGGAATGTGACAAAAATAATTTCTTTATAATTTCAGTGTCATCTATGTGTTCTATGAGCAGTACTTAACTATTGTCAGGAATACAGTTCTTAATCTTGGTGTGTGTTTGCTTGCCATACTGCTGGTAACAATAGTTCTATTGGGATTTGACATCCATTCTGGATTAATAATTTTGATGACAATAATTATGATCCTTATCGACCTGATGGGACTGATGTACCTATGGGAGATCAGCCTGAATGCAGTATCTCTTGTCAACCTAGTTATGGTGAGTTCATATCAAATTTAAACATAGTATGTAACAGTATAGATCCAAATGAACCAATGCAAAATGGACTGGCATATCAAAATCGGCACAGTTAGTTTTACTTCTTTTTTCAACTGAATAGCATAGACCCTGATCTTCTTGGGCAAATCACTCCACTTTGAGTGAGCTAACATCCAATAGAAAATGACAAAATTTCGCTACACCCAGGAGAAGTGTTTCTTGGCATTGTTCAGTAAGAAAATTTGTAGAGGTTGAGATGTTAATGTTAGCTTATTCGTACATATACCTCTTTTTCTACATTTAACATTGCTCTTTTTGTATATATAACATAACTCTTTTTGTACATGTAACACAACTCTTTTTGTACATGTAACATAACTCTTTTTGTACATGTAACATAATGCTTTTTGTACATGTAACATAACTCTTTTTGTACATGTAACATAACTCTTTTTGTACATGTAACATAACTCTTTTTATACATAAAACATAACTTTTTATACATAAAACATAACTCTTTTTGTACATATAACATAACTCTTTTTATACATGTAACATAACGCTTTTTGTACATGTAACATAACTCTTTTTGTAAATGTAACATAACTCTTTTTATACATGTAACATAACTCTTTTTGTACATGTAACATAACTCTTTTTGTACATGTAACATAACTCTTTTTACCTCAGTTCAGTATTACCTTTTGCATACTACTGTCATCTCATTTTCAATAAAGTTTGGACATTGGAGACACCATTGGTATATATAAAAATTGCCTAAAAGATTGTCTTGAGTGTGTAGATTGCAATTAAGTACCTGACATAACTAATTAAGTTTACCAATTTTGCAAGTCGTATCTTTACATGGACCATTGGTTACAGAATATTGGTTGATAAATGGTGTTTGGGGAAAAATTAATACTCAGGAGGTAGTTTGGCTCAGATGTCAGCAGAATGACAAACTCAGACTACCCATGCACTGTTTGTCATTAGAGTGATCTTGCAGATTTTGGCAAAATCATCACTGTATGCAGTTGGATGCATGTCATACATGATACTTCAGTCCCATTAAATACAGTAAATAGTGTTAAATCCCATGTTTGTCTACTCAGCAGTCTGGTCAGATTTAAATAGATATTTCAGTCCCTGCTATTGTAATAATTATAATAATATTGATAATAATGATAATAGGTTGGAGGAGCAACTTGAAAACTGTCAACTCCAAATTCTTTCTGCTATCATTAACTAATTAAAATGACCCTTTCTACATTAAGTCGGGGAGGGGGGCCGAGTGGTCTAAAGCGCTTTCCGTTACGGATCACTGCCATCTCATCTCTGTCTGTGTCAGTTCGAGTCTAAGATTCGGCTAATGTAGTTATGTGAGAAAGCTTGCCAGTAGTTTCTCGTGGATCTGTGATTCTTTCCAGGGTTTTTTCCTGGTTTCTTCCTCCACCAATAATACTGGCCACCATGTATAGCCTATCGTTTGCTGAAAAATGGCGTTAAACCCTAAAACAAACAAAAAAATCTACATTAAGTCACTGCTCAGTTCAGGCATATTTCTTGGTGGTCTAGATATTGCTTGGATGAGAAATATTTCACCTTTTTGTCTTAAGTGAAAAGCATAATTCAGACATAGTTAACACTTTTCTGACAGCTTTGTTGTGGTTGCTGTTGTTGACGTGTCAACCTTGATTGAATGCATTTAGTCCAGTTTCTATGACGCTGTTGCATGCAAGTCGTGGAACTTGATGGTTGTATTCATAATGAAGAGTACTTTGTATGAGAAGCAAAAGAAGGTCACAGTTACTTTTGTTTCTGCTGCTGTCTCTTTGATGTGTATTTAGACAATTTCTCAGTGGAACTGATAAGACAAAGCATTCAGCAAAATTCTGCTTGTTCAGTCACTCTTTAAACTCTTGCAGTAAATTTCTCAGCTGTATCAGAAAATGGCAAGATGTTGGTATATTTTTATAGAGGTGATGGCAAGTGCTTGTAATCCTTGTCAACTAAAAGATTATGTATTGAAGTTATTTGTGTTCAGACTTTTACAAGTCAAATAAAGCTTATTGGACTGTGCATCATGTCCTAATGCACAGTTGAGTGTACGCAGGGACCCCAAGTAGCCGAGTGGTCTAAAATGTTCTCCATTATGGATCACTGTCATCTCACACCTCAGTCTGCTTTGATTCTGGTCTCAGGCTTAGCCAATTTGGGTACAAGAGAAAGCTTGCAGTAACTTCCTGTGCGTTGGTGATTCTTTCTGGGGTTTTCACAGTTTCTTCCTTTTGCTGAAAAACAGTGTTAAACCCTGCAAAAACAACTATGACATGTTCTGATGCATGTGTGAGTTTTCACACTGTCTGATGCACAAGTGAGTTTTCACACTGTCTAATGCACAAGTGAATGTACACCATGTCTTGATGCAAAGGTGAGACTCATTTGCAGAGAAACATACTTTTTTAAACTTATAGGAGTTCTTTTATGTACCTCAGTTAAAAATGGTTTATCTACCTTTATATTTTTGTATTTTGTGTGACATGACCATTTTTACCCATTGTTACCAGGTATTATTCAGCTAGAACTGTGTTAATGTTCTCTTAAACCCTCTGCATACAAGCATTAATCCAGCCATAAATTAAACCTGTATGCTCATTACATTCCAGGTTGCAGAGCTTTAGAAAGCTTGAAATTGATTGGTAGTACTTTTAAGTATTTATATTGTTTCTTATACATAAGTTGTCATAACACATAGGTGTTTGACATAGTAGATTTTATCCTATATATACAACACATCAGTCTAAGTAATAAAAATACTTTTGTAAGTCAAACATAGGATCTTTTAATTTGTTTAATTTAAAGGAACAGAAAAAAAGGAAAGTTCAGAGCTTGACAAATTTGTCACCATAATTAACTTCAGTTTAATACTGAAAGGTCAGATTAAATTCCTTTGAACCAGCAAACAGAATATAAATGTAATTGTTTACTCAGTTTCTTATTAATTTCTGTCATTTGATACATAGTTTTTAGGTGTTTTCCCTCGTATAATTAAATTTTATGTAGTAATTCATAGACAGGTAAGATATAGTTTTTCTTTGTGACAGATATTTCACAAAACTAGTTTGTTGATTCTTGCCAACATATTCTTTTGCATTAATAATAATAACAATAATAATAATAATAATAATAATAATAATAATAATAATAATTTTACAGGCTGTTGGTATATCAGTTGAATTCTGTTCTCACATGACACGTGCCTTTGCTGTTAGCATCGAGCCGACACGAGTTCTGAGGGCCAAAGATTCGCTGTCTCACATGGGGAGCTCAGTAAGTAAATGAGTGGTAATTTTTTTGTATTGCCAATGTGAAATGTTCATAAATCAAGAGTTATTTTTAAAAAAATAACATTCCTTCATAAGTTATGTCTAGTTTCTTCCAGAATTCATAATGATGACCATGATAAAAAGTGATGTATTATTGATGATGTCATAATGTAATGATGTCATATTGTGATTGC
Source organism: Unio pictorum (assembly GCA_030141615.1). Classification (NCBI taxonomy): domain Eukaryota; kingdom Metazoa; phylum Mollusca; class Bivalvia; order Unionida; family Unionidae; genus Unio; species Unio pictorum. The sequence continues at coordinate 2,206,023 of JARLTB010000065.1, read as the reverse complement.
ATTGTTTCAAAGCTGTGCAGTAAGGATTCATCTTACAAAACTGGACTATCCTAAAGTTTATCTTTTGAAAGTCATGTACAGGAATGCTATGCCATAGCACTAAGTTAAGACTAATGTTTTATTATCTAACCCATGTTAATGTAAACATTTAGATTTATAGATTATGTTTTGATCAATTATATTTTTGTACTGTTGTATATTGTGGGTGAGACTGAAGCACTAGCTTGCAAGCCCCATGTACTTCAGTTACAACTCACCTTTGAATTGGTATTTTATAGCCTTGTCTAGCTATTCTGTCTCATTCTTTAAAAAATATATTTAAAATTGGATTTGGCTCATTTTCTACTTAAATCATTGTCTCCATATGAGCAGATTTTGGGAATTTAACTGCCTTTTTATTTCTTGTAGTTGACAAAAAAATTGTTTTTTATGATAATTTATTATTTAATATGGTATTTGTCCTCATAATGCTTGATAATATCAGCATAATTTTTTCACAGGTATTAAGCGGCATCACTTTGACCAAGCTTGGAGGTATTATAGTTCTGGCTTTCTCAAAGTCTCAGCTGTTCCAGGTCTTCTACTTCCGAATGTATCTGGGAATTGTCTTGTTCGGTGCTACCCATGGACTTATTTTCTTGCCAGTCTTACTTAGTTATATAGGTGAGTAAGACAATTTTCACAGACCCCAGCACGACTTTGGTTGAACATATGATGTTGCCTTTGTCTACACATCTGTTTGTAGTGTTACCTATGTCTGTGCATTTATTGTTATGTACATTTGAGTTATATTGTGTGCTTGATTTTTGTCTGTAATTGAAGGTTGTGGATAGGTTTTGAAAACCTGACTGTTATAATGATTGTGACTAGTGTTGTGAATGGAATTTGTGTGTACCTGATTTGTTATGATTTCAAGTAGTAAACCAGATGTTTAGCAGAGTTTGAGTTCAGTGGTAATGATATTTTCATTGAAAATGATTAAAATTCTAAAACATTCTTTTACATTCTCGGTCAGCTGAAATT
>JARLTB010000065.1:2017500-2200000 GCA_030141615.1 Unio pictorum | reverse complement strand
TACGAGATATGTCATGGGTTCTATAACATGATTACACACCACAAACTTGTACTGTAATTTCAACTACACTTCCGAATGTAATTTTATTCTTCATATGGCTCGCAAGATAAATGGATCGTGATATTCCATAGCATCTTTTTGATAATTTCAGTTAAAAGAGTTCACATTTTTTCCCACATTATGATTCCAAACAATCACTGACAGAACAGAATCATGCATGCAGCTGATTCAAGGCAGGTCCTCCATGCCCAAATCAGATGTACTTTGTGTGGAATTCAAATAACTAATAAATCCAGTCCATCACAAGCAAAAAAGGCAGAATGGAGTAGAAATTAAAAGAGAATGAAAAATCCATCCATTTCAGACCAACTGAAAAAGTTGTTGCAGTGTGCATTAATTCTCAATATGACTCAAGATTTAAATTTTAACTACATCAAAACGACAGATCTTCTTGACTCTGTTGAGGGCATGATGATGTTCAAAATGTCACTATGCAGTGCTATGTGCTTGTTAATACTGTTGCTGTGTAATGATGAATGTATGGTTGTGTGTTTATTACAAAAACAAAATGTGTTTATAGTATAAAGGTTACTGCATAGAGTATAACACAGAAAACAATGCAGTAACCTATCAATATTCTTGTATGTACTTTAAACTATCTTTTTGTTTGTTCCTAATTCATTGTTAAAACAGTTTTATTCTTACATGTATTTCATTAATATCAGTTCCATTTTATTAATCAATTGAGGCCTTGTAAGCTATATGAAAAAAACTTTCAGTTGAATTCTTCTTGTTTTCTAGGTCCCAATGTGAATAGAGCTAAGATATATTACAGCACTTTGGAAGAGGGTAAAGGACAAAATAACTTGACAAGGAGCCAGCATAGTGACCGTGATATTCCTATAGACAATGAGCAACAGGATTACAGTGACCGTGAATTTCTTATAGACAATGAGCAACAGGATTACAGTGACCGTGAATTTCTTATAGACAATGAGCAACAGGATCACAGTGACCGTGTTATTCTTATAGACAATGAGCAACAGGATCACAGTGACCGTGTTTTTCTTATAGACAATGAGCAACAGGATCCTCCAAGTTACAACTCAATCAGCTATGCGTAAATGACGTTAAAGGCTTTCTGTATTGAATACATTACCTGATCACTTCAGCCTCTAAGGGAGATAATTTATAAGAGTTATTTCTCTTTCGTGGCTATAGTTGCTACATAAGTGGGAAAGACAATGTTTTTTTTAGTCAGCCGTCTGCAGGAATTGGTGTTTACTAACAGAGTTTAGTTCCTGATGTTAATATGATTGGATAAGTATTTGCAGAAAAAACATAATTAATTTTAAATAAATTTTCTTGCTTGTTCACACAGCATGCAGTTAAGTGTGTTGATTACATAGTTCAGATGTAGTTCATTGCTTAAGATTATGAAGTATTTATTAAATTATTGAAGTCAAGTGGTAATATTATCTCAATATATTCTCAGTTTTAATAAAATTCTGTAATAGTGAACAGATTTACTTGGTTTATGACAGTTTCTTGTAAATGAGTTTAACACAATACTCCCATTGTTCATTCCGCTGATATTCCTTTCAAATGTTTGCAGGAGGAAATAATTCCACATCATGTCTTTCACTTATTTCAAGCTCACTTTAAGACTTGAGATTAATTAGTTAATTAATTAATTGATTAGTATGCTTTTTACTGTATGAATGCTGATATGTATTGACATAAATATTGTGTGTGATTAAAAAAAACTGTTTCAAAGTCTAGCTTTGCAGGAAAATTTAGTATTTTGTGGAGTTTATTTACACCATGTAAAACACGAAATAATGCACCTGATATACATATTTAAATTATGACACCTATCATGAATTGATTCATGGGTGTTAAAGTGATGTATTTACAAAGATAAGTCTGTTCTGGAACATCTTATTGTTAATAACTGTTATTCAAGTCATCCTCACATTGTGGTAAATCTCAAATCTCATAATGGATTTTTTTTATGCTCATAATGAGCCTTAGTAAATTTATTCCATGACATGCTTGATCAAACTTTTGATGTTTATGTCAAGGTCACAAAATTTACATCAGGGCTTTGATAAAAAGGACAATATGCAGGGCTTTGATAATAAGTACAATATGCAGGGCATGGCCTCTGTTTTTGGAAATAAGCTGTAAGTATACTGCATACATGTTATCAAAGTTACTTTGATTTAAATATGAAAGAAATAATATGTAATTTGTATAAAATGAGCTATCTAATGTTTGATAATCAAATTTTAATTTTTTATAACTTTGATGTTTGTACAAGATAAGAATCATTGTAAATTATTAATGATTTATATCATTATCAATGACTATACTGATTTTGAAAACATTATTTTAGTCTCTTCTCATCACATTCATCATGTTTATTGATTGAGATAATCTTAATTATACAAACTGTATAGAGTGACTTAAAAGCCAAGTTCAGTTGTTAATGATACAGACCCAGATTTGCCGTTGCAACATATACTAGTGTATTAGGTCCATATACTAGTGTATTAGGTCCATATTGTTTATCCCATTGATTTCTCATAACAGATTGGATAGACCCAGAACTGTCAGTGCATTATGCAATGACATACATCAGTCTACACTGTTTGCAGTTGTACTTGACTTGTGAGTGGATAAAATAATTTTCATACTTTTAGCAATATGTGCCAATTCATCTTTTGTTGTAACATAATTATATTTTCATGTATGTGCTGATTCATAACTGACCTATTTGACATGAATATGTGCAACAAGTGTACTTACTTTTGGGGTTACATATATTTAGAATTTCTTAAACTCCAAAAGTAGGTTGCAATGTATTTTTATCTGATCTTATCGAGTCAAAATGTAATCAATATTTTTGTTGTTTCACACATACACACACACATATGCACATGCATGCACACACATAAGGTGCTGAGAAATACTTAGGAAATTAGTTTGGTTTATGACTTTTGGATTACGGATCCAATGTTCTTCCAAATGAGTTACATGGCACTGTTTATTACTTAGGAGAAAAAGTTGACATACCACCAAAACTTGTAATGACCATATGTGTCAAGTATGTTGCATATCAGGTGACTCAAATACACCGCTCCCTCGATAACTCGCGCACAACGGGGTCCAAAAACATCGACCGCACTATAAGCGAGGGCGCGAGTTACCGAGGGACCTATAAAAAAAAACTAATAAAGAGATGGGAGATCGACAGAGACGCGAGGGGGGGTGCATTGTTAAATACTCGTTTTATAATCGTGCTGAAAATAACTGTGAATAAATATTTCTTTATAAAGGTGTTGTTCGTTTTTCTTTTTAAATTACCTTTAATTTCTGGATAAAATATCTTTAAAAGATCGTAAAAACAAACATTATTCTACGAGGTATCAGTACTCTTAACATGTGTATCGCTAAACACATTGTGTATTACGTCACTGCTTTTGTGTTGATTTGGATACATTCTAGTTTTATTGTTTGTTCAAAATGAATCAAGATTTATTTTATCAAAAAAGATAACATTCATATCGAAAAATGACAAACATAAAATTCTGCTATCACTAAATAGATACATAGATTGATTAGATAGATAGAGTAAAATGTAAAAAAAAAATTACAATGATAAACCGTTACCAACCATGAATTTAATGGGTCTAAACGTCAGACATGTAAACAAAAAATATATATATAAATATTTAAATCATCCGATAGCATAGACCAGCCTCATCACAATTATAAACTTGGTCGTCTGTATATCCATCACGGGTCAGTATCTCTCGGAGTTGGTTGGGATAACTAGATGCGGCCGCCTGATTTGCTGAGCGTATCTCTCCCGACAAAGAATTTTGTTTTATTCCATGTCGGCGCTGGAATCTCTAAAACCATCCATGGCTTGCCATGAAATCTGATTCAGTATCCATAGTTTTTGCCATTTTCTCTGCCTGGACCTGGAGAATTGTTCCCGAAATCTGAACACTTTGTTCAAGTTGTTGTGTGAACCAAGTGTACACAGCATCATCTTATTCTGTGTCGTTTGCAGTGCGTGCCCGTTTCCGTTTAAATCCATCATCAGAATCAACTTCATGCAAATAATCCCGAAATTTCTGCTCATCCTTGAGCCAACCTCTGAGTGTCGACTCGGCAAATTTAAGTTCACTACAAACTTTTGATCTTGATTCACCATTACGAACCCTCTCTATGACAGTAAGCTTTTCATTCACCGAGTACGCCTTACGCTTGATTCCCTTGCTCTCCATGATCACATTTACAAATAATTAGGATAAATTACTGATTAATATATACTTTAACGACAATAAGTACATACTATTTGAAACCATGTTCGATTGGTCCAACTAATTTGATTGATGTTGAGACACGATATTGACCACAACAGTTTATGCATGAAGGATTTGCATTCCTTTGAACTTTTGTATTGTACGTCTTTTACCTGATTTGATACAAAAGACCGCCTTATAAAACAAAGCAGGTCTATTTTAATTCAGTTTTACAATGCAACAAACACTTCCCCAAGTCTTCGATCAAAACGCAGCCGGCAGTTAATTAGGTTCTCACAGATGTGCTCGCGGGCATCGATGTGACGGTCAATTGACTCTTTTCATGTTTGAATAGAAGAGGACATGCAAAGTTTATACTGCTTACACTGCAACACAATGAAAAGATTAAAACACTAATTTCCCCTATACATATACAGTATTATTATTTACAGTGAACTGAGAAAATATTTTTTCCGATAAAATCTAACAAGATATGTGATTCTTTATTAAAACCTGAAAATTTCACGATGTTGATTCTAACTTTTCGGGGCACTAACCGTCATTTTCGACGATAAAACGGGCGATATATCAAGGTTTCATTCACCAGTTCTGATCACGATTTTCTTTATTTTTAAAAAATATTTTCTTTAAAAAAAAAAACGGGATCCACGCCGGACACCGCGTTATAAGCGGGTTCGCGAGTTATCAGGGCGCGAGTTATCGAGGGAGCGGTGTACATATTTGAAATAAGACATGGAAGTAGCATATCAGGTAAATGTCACATGACTCAAATACATATTTGAAATAAGACATGGAAGTAGCATATCAGGTAAATGTCACATGACTCAAATACATATTTGAAATAAGACATGGAAGTTGCATATCAGGTAAATGTCACATGACTCAAATACATATTTGAAATAAGACATGGAAGTTGCATATCAGGCTAATATATTCCATAAATCTAGTTAATATTTGAATTTAGCAATGAAAGTTTTAGGATATGAGGCTTGATTTATACATGACTTAAATTAAAACCAGAATCTCCAGGTGGATTAGACCTACATTTAAACACTGAAATGAGTGTAATGTAATGCACAGCACCTTAAAAAGCCTTTCTTATTGAAAAATTGAGAGATATGGTAATCTTATAAGGACAACCTTCAACAGAATTTGATAAACCTAGGAGTAATGTTGGAAAGTCTTGACATTTTCAATACATTCAATTACTGTTAATATGAATATTGTTTTTGTTTTCATGCCGTTATTCCCATTCAGAAATACATATATGGTAAGCACTGTGCTTATCTGTTTCATGCCTTTATTCCCATTCAGAAATACATATATGGTATGCATTATGCTTATCTGTTTCATGCCGTTATTCCCTTTCAGAAATACATATATGGTATGCACTGTGCTTATCTGTTTCATGCCTTTATTCCCTTTCAGAAATACATATATGGTATGCATTATGCTTATCTGTTTCATGCCGTTATTCCCTTTCAGAAATACATATATGGTATGCACTGTGTTTATCTGTTTCATGCCTTTATTCCCTTTCAGAAATACATATATGGTATGCATTATGCTTATCTGTTTCATGCCGTTATTCCCTTTCAGAAATACATATATGGTAAGCACTGTGTTTATCTGTTTCATGCCTTTATTCCCTTTCAGAAATACATATATGGTATGCATTATGCTTATCTGTTTCATGCCGTTATTCCCTTTCAGAAATACATATATGGTAAGCACTGTGTTTATCTGTTTCATGCCGTTATTCCCATTCAGAAATACATATATGGTATGCACTGTGTTTATCTGTTTCATGCCGTTATTCCCATTCAGAAATACATATATGGTATGCATTATGCTTATCTGTTTCATGCCTTTATTCCCTTTTAGAAATACATATATGGTATGCACTGTGTTTATCTGTTTCATGCCTTTTTTCCCTTTTAGAAATACATATATGGTATGCATTATGCTTATCTGTTTCATGCCGTTATTCCCATTCAGAAATACATATATGGTAAGCACTGTGCTTATCTGTTTCATGCCAGTGTTCTTTATGCATTGTTCATATCTACAGTTATATAGATTGTATTTGAAAATACAAGGAACATCCAAATGAAAGTGAAATGTCCATCAATGCTGTTGTCCTTGAGTCCTGGATAACAACTATATTGCTTCCATTTTAGTGCACGTCCAAACAACATCAATATTTTTTTGTTTTGCAGCATAAACACAGTGTTTGATACAGTTAAAGAATTCATTACATTTGTTTAGTTTTTTTAATGTCAGATTTAAATCTAAATTGATATTCATGAAGTTACTTGCCAGTGAGCATGTGCCGATAAGCCTTGGCTTGTAAAGGCAACACTCGTTTTGTTTCAATCTGACAGTCCTTTTGATTTAGCCATGAATTTATTTAGTGTTCTGCAATTTTCTTTGCATGTTTGACCATAATCTTTGGCTTGTAAAATGAGCACCCTCTATTTTGTCTTCACAATGTGATAACCTGTTGATTGAGCTGTGAGTTGATACTTGCTTAGTGCCAATTAACAAAGGGTGGTTATTTAAACTCCATCTGCACAATTGACACCTGTATGATCAAAGTTTTACTTAAAGAGCTCAAGTTAAGTTATCCATTATGCTTCTGCATATGAAAGTAAAGCCAAAGAATCAGATTTGGAAAACTTTACAATTACTAGTCATGACGAATTACTATGATAATGGTAACATTTTAGAACTTATTGGACTTTGATGACAATACACTGTGACATTTATTGAATTCTTGGACTTTGATGACATTGCACAGTGACATTTTTAGACAGTGACATTTATAGAATTCTTGGACTTTGATGACAGTAGACAGTAACATTTATAAAATTCTTGGACTTTGACATTACACAGTGACATTTATAGAATTCTTGGACTTTGAAGACAGTAGACAATGACATTTATAGGATACTACTTTTCGACTTAATTAGCATTGTTTATTTGTAAGATATGTGAAATTAACATACTAACAGATATTGTGAATTGAATCATTCTGAACTTCTATTTTCTCTTATACCATTATGTGACCTAGAATTTAATTCATGGATTTATTATATAAATAAATTTAAAATATCTATCAATATGGATTCTTATGGATTTTGTTAAATGAAGATGAACAAATTGTAGGTTACCATTTTATATGTGATATATTCCACTATATAATTAAATTATATATTAAACTGTCTTTGTCTTTTTTGCCCTATATATCTATCTGTCTGTTTAGTTCAGATTGTTTTTTTTTTCCAGCATGCTATTTAGCTGAACTTACAGCTAAATCGATTTATTATGATTTATTATTTAGTATGCATGATATATGAAACTAAATAGAACATTTAATACAATGAATGTGAACCAATCAAATCTTGATAAACAAATATATTCTGCATGCATGAAAAGACAGTTCTCGAACTTAGGAGATACTTGTTAAATCCTGTGTTTTATCTGGCATTCAGTACATCTGTTCAGTCCATATTCCAGGATCAGAATTGATCTACTAATATGTCTTCTTTTACATCCACATTTGACTTTTTTTAGATGCAGTGAATATAAACTTTGAAAAATGCCAGTTTGTTTTTAATCTCATTCATACAATAAGGCTAAATATGGTTTTAAAGTGTAAAGGAGGAGGTATGTAATAAATACAATACCACATTCATGTGTTCTGCCGAGACGTGGGAAAGAAGTTGTTTTCTTATAGATAATAAATACATATCAACCTGAAAGTTGCTATGTCTCCTTACACTATATCAGATTTGTTCTTTCTTCTGATTCAGACAAGAAACATTTGTATGACAATACAGTTCAAAAGTGTATTGTATGAGATAAATCTGAAGTGACACTTGAAGTAGTTGTTGCAAATCTAGGGACTTTTAACAGAAAAAAGTAAAATTCCTTAAATAATTTATATTCCAGATAGTTCTAAAAGTTATATCACAAGTTCAAAATTATATAGAGTTCTGAATGAATTCAAGTGGTGTTCCTAATATTTTTCCACTCTTGGATGTGTTGATGTCTTTCATGTGCTGATATGCCAACCATTTTCATGTATCACAGTGATATATTTCCAAAATAATGTTTAGTCCAAAACTCAATAAGTACTTTGTAATTCGAATGAATAATTTAAATAATTAAATCCTCTCAAATATTTGACAGATGCAGTCATTGATTTCTTCACCAGTCTATATTTATAGATTTAACAACCCTGGGAAATTTTTCATATTTTCCAGTACCACCAAATTTGTTATTCTGTCTGTGTGATAGCTGTCAGATTATATAAATTTTTATTGAGTTAACTACCATTGATATGATAGACCACTAGACCATCTTCAATTACCCCCCCCCCCCCCCCGAAAACACTCGTAAATACATTTTTGAGAGTGATACCTTTTATTCCCAACAGTCATTTAAAGATGACCAGTATCATTTACAGTACCAACTGTTGTTTTAGTCGACAGTGTCTGATTACACCATCACGAGATGCTTTGTAAGTTTCGATAATGGGATGTTTCACAAACGCATTTTGCTCCATTTATATATAATAGTATTATTTGTCTAATTCATTATTTTTAAATCCAGCTAGATAGTCTTTCACAGTTCTTATGACTTTGTCATTTTTCAGTGTTATTTTTTAAAATCATAAAATCTTTTCAGCTCTGTATTTTTTTACCACCGCTTTGCACACACAACTGCGTTGTTCCTCACACTCAAACACCACATTTCAAACATGGTTTTGGTTATATTTCTTCCATTACACATGATTTGTAAATTATATAACTCAGTCATGCAGGCTTTGTTACAAGGAGTTGTAAAAACTATCATTAACCAAATACAGTTGTTCTTTGTTTGAATATATATATATATATATATATATATATATATATATATATATATATATATATATATATATATATATATATATATATATATATATAATATTTCAATTAAAATATTTGTCTTCATTATAATATGGAAGAATTTGAGTGATTATTTAAGATTAAGCCTTCAAAAGATAAATTTAATCGTGACATAATATCCCCAGATGTGAGATCTGGTTGATCCGATGAATTAAACTTTGTTTAATAGTATTCGTGACACCAAAAAAGAATTTCGCAGAGATGGCGCATTTCATGTATGGTTAACGTTCAAAATCGTATGCAATGACAAAGTAATTGATGCTACAATGAACGACCAATGAGTGGCAACAATTATTAATCATCTTGATAATCGAAAGTATCTTTCTAAAATTAAATTTTTTCGTATTAGCAGAAACAGACAATAATACTTGGATCATCCGTGACAAACATGACCATGTCCTGCATAATAATAAAATAATTGCTATACTGAGTAAAAACTCCGAACCAGGAATGTTGACTGGTATTGACAAGCCATATTATGAATGAGTGTATCCTGTAAACGCAGTTGTCTATGTATTATATTCGATAAATGATATCGTTCATAAATGGTTCTCCCTCTGTATACCTACTTTAAACGTCAATAACAGTTAATGCATATTTTGTATGTTGATTGGCGTGTACCAATTTTGGTAGGATCGTATGGGTAAAAACAAATTATCTGCTTGATGATCTTCAAAGGGGGTGCTGACATCAGAATGTGAGTACTGAATTCGTTTACGGGGTGTTAGATAAATTTGTCTTATAGGCTGGCGTGCTAACCACGCTGCAGGAGCAACTCGTGTAACATTTGATGCATCGGCGAGTTTAGTAATAGCTGCTCTATCTTTCAATATGATACTGGGCTATAATAAATCGATTCCATTACAATAATCGGTTGATTTTGTTTTAACCAGCTCCAAATAATTTACCTTTCATCGCCGATCTTCTCAACCGTTTAGATAATGATTCTTTTAAAGATTTATTTTTTATGGGATTGAATGCATGAATTAATTCCACATCTGCAACATGTCTTTTTGTAAATCATTGCTTTTATACGCGACATCATGAATATGACATGGTCGATCGATAGTGTTTATTGGATACTCTCCAGGTCTTGGTTGATTTTGGCTACCAAGTCGAATATCAAGTCTAGTTCCAGGACCGCAATAACTAAATTCAGGAAGATGTTTTTTTCCTGTGTATTTAGCCCAAGGAATTCCCGGTAATTTGTATAATGAAGTAGCTATATTGCCACTGATGTTACTAATATAAATAAATTTATTAAAGCAAATTTTACATATTTACCTGTGAGTGCGTGTTTTTTGTAAAAAAAAATATTATTATTATTACTACATCTGTAGATGTGCATGATATACATCGAACACAGTAAAAATTCATATATGATTTATTATATTTATATAACATTGATGTCATTGATTTCTCAGCGACACGAAAGCAAGAACTAGTCAAGCGTCATCCAACGTTACCAAATTATATCAGAATGATAATAAAAGGTCCATCTGGAAGTTTATTAAGTTGATAACTAGATGGTTGAAATGTAATTCATTGTATTTAGTAGCATCATCCGTAGATGATCAGCGATGTTACGAAGTACTTAAAAGATTTTAACGAGAATGAAAAATTGTTGGAAGAAGATGATGATATTATGAATTTTATTACCGATATTGATGACGCGTCGATAGTTCATGAACTTGATGGAGTTATTAATAATTTAGTTTATGATGATATAATCTGGAATGATTAATAAAATCATACAAGAATAGGTTCTCGATGCAGGCATACATGTACAAATATACCTTACGTTAATATTATTAATATTGAGGACTTTATATAGCGCCTAATCTTTAGAAGCTCTAAGCGCTTTTCAACATCTATAATAACACGACTACAAAAAAACCACTATGAAATTATTTTTTTAATTAAAATGATGACAATATATAAGGTTAGAAACATTATTAGTTCTTTAAGTTTGTTCTTGCAGTCAAAAAAGGTGAGCTTTAAGAGTACTCTTGAAAGGGGTCACTTTGTGCCTGATTTAATTGGATAATTTGTTCCACGTTGCTGGGCCCTGTTATGCAAAAGAACGTTGTACATATGACTTCTTTTTCATAGTGGTAATAATGCGTATACGATTGTCAGAAGAGGAGCGTAAGTATATTGCTGGTGTATACACGTGTGAGGTAAGATAGGTATGCAGGATAGGAGTCCGCCAGTGAAACGTAGCACAGAGAACAAATTTTGTGTTTGATTCTGGATCGAATGGATAGCCAGTGTTGGGTACAGAGCAGCGGGGAGGTGTGCTCAGATCGTGGTATTTTAAAGATGTTCCAAGCACAGGTGCTCGACTCGAGCTTGACCTGAAGAAGAAAAAAAAAATAATCTTAAGAAAAAAAATCACACAGAGTGAGTAAAATACCTTAAATTACACTCATGACCCATTCAGACACAGGACCCTCTCTATCATACTATATCATATGATAGAGAGGGTCCTATGTCACAATGGGTCATGGGAGTTATCTAAGGTATTTTTATCACTCTGGATGATTTTTTCCCTTTAGATTCTTGTTTTTCTTATTTCACATCAAGCTCGCGTCGAGCACCTGTGGTTTCAAGCAGATATGTTTTTAACTCTGGAATAAATAGTGAGACGAACCAGACAGAATAGACTTACATTAATCCAGTCTTGAAAGTACTAATGAACACACGTGTTTTAGTGGCATCAGCTGAAAGATATTTGGGAATGGAGTTGATGCGTCTCAGCTCAAGATATGCAGCCTTGCATATGTTCATGAGATATTGGAGCAGTGTGAGAGCACTGTCTATAGAGTAACACCTATGTTTCGTACTGACTGTGTGAATTTAATGTTGGTGTTGCTGATATTTATTATTTGAGGTAAAGGATGTGAATGAGAGTCTTTGTGTTGTGCTCAGAATGGCCTCAGTTTTATTATCATTCATGTGCAGCTTGTTACATGTCATCCTTGATTTCACATCAGAAATGCACCTCTCTACTCCTTGGTAGCAATATCACCGCCATCTCTTTATTGAGTTTTAGGTAAAAGCGAGAAAAAATATCTGAACATTTTCCACTATATGCTTTTTTCATTTCTGGCTAAATCATTGTTTGGTGTTTTAACTCTACAATGTAAACAGTATAAATCCATACATATTTATAATATTGATGTAATCAGGGCCGGCTCTAGGAAGTGTGGGGCCCCATTGGAAACATTATGGCGGCCCCCCCCCCATTTATGAAGTTATGATAATAATACTATAGATAATAGCAGTATAGATATACAGTGGGTTGAAAAAGTATTTGCCTCCTCAATATTTTTCCATTGACTCCAATAGAATCCAGCTCTCACTCCACCAAGCGTAATTAACTTCAACTCATCCCATTTGTTCTTATAAATTGTAGTTCTATTTAATAAGTTTATTTTATATTATTTTAGGTACGATTAAATGAACGACTCTGCTTCATTTTGCATAGGGGTCATAAAATTGCAAAAGTTATTTGTTATTTACACTTTATTCAATGGCAGTAAAACAAATTTCACTGAGTTTTGCAAGTGAAGAATAAAGGTCTGTTATCTGTTATTCATCCCCACCCCTCTATTGCTATTCCAATAGTAGCTGGGGGATGAACACTTTTGCAATTTGTGATCCAAATGCAAAATATAGCATAGTGGTATTTTTCAGTTATGCCTGATATAATATACTGACCACCGAAGTCTTGAATCATTAAACAGCACTACAATTTATATGGCTAAACAGATTGTGATGAAGTTACACTTGATACAGTGAGAGCTGTTTTCTATAGGAATCATTGAAAAAATGTTGAGGGGGCCAACACTTTTGCAACCCACTGCACTTGGCAAGCAGAAGTGCAAGACAGGTGATTCACCAGGCCCAGTCTAGGAGACAGCATGTCAATCTGCAAATTATGAACCTAAATTAAACTGTCTAAACAAATACAAAGATACTATATTGTCTTTATTTGATTTATTAATTAATATGTTCTAGTCACTGGGAACCTTATACATTTATATTCAACTCAATATATGGAAATATGGAACTTATCACTTAAGAAAAGCACAGCAACTAGTATCCTTAATACATTAAGCTTTCAAAAGCTAATTTTTCTTGCTTTTTTCATTGCAAAGTCTTTCAGGATTTCCTCAAAGCTCAATTCTCTGGCTACATCACACTCTATTGACATAATACTCAAACTATTTAGGCGTTCTTGACTCATTGTAGACCTTGGGTAAGTTTTAATAACTCTGAGCTTAGAAAAGGATCTTTCGCCAGATGCAACTGTAACTGGGATGGTAAGGTAAATTCTAAGTGCCACAAAAAGATTTGGAATGGCTGTAAACCTGTTATTGCAAGCTAGAAACTCGAGCATTTTTGCAGGATTTTGTAACAGCTCTAAAGGGAGAATTGGCTTTATTGCTTCTATCTCCTCACAAAGCATGAAACCATCAATATCAGCCATCTTCGTTGTTGTAACTCCATCTGCTGCATTGTCAGCATGAACTAATTTGGAATCAGTTAAGGCGATTTCCAAATCTGCAGCACATTTCCTTATGTCTTCCTTGGGCAAATCCTTAAAATTGCACAAGAATCCAAACAACTCATAGTGCTTTGTCAGCTGTTCAAAACGGGGCTGAAGGGTTTGCACGGCTTTATTCACCACTTGATTAAAGCATTGAATTTGAAATGCCTTTTGGGGGTCTGACAGAGGTTCATCAGTTGATTCGTAGTCAAACATTTGCCTCTTCCTGCGCACACGCCTCTTTTCACTTTTGAAAACTGCTTCCACTTCAAGGTCTTCAGCAAGTTCTTTGGCATCGACCAGTGATTCCTCAAAGCCCTTTTCTCTGAATGCATTTAACCAGTTGAACAGTTTTTCAAATGCTTTCAGACAAGTTGTTACATCCATGGTTTCACCCTGAAGCTCCTTGCTTACGAAATTTACCTGAAAGAGCAATGAGTGCCAAAACACTAGAGACACAAGGAACTTGTAATTTCTATTTTGGTTCACCAAGGACTGAGCATCACTTTTGGTATTGGCATCTTCAGTAGTGTCTGCCAATTCTTCGAGAGCATCACAGACTTGAGAAGCTTGGTATCTGATGGCCTTCACACTATCCATTCTGCATTCCCACCTTGTTTCTGACAAAGGTTTCAAGGACAGGCCAGTAACATGACTTCTGAAGATTGTCCACCTTTTTGTGGATGAGGCAAAAATTGTGTAAATACGTTGCAATGTACCGAAGAAAGTCATGGCCTCGGTGCATGTTTTTGCCATATCACCTAAAATAAGATTATAACTATGGCACGCGCATGGGGTAAAAAATGCTCGAGAATTTCTTTGCAGGAGTCGTGCTTGTACACCTGAATTGTGTCCCTTCATGTTGGCCCCATTATCATAACCTTGCCCACGGATATCTGCAACATCAAGTACTAATACCTCAAGTTCCTTCAGAAGGGAGTTTAACAAGTTTTCTCCAGTGCTGCTTTGCACCACTAAAAACTTAATGAAGTGTTCATACACTCCAGCTGGGATGTTTGGTTTTGTACCATCAGCTACATATCTAATAACCAATGACATTTGCTCTTGGTGACTGATGTCAGGGGTGCAGTCAAGAATTATGGCATAGTACTTGGCAGCCTTAATTCTAGAAATAATTGCTGTCTGAACAGCATTTGCCATAATGTCGATGAACTCATTTTGGATGTTTTTTCCCAAATAATGATCAAGTATTTCCTTGTTTTGAACTTTCCGTATGTGTTCTTGCATTATTGGATCAAACTTCCCAAGTAACTCAATGACACCTAGAAAGATGCCATTATGTGGTGTGCCAATGTCTTCATCAGAACCACGGAATGGTAAATTTCTTTCTGCTAACATCTGTATTGTGGCCACAAGTCGCTCAAATACTTTATACCAGTGGTTTGCTTCCTTTCTAATTTGTTTTTCCTGTCCTTCATCAATGGTCTTTTCAAGAGCCAACCTCTCCTGTAGTTCACAGCAGCGGAGCATTGCTTGCAAATGCCTGTTTGAATTCTCATGCTCAGCCAGCCTTGTATGGATGTTTGGCCAATTATTGAAACCAGAAGTTGCAAGTGCGGCTGTAGCATTCGGGTCAAAAAGTTTACAGTAGTAACAAAAGATCTTGTCGCTTGAGACTGAGTATAACAGCCAAGGTCGCTCTATAAATTCACCATTTGGGAGCATTCGTTTGCAGTGGAATTTTGAAAAGTGTGTTCCTTTATCATTTTTAGGGAAATTTTCTTTTAGAACTTTTGGTGGTCCTTTTTTCACCAAATAGTCTCACACCATGACTTATTACTTCTGGCCAGGTTGCAAGATCATCAGTTAATTGTGAATGCTCATCATCAATCTTGACATTTGAAGTGGAAGGATCTTGCTCATCATCAATGGTGGCATTTAAAGTGGAAGGATCTTGCTCATCATCATTGGTGACATTTGAAGTGGAAGGATCTTTCGAAGAGTTCGTAACAGCAGATGCACCCTTAAAGCTGTGTTCATCTTGTAAAATTTCTTCAGCACCACTATCATTATCACTGAATTTCGGATAATTTTCAACTGAGTTTTGCACATTTGTTTCATCAGATTTATCTGATGTATTTCTGTAAACAAATCTGTCTATGGCTCCTCTTTCTCTTTCATCTTGGGATTTCTTAGCCTTTCTTATTGCCCTTTTCTTACTGCCACTCTGGTACTTTCTGCCTATATCTCTCGGTCTTTTACTCATATTTGAAGGTCAGAAATCTCGTGTCTCTATAACAAAATACAGTGAACACATAATGACTAGTTATAAAGGGCTACATAAGAATCTACTTGGCACGAAGCAGGGAGGATGCGTACCCATACTCCATCGAAAGCCTAATAGATCCACTGTTGCCAAATGAAAACCAGTCAAAATCAGCTTTACAACACCTCATATGTGCAAACCTGCCCAAAGAAGTGACAATGAATGCCAGGATAAATTTTGATTATTGTCATGTTAGCTAAATCACACCACTGTTATCTACATTTTTTCTGTGTGTGGTTTAATCTTAAGCAATTAATTAAATAACAATATAAATTCTTATGGTTCACATGCTGCTTGGAGCAATCCAAAGCCAACAAAATTGTGACATCATGAATTTTGTTAGACATCCGACATATTGGAGCAAATGTCATGAAGACACAATTCAACTCGGAAGGAAGAGCACTTCAAGCAGCATGAGTACTGGTCCACCCCTAACAAAAGACAATTGGTCGCACACTTCGCGTTCGACCTATGCAGTGATAAGCACCGGGGGTAGGCAAAAAATGTTTGTCCAGCAAAAATCTGGAAAACCACGCCATTTCAGGCCATGAACTTACTATGATATTTTTCCACCATGCCATAACCTAAGCATTTATGCATTCTGCTTTAGTCCTCGCCTATCTATTTATTCTACGCGGCATTTAAAATGCTCGCATTTCGTCAATTTTTAAGATATCAATACCTAATTTGCACTACAGGACAATGGTGCATAGGAGTATTTACATTATAAATCTCGTAATAATCAGACAATTTATGGACCCGCCATGGCCAAAACCGTGCGTATTTCAGTCTGCCACCTGGATAGGAAAAACAGCACCATATTATTTCATGAGATCTTACACAGAATACAGTTAATATACTTTTGGGGTGCAGAAAAAAAATCAGCTGCACAGCTATAATGCTTTTGATGCTAGAGCATTGTAAAGCGTGCGACCAAAGTAGCACTTTAGTGCTGCATTTTTCTTGTTATACTGACTTTTAACTTCAACTAGTGGCTTTCAAATGTTCAACAAATTGTTGAAAGCAGAACCACATGATTGTGTATTGTAGGTCAATATAAGACAGTAATGGTAAAGTCTACTTTTAATTATATATAATAAAAAAAAGTTCATTGTCACTGTCTATACTCACATAAATGGCATCACTCGCTTCACTAGGATTCTTGGCAGTAGCCTGACAGACTTGCACTGGCAAAAGATTGTGTCCCTTGACCACGGTGGCATCACAATGCACTGAATTGTCTAGACTACTTGTGAACTGACCCCCCCCCCCAATCAAGGTGCGGGGCCCCCATAGGCGCGGGGCCCAATTGGGTGCAATTGGTCCAATTGGCCTAAAGCCGGCCCTGGATGTAATTGATTTCTCAGCGACACAAATACAAGAACATAAACAAGAACCAGTCAAACATCATCCAGCACTACTTAATTGCGATAATATATTATGGATGATGAGATCCGTCTGGAAGTGGAAAGACACAAGTATTAATTAATTTGATAATGAGATGGCTCAAGTGGGATAAACTATTTTAGTGGTACCATCTGTTGTTGATCAGAGATGTTAAAATGTTCTCAAAGATTTTAATGAGAACGCAAAATTGTAAAATGAAGAAGGTGATATTATTATTACTTTTATTATCGATATTGATGAAGCGCCAAGTGTTGATGAACTTGATGGATTTATTAATAATTTAGATGTTTATGATGATGTCATGCTGGACAAATAATTGAATCCAGCAAGAATATTTTCTCGAGGCAGACATAAAAATACAGATATAATTTATGTTACACAGAGATATACACAAATTCAGAAAGTGATCAGAGACAACTGTAATATTTTGGCTGTATTTAATGGAGTTGATACACATACACTTAGAAATATAAACTTGCTCAATCTACCCCACACGGATATATAACGATAAGTTTAGGTCTCACTGGATAGTTTCGCATTTTGACACCTCCCTAATATTTAAGGTAGAAGGCATGGGCCTAATTATCACCATTCTAGCATTTTTTATTTCACACATAAGCTAAATCCGTAATGTGGGTTAGATTTACTTTGAGTTAAGCTTGGAAACTGGTTGACTTGTTGGTGACTGCCTGTCACAGTTAGACTAGCACTGGAGATCAAATGCTTAACTTTGGCTTCAAATGAGCCGCAGACTTGTCTTTCGTATTTACATGCGTCTGCTAGAGAGGTAAATATCTAAAAATCTAGATGGTTGAGGGGTGATGAAAAGTATGCTAATTTGTTACAGTACTAGTGAACTTTATTCATGCATAAAGCACATACTGATTCTTTGAGCTCTTTTGTCACAGAAAAATATTAAAAATACCCCTTTTCTGTAAAAAATGAGTGTAAAATAGAGGGGTTGGGGGCAGTGTTGATTCAGTATAAAAGCCACTAGTTGCATGAGGAATTAACTTTAATTACTCAGTCAGAATCTTACAAGCATCATTTCAACAAAATCCTTAGTTCATTTGTATTTGTGTCTTTAATGTAATATTATTATCATTTCTCTGCTATAGGTCATTGTCGGACAAAAATTTGCCAAAACAACTGTCAAGTGATACCTTATACAATAATTCATCTATGACTGACAAGTTAATTTTAAGCAACGATACGAGCCCCTGTGAACAACATGGCTGTTATGAACTGCGCGCCAATTTCCTTTGTCGTTGACGTTAGTTTGGAATTAAAATTTACATCAATACTGCATACAGTCAAAATGTTTACTGTGCAATTTTAAAGGAACAAAATTCGATTTCTCCGTCGAGCAAGCACTTTATTATCACTCGTTGGGCATTTTGTCGTATAAAGGGGAACAATTATATAAGTTACTATAAATAGTATCATAACATGGATTAACACTGAGCGTAGTCTGCTGTAATTTTAAGGAAATCGGCCATGATTTGAGCTTTCTGGATAATTTTGGCATAATATACACTGGTTTAAACAAATATTTACGGGCGGAAATGTACAGTCGTATTTGTTAAAATCAATAGACTATTTAAAAAAATTTAAAAAAAAACTCTTTCAGGAGATACCGTGATCAGTGAGGCCACTGTGAGCGGTTCCAGGAGTGTTTCCAGAAAAGAACAGGGATTATATTAAAGTTTATTCCATTCCCAGATTTTGTACGGGTAAACTCGTGGTTCAACTAGATGCAAGAGATACATGTCTAATACCAGAGTTCTGCAAGGTCTTTGGATTACCAATACAAACGAGCCATTATAGGTACCTAATTGTCAAGTCCTTTGGCATATGCAATGTAGTAGGCCAAGATAGGTGGAAAAGCACAAAACAGCCACAACAACAACAACAACAACAACAACAACAACAATGAAACAACTACATGTACCATTTAATATATTACAACCACAAAAATTTTATAAAACCAGAAAAACTAACATAAAACCAGAAACCAAAAGTATTAACTTAAAAATTGGAGAGAAAAGAAAACACCAAACTACTATCTATTAATACCCAAAGCTAACATTTAATTAAAATTGATAAACCCTATGACATTGTGTGTCCTCAAGAAATTCATAATTTCAAACAGTCAGTCATTAACTTTATTGAAGACAGACTGGATGCAGTTTTTTTCTCAAAAAGATTATACAAACTAAATTCAGGAGTAGGAATTATAATTATTAATAAAACAATACAATCAAATTGAAAAAATGTAACTACACCTATTGAACTAAAAGGAACAATACTACACATCATGACAAATGAAGCACATATTATAAATATTGAAACTTCAGTAAAAAGAAACAAAAGAGTACCATTCTTATTTCGAATATCAGATTATATACAACACTATAATCAAAATGATATTATTATAATGGGAGATTTAAATCGTGTACTACTGATATTGACAGGAAAAATGCAAAAAATTATTTTAAAAAAAGTCTGCTATGCTACTAGAAGAAGGCTTCATTAAAAATAATAATCTCATATACACCTTTAGATACCTAAATAAAATAGATTTTACCTATGAATCCATGCAAAAAGCACCAATAATACATCATTCTTATGCTTTGTAGTATGAAACAAACCAATATTATTAAAAGTGATATTCTCAATGAAAACATTTCTGACCATAAGGCAATTTCATTAAAATATAGCATTACGAAATATATCAGGTGGGGTTAATCCCAGTGGAAGTTAAATAACTCAATACTAGACTTACTTGAGTACAGAAATGAAACAGAAAACTTACTTACCTCAATGATTTTTTTAAATACATTCCCTATTTGGGATTAAATAAAAAATTAAATCACAACACTAAGTCAACAAATATTCTAGAATGCAGGAAGAGACAAACAAACAAATAGAAAACGAATGTAATAAAATCTGACCATACAACTAGTACAGAACAAAAAGTAATCACACAATAGGTTATTGATGAAATAAATGATTTTAAAACATTCAGGAGAGAAAATTACAGCAAGATTTTACAAAGACATAAAATATTGGTAAAGAATATCTACAAACGAGAAGAAATAAAAAATGAAACAGAAAAAACATTACAAAACTAAATATAAACAATAAAATTATTAGTGATAAACAAAACATACGTGATCACATCAAACCTATCTACCAAAATCTATACACATCACAAAACATATCAGAAAAAGAAATAAATACATATACTGAAAAAATAGTTTCCAAATATAAAGGAAATTGATACATATTTATATGAAGAAAAGATGTCTGCAAACGAAATTGAAGATGCATTAAAATACTAGGTAAAAATACACAACATATCACCAGGATTAGACGGCTTAACAGCAGAATTCTAACAAACTTTTAGTAACTCAAGAACTCCATTATTAAAATCCTTATTTTGTGGCATATTTAATATGCATACATTGACAGAAAGCATTTAAACATGATTAAATACAGTTCTTTATAATTAAAAAGGACAAATTGCTGATTTAAAAAATTGGTGACCCATATCACTCTTAAACCTAGACTATAAGATCAGTATTGAATCCGTAATCCTAAAACAAGATGATGGAAACATACAAGTGATACAAATCCCAAACATAAAAAGCAATGTAAAACCTGATGATATTTCAAACTTTATTACAACATATACAGCTTACAACTACTTGAGAAAATGTTTTAACTATGCAATTGCGTTCCAAATTAATCAAAAAGTGAAATCTTACTAATCGGTAACTGGAGAGGAAACCATCCAGGTCTAGACCCTGGCAAAATGAACGATCATGTAACAGTCTTAGGGGTGTTCCTGGTCTAAAATAGGAAAGCCCTAAAAAAAAAAAAACTAAATTCTAGAAAAAGTTAATAAACATAAAACAATTTAGAACATTAGGAGCTTTTCTCTTCTAGGAAAAAAAATACAAATTGCAAAAACTTCCAGTTCAACTCGATGTGGCATGAATACAAAATAACTGACTTTGAACTTTACTATATAAGAGAAACTGAAACATCAATCTGCACTTTTTTGGAATAACATCTGTAAAATTTCTAGATCGATCATGCAAAAAACAAAAGAGACAGATGGAACGAATATACCTAATTTAAAACTAAAACAAACTGCCAACTATCTCGATATAATGAAATGCCTCCATCCTAGACCAGTTCATCATTGGCACGGATTATGCATATATTGGTTTGGGTTCTTAGTATCAAAAATACAATATATATATATATATATATATATATATATATATATATATATATATATATATATATATAAACAACCTACATAAAACTATCCAACCACCCCAAATAGCCTATAGGCAAACTCAAGCCATTAAAAGTGTATAGAAAACGAGACAAGAACTGGTCTGCTAAGGATGTAAATGAAATTCAGCATATACTAAAATATATAAAATCCCCCGCCCTATTAATATTCAAATTCAAAAACCCTTAATTAAATGGGATAACATATGGAAAACTGATCCAAATTAAAAGACCCTAAAACAATATATAAAAATAACATGACTATTTACATGATGCGTGGTGGACATGGGGTGGGGTGGGAGAAGGCCTTTTTAAAGAAACGTAATTAGGGCCCCCCACCCCCGTCGACTGTGCAAACAATTTGTAGACAATAAAATCCACAGCATTCTACATTGTAATAATTTAACAGAAAAAGAGACGAAATTAAACAAAAATAAAATACCTTATTAGAATATCTCGATAACTCAATGTTATTGTATACAAGTTTAATTGACGATGCGACGCTTTACAATTTGGATTCCCCCCAAAACAAAATGCATTACTATGCTCATAATATTTCATTTTTGACTAAATATCTTCCATATTGAACATTAAAATATACTTGTTCCCACGCTAGGCTTCCCCAAGCGACACGCGACTTTTGGCGGAAGCCCGCACGCCCTCCTAAGCCACACTGCCGTAATAAAGTAACTTTTCTCACACGCTAACCATTACTAAGCGACACGGGAACTTTGGCGGGAAATCCGCACGCTCCCCTTTGCCACACCACCGTATTAAAGGTACCATACAATGTACATTATAAACGGCATTCCTTAAGTGTTAAGGTTACTACCTTATGTATATATACAACTCTCATCGATTACTAACACACTATTATCATTCTAATGAGAAATGTTTACTAAGATACGTGTGGTCTACTGTAATAAATCTATGATAAATGCGCCTTATTTTGGGACCACAAAGATTCTGCACCTTAAAATAAATATTATTTTTGATAAAAGACCCAACAATTTTGTCCTTATTTATTTATATCATGTATAAACCAACTAAATGGTGAACAAAAATATAAGTACATATCAATTGTTTTGTGAACACATTTATAGCGAAACTTGAACTGTTTGATCATAATACGGTTTACTATATGGCAATGCATTGTTTTGAACAATCACTAGACACGGGACCCTCTCATCGGAGGACTCTGTGGCTAGATTATAAACACCCCCCCCCCACAAATCTTTATGACTACACGTTACATTTCTTAGCACTTTATGGCATTTTGCAAAGTAAGATAGGCACAGGATTCTCACACTGGATAGTTATATCATCCCTTAAGAGGGGCTATATCATCCCTTAAGGATGGTACTCAAAAGAGGGGCTACTCAGAGAGCCTTTTGCCTACCAAAACAACCACATAAATATAATCTCATTTCCAAGAAAAATGAAATTCAAAGAGTCCACGTACTAAATACTTCCACTTTCTTTTACATTTCTGCTGCTTTATGGCAATATAAATAGCCAAAGGGCCCTAAATTTGAATCCCCTAAGGATGGTGCTTAACAGAGAGGCTACTAAGAGGACCTTTTTGTCCATCCAAATACTTAAAAATTCAACTCTGAATGACAGCATGCACTACGGTGTATGCTGATCTTCCTGACTTTCTAGCTATCAACAGAGGCCTACGGCCTTCTTCAAGTGAAAACTTAAAGCCATACACTCACCCTCCCCTACACAGATCACGCCCCCCAAAAAAGAAAGACAAATTCACACTCAATAACACACACACACTTAATAATAACACAGACTTTATATTTCGGATTTTTTAAAATACAAAACTACACTAATAATCTATTAAGGACACAACCACAATCAGATTTGATACAGTGCGGTCCATAACAGTTTGTTTGTTTGTTTGTTTGAGTTTAAACTGCGCACCAGCACACTTAGGCTATTTAGTGCCATACAATAGGTTCTACTTATACATGTTTAAAATACTAAAAGGTTTTATATCGACCAGCGACATAGAAAACCAAATAGTTCAAAGTAAAATGGTAAAATGTTGGTAACAGTAAAATATGAAGCTTCCCAATCAACGGGAGATATAAATGGTGTTATGTTGATGAAAAGATGTTGAAAAAAAAGAGGCCGTATTTGCATTTGATAAAAATATTCTAGGTGATGGCATACAAGTTATAGTTTAGAATAAAGATTTACTTCCTTCAGGAAGTCTAAAATACAAGTGATTTGTATAGTATCAAAAAGTTCCTTCATGTCATGTACAATATAGTATTTATCATGCGTAGGTTGCAGGTCGGAACAGTGAATGGGTTCATTGCAAGAAACGCACTCTGGTGGATCTTTACCTTTTAGTATGTGGGAGTGGGTAATGTATGTATGACCGATTCTGATTCTTGCAATGACAACCTCCTCCCTACGGATAGTTCTGTATGGAAGGAGTCCATTCTCCCAGGGTTGGTTTGATGGCATGAAGTTTGTTATTGACTGCATCATCTCATGCCGCCTGCCACCTCTGACGTAGGTACTTTTTGATACAAGGTTTAAAATCAATAAACGGTAATTTAAATCCGATGGTTCTTGGGATAGAGCCATCTTAGCAGCCCGGTCTGCTTCTTCATTACCTCTAATACCAATATGGCTAGGTAACCAAAAGTATACTATATTGTACGAGGTACTAAGCTCCGAGATTTTGACGAGAATATTGACTAATAATGGATTATCCAGTTTTCTTTTGTGTAGCTACTGAAGCACTGATAGTGAGTCACAGAAGATAATTCTATTTAAAATGCTTTTTTGTTCGATAAATTTCAGAGCAAGGTCTATTGCTCTGATTTCCGCTGAAAATATGGACGCATCGTTTGGCAAGCGCACTTTGGTTGTGTTTGCAACTAACGAAGGCTGCATCAGCCTTTTCATCAACTTTTGATCCATCAGTAAAAATTTTATTGTAGTTTTAAAATCGTTGAGGAGTTCATGATAAGAGTTCTGGAAGATGGCAATGTTTGTCTCAGATCTTTTCCTATCGTGTAACGTAAAAATCACTTTGGGTTACTTAAGGAGACAAGGTGGTGTTTCCGAGACAAACGTGTTCTGAACGGTAGAGAGATTAATTTTGATATTGTCAAGGCTGGATGGTGTTCTGATGCCAAATGAAGGTATGGCATTTGGTTTGTTTTCATATCAAGTTTTGTTTTTTTGTTGAAAAAGAGCCGAAAAAGCAGGGTTCAGAGGGGTTGATCTTGATATGAGAGCGTACTGTGCAGAAAGCAGTTCTCTGCGATGCGATAAAGGTGGTTCATTCGCTTCCGCGAGAAGGCTTTCACGTGGAGATGTCTTAAATACTCCCAGAGTGAGTCTTATTCCCTGATGATGAATTGGGTCTAGCATTTTCAAAGAGGACTTCCTAGCTGAACCATAAACAACACATCCATAGTCTAGTATGGAGCGGATAAATATTCTTTACAAATTGAGGATGACTTTTTTTTATCAGCACCTCAGTCAGTGTGTGCAATTACTTTAAGTAAATTTAAAGCTTTTAAGCATTTAGCTTTTAAATTTTTGATGTGTGAAATAAAAGTAAGTTTTCTGTCGAAGATAATATCCAAAAACAGAACTACAAGGGGACCACAGTAACCTCACACACCACTTGGACCATCACTGACTCTGGCAGAGTCACTTCCAGAAAACAACTAAAGCCAAAATGAGATAGGAATTGTCCTAATGACATAATAGTTGTAGTTTGTAGTAGGGTTTAACGCCATTTCTCATAGCCCAAAATAGGTTATACAAGGTGGAAGAAGAAACCGGGAAACCCCCAGAAAGAACAACCGATCCACGAGAAGCTACTGCTTTCTCACATACCCACATTAACCGAGACTCGAACACACACAGAGGTGAGATGGCAGTGATCCGTAACGGAGAGCGCTTTAGACCACACGGCCACCCTTCCTAGTGACCTGTAGTCTCTTGGGCTAAAAGTACTATCCCAAGTTCTAGCAGAGAGTGAATGAATTAACCACAAGCTCTGGTTGGTAAAGGCGAGTAAACTCAATAGGATAATAAAACTTAATATGACTAACAAAATTCAAAGCAAGCCTTCAAAATTGATTTTACACACAAAACAATACCACCTCAACACATAAGTGAGGGACAGGAAAACCACATACATTAAGAAAACAAGGGCGTCAACTTAAGGAACAAATCTGAAGAGGCCCGAAAAGTGTTAACATTCTCTGGTTCCCTGTTGACTAAGGACGCAAATGGCCAGATCAAGGTAACATTACAGCAAAGGATGTACTTTCGTCACGTCTGTCATCGGATTAAAGACATAACGAATTCTATGCTCATGATATTTGAGAAAATAAATATTATTCCTATCGATTTCATGCAGGCAAATCTCCATGAAAGATCGTTCAAGTTTGCTGGGCCGGCAAGTAAGCGGCTTTCCCATGCCGATCGTGTCGGCGATTTCCAACTTTTCCATAGGGAATGCGCTTTGACCCTACACACCAACATGAATGTCCAAATATCAAAAATGGGGTGGCAAGGGTCAGTGGAAACTCGGAGTTAGCGCGAACGCAGATCTCTCACTAATAAATTACGACCCGGAGTCGACGCGCTCGATAGGAATGTGTTCTAATGTGTTATGCATTGTCGCGACACCAGTTTTGGACGGCCATTTTATTTCAGACATCACGTGATAACATGCAGCTGAATATATATATATATATATATATATATATATATATATATATATATATATATATATATATATATATATATATATATATATATATATATATATATATATATATATATATATATATATATATATAACATGTGGCAGTTGACACAATTTCAGAAATTTTCTTGTCAGTAATTTCGCGCATTGCTGAAAGAAAAGAAAATGTTTCGAATTTGTCTACATCGCGTAAGAATACAAATTGTGAATGACAATGATGAAAAAACATCTAATTACCTAATACACTTCTGCGACCGCTTTGTGTACCCCCACCCCTTTACAAAGTTCCTCATCGATGAGGTAATGAACCCATTAATGGCATATATATATATATATATATATATATATATATATATATATATATATATATATATATATATATATATATATATATCTTTGTGGTAGGTGTGTTATTATGGTTGGGGGTGGGATGCTCCCAATATATTATTTACACTACCAAAGAAGTCACACACAGTGTCGATTTTGTAGAAAGTGAAACTAGTGACAGAGAGAGGTAAAGCTCCGATGCCCCCCTCCCCGCCAATCAGCAATGCCGACAGTTACACTATTGAGTACACAAAAAGATGACATTCAAATGAATAGCAATTTAATACATAACAACCCCGACCTGACGACCAAATTTAATAGTACTCCTTGAGTAAATAAATGCCAGGGGGAAGCGGCACCATTCCTCACCCCCAGGAGCAATTAAATATCCAGCTTTGCTGGAGACTTAAAACAGTGCTACATGCCCCTAGTGTGCGATACAGCACTATAATTTAAATTCATCATTATCGCAATTTAAAACAATTCAATAGTCAAATGATAATAATTCCCCAATCAATATTCTTCCTCTCGACAAAGTAATAGCCTTTTGCATCATTTGATTTATAGTGTGAGATTGTATTTCCACCTGTCCTTGTTTTCTACTCATCTGTATCTCTCCTTGCGACTTGGCTACTAACTCCTTTTCCATATTGACTGCTCCTTCTCCAATTTCTCCTCCTCGACTACTTATCCGACTAGCCTTCGATTCACAATCGACTTCTCCACTATTCTTTATTCCGTCACCCTCCTAGAGACTCTAAACTAACTTGTACCGGCAGTCTGTCTCCTAAAAGCTTCCTCTGAAGACACAAGGTTAGCATTTGTCCATAGCCATCTCGTCTCACACTAACCAATCATCAGATAAAGGCTATTCCATTTTTCGGTCACGCATTTGTGTGCACATCGAAATACCCATTTCATTCGTATGTGGTAAGCAACGTCGTAATAAAAGCACTTAATCAACTACTTATCATACAGACATCAATAAATTTCGTCCCATTAGTATATATAATCTTAATCTCATTATACTGAACAATATCACAACAATCAAAGGCATTTCTGTAGATTACACTTCTAAAATGTGAACACAAATATTCCAATATTTGTGTTCTGATATATCCTTACAACCATATTAACTAATCTTACACACTTCAATCAGTTTCCAAAGTTACAATTCAATTCAACAGTTGCAAAATCTAGAATAGCATATAAATAAATGTACTAGTTTACTACGAAGTAACCAAATAACGAATTACAATATTAATTCTCACCACGAGCTAGCAATCTTCATAATCCTTTACATAACCATAGCCCATTTTTAATACGCATTTAAATTAAACACCACAAAGGTAACTGTGCGTACTAACGATTCTAATAATGAAGTATATATACTGCACATAATTACAATTACAATTTTACGAAGTTTTGTCTTTCTTAGCATTTCCTACGTTTCTCCGCCAATAACGAGTGGCTTCCCTGGAGTGTTGATTTATAACTTTCCAGCACGTTGTTTGGGCAATTACTAAGTTCCTAGCTCGAAAATGCTAAATTATATTCGGATTGAAATGGTGACCACACCCTCTCTCAATTCCGATTGGATGTCGATTCTACCTTATTCTATTAGTAGAAAATTATCCCAGGCCGTCTATCAACGTGGTGAGATTTACTACACCAATAAGGGTCTTTCGTTCTTGAACAAAGATTTCAACGTCCACATGCGACTTTTCACACTCAAGAAATCTTTGGGACTTCATTCCCGCAAAATTCTTTTAAATGAAAATAGGCGTTACTACACGTAATAAAATAACAATATCATAGGAACGCTACATGCTGACTACGGACACGAATATACACGTAGTATACGGTTATCTACATAACGATCTATGTGATTTCAGCGCTCCTACTCAAGAAATCAGCACGTTCTCAGTTCCATCGCATCAAGCATCCATTCGACAATTTTCGTTGCCATTCTCTGACACTTGTCACAGGAGGTACAGAACCGCTTAACATCTCCCTAGACCCCTGATCATTAGAATTCTTTGACAAGATAGTCACGCGTCTTGGCAATTCGTATGTGTCCTCCCATGAGCCTTTCATGCATACGTTTCAACATTTCACTTCGCTTCTCTTTTGGCATGACGACTTCCTTGTAGTGTTCATTGCCTTTCCTAGTGTGGTATTACAAGATCCCCTTCTTGTACGCGAATTTAACCGCGTAATTCGGAGTTTCTGTCCCCATTCCTTATTCAGTGTATTTGTGCAACTGCGCCAGAGTTGCGTCTTTCTGCTGAAGCTTCCTCAACTAGGCCGGAAGAAAGTTAACGACGTCCTCCGGATAGCGTGCAGCGTAATCTATGACCGTTAAAATATACCGATTTCCGTGAAAAGACGCAGATTTTATCTGTCCGATCAAACCCATCGCTACGCGTCTAAAGTGTTCATCGACAAGGGGTGTACTCCCTAAGGGGACGGGTCGATGATCCGTTTTTCGTTGCCATTCATTGACACTTGTCACAGGAGATACAGAACCGCTTAACATCTCCCTAGACCCCTACCCAGTAGAATTCTTTGACAAGATAGTCACGCGTCTTGTCAATTCCTATGTGTCCTCCCATGAGCCTTTCATGCGTACGTTTCAACACTTCATCTCGCTTCTGTTTTGGCATGACGACTTCCTTGTAGTGTTCGTTGCCTTTCCTGATGTGGTATTACAAGATCCCCTTCTTGTACGCGATTTTTTACTGCGTCATTCGGAGTTTCTTTCTCCGTTCCTTCATTGGCGTATTTGTGCAACTGCGTCAGCGTTGCGTCTTCTTGCTGAAGCTTCCTCAATTAGGCCGCAAGAAAGTTACTGACCGATGCCGAAGTAACTTCTATCAGAGTCAGTAACAACCATTTCTGTTATCATGCTTCTTCATCGCAAACTAATTGACAGCATTTTCCAACATAGCGATGACGACTCTCTAGTAATGGCTTAAATGAAAAAAGACTGGTTGATGATCTTCAGGATAGATACACTCATCAAGAAGAAACTCTCACCATTGCTGCTGCCTTGGATGCATGTTTTAAAGCCATTTCCTCAGCAAAGCAGGAATGAATTATTTTTTTACCCAAATTTTGCAGAATTCATCAGAAATCATTGTTAGAGTGAAGGCTGAACATGGCACTGACCACCTGTGGGGAGTCAGAACTGTCACCATTACCAAAGCAGTTACGTATCTGCCAATTCTGCTGCTAAGGATGCTAAACCTCAGTTTGCAAAAAGCTCAAGTCAGACATTGGTCAGAGTGATATGATAGATAAAGGTACCTGTTTTGTATGGTATGCAAGGCATCTTGGTGATGTTGAGACTTCAAAAACACAAATGGAAAACTAGAAGAAGAGCTTAAGAACTATATTGTGTTTCCGTCAATTCCCTTGGATTAAAATCCCTTTCAATGGTGGAAAATAATGAGCAGAGATTTTCTAGATTAGCTAAGCTTGCTAATCCTTATTGTTCAGCCCAGCAACAAGTGTCCCTTCTGAGAGAGTGGTCTCCACTGCTGGAGATATAGCAAATGCACAATGTTCAGTCCTAAAACCAAATCATGATATGATTTTCAAGGCGGTTCAGTTTTAACTACAGGAGGCAAAGTGACAACGAATAGAGCAATCTACAGTTTTATGCATTTTTTGTTTATCAAAAAGTAAACAAACTGAACTGTTCAAAAAAAAAAAAAAAGACAAATTGTAATTCTATATTGATGTGCTAGATTGCAACTATTGTAATGCATTTTATTAATTTTCTATACGGTATTTTAATTATGTAATTAAATAATTTTAAGTTATGCTTTGCAGTTTGCGTTCACTTAATTTCAATAAATTAAAAGTAATCTGTAGTTCATTCTTAATCAATATATTCTAATATTTTGCTCAACATTATGATTTATCGCAATGATTTTTAATTCAATAACCAGCCCACATCTTCCAAAACTGCCATTGTAAAGCCGCTGCTGAAGAAACCAACATTCGACCATAACGATTTAATTTGAATTCAGTCCTTTTAGCAATTTACAGTCTGCATATCGCCCTTGCCACAGTACGGAAACTACTCTTCTGAAAGTAGGAAATGAAATTATCTCTGTTTTGGAAGGCGGAACGATTACAGTCCTTGCCTTCCTTGATTTGTCTGCAGCATTTGACACAATAGACCGTGATATATTATTTCACTGTCTCCAGCATGTATTTGGTATCCACAATATAGCCTTACTGTGGTTCAAGTCCTTAGTCAACAGGACACAAATTGAATCTGCAAATGGAATACACTCCAGCCCAGTTGATATGTGTTGTGGTGTTCTACAGGGATCCATTCTTGGGCTTCTTCTCTTCATTCTATACACTTAGCTGCTCTCAAGTGTCATAGATCATCGCCCAGTGTCTCACCAGATGTACGCTGATGACACCAAAATATACAAGTCCAACCACCCAACTGAAGTTGATGCAACCATTCATGGAGTAGAGAATTGCATTTCTGATTATTTAATCATGGATGACATTTAACAAAGTTGCAGATGAATGATGATAAAACTGAGGCCATTCTGATCAGAATACAAAGACTTTCTCATTCACATCCTTTAACTCAAGCAATAAACATCAGCAACACCAACATTAAATTCACACAGTCAGTACGAAACCTAGGTGTTGCTCTAGACAGCACTCTTACATTACACCAACATGTCATGAACATAGGCAAGGCTGCATATCTTGAGTTGAGACGCTAAAACCTGTGTGTTCATTAGTACTTTCAAGACTGGACTATTGTAACTAAATTCCGTCTTGCTTATCTAATCTTTAGAGCACCATGATCAGAGCACATCTCCACACTGCTATGTACCAACACTAGCTATCCATTCAATAAAGAATCAAACACAAAAATTGTTCTCTGTGCTGTTTCACTGACAGACTCCATTCCAACATACCTATCTGACCTCACCCATATGTACACACCAGCAAGATACTTACACTCCTCTTCTGACAATCATATACTCAATATTGTCATTATGAAAACGAAGTGTCACAGACATTCTTTAGTTTACCAGGGCTCAGCAACGTGGAACAGATTGCCCATTGAAATTAGACACAAAGACAGTGATCCCATTCACAAGTTCTCTTCAAACTCACTTATTTCGACTGCAAGAACAAACTTAAAAACCCGTTGTCTACCTTAAACATTTTCATCATTTTTTGTTTTCTAATTTCATGGTGATTTTTTGTTTATTTTGTAGCCATATATCATTATTTGATGTTGTAAAGCGCTTATTGCTTCTAAAGATTAGGCACTATACAAAGTCTCGTTATCATTCCTCTGTCAGTATCAACGTTCTCTCTAAGCTGCGCGTGTGCGCAGCTGATCAAGCATCCCCGCACAGCTGAATTGTCAACTTTTGCTCAATCCAATGTTAAATTTTGCTAATCTCCGTAATGCTTGCGCAGTGCAGTTAGCACTACGTGGACACCTACCATTCGCTTAGAGGGAACGTTGGTCAGTATTGGTATTCTTTTACAGCAACTATTTTCATCCATTCGATTACAATAACCTTGTTGTAACAAAGCCAGTATATACCTACTTGCTGTTTTTTTTTCTTAGATCTGAACATGTTAGTGATTAGATTTTACAGGTCAGTAAACAAAAAAGAACATCCATAATCACCAATCAGATTTAATCAGAATAAACATCACTTGAAAGACAGAAATCAAAATTGAATCTTTTATTTATAAAATGATTTAAAACTGAAAAACAATGATGTACAAATTTACAGATGAGATGATATATATATATATATATTTGGTGACTATGACATAGGAAGATTAGACCTTAACATACCATACAGCCAACCTGACATATACATTGATTACAACAAACAACATGATACTCCTACAATCTAACAGGCAGCACACTGAACTTCTTTGGCCATCATATACGTTGTCATTTCTATAACATTAGAACAATTTATCTTTAAATGTAAGATTCAACAAAGGGACTTCTGCATTAATATGTGACAGAATTTTTCTAACATGGTTTCTGCAACTTGATAAAATGGATGAATGGGGTGGGGTGGGGTGTGTCGCTTGGGAGATAGAGATATTCCTTTCCTCTTTATCATCATAAGCAAATGCCATGTACTTTCCTAAAATGTGTAATCTGAATTATTGTAGTTTATGTAGATCTTTAGCATGCGACAGAAAATTGAATATCCCAAAAATGTTTAGAGAAATATATTAAAGGAATTATGCCTGATAAGCATAAAAAAAAAAAAAAAAAGGATTCTCTCTCGAGCGCTGTAATGAAGTTGTCAAACTGTATCAAGGAAGGTATCTATTATGATACTTTCCTCTCCATCTTTAGAATTTGATTTGTGTCCATTTATATAACTGGACTGTCCTTTTAAAAATCAAAAGTCCAAATGATCTAAATACAGAAAGTATCTTTTAAGAAATACAAACTATTCTTAATAACAGATAGTAGAGAGTTTGCCACAGGTTTTGCAGGCCAAAATCCCTCAAAGCCAAAAATTATCTCTGCTTAAAAAAGTACAAAATATTGCACTGTTCTTAAAAATATTCTATCACATATTTTACAGGAATATTGTTCATTATGATAAACACTAAATATACAATAAAAAAAGAATTTTTAGTGGGTATAAATTTTGATATTTCTGAAACCAAATGGAAGGTGTCCATTGGAAAAAAAGAGCATATCCTTTGACCTTCCCCATCTAATGATCTTGATCTTAGAGTTTAGGACTTGACAACTGTATGATAATGTGTGGATCTGGCTACAATGTCATCAAAATATTTGCAGGTATTAAGCAATTACAGCCTGGATAAGGGTCATTGGCTTTCATTATCAATTGTGATCTTGACCTTGTGGCAGAGAAAAACAAAAATGCTAAATACTCTAAGTTACACAAGAGACTAAAGTTTCATTTAATACTTTCACTTGTTGTAATAATGGCCTTGTGGCAAGAGTGGATATGGTATATAACCTTGTTAGGAAATATAACAAGTTAAAATTTCATTCAAGCATTTTCATTATTTCAAAAGTAGCACCTGTCAAGGATACAAGTAATAGATTTCCTTGCAGTGATGTTCAGCTCAAGACGGGGTGCAATGGTGACACAAGGTTCATACATGATGGTAAGAGTTTCTTTCCAATACTTTCATGGTTCAAACTTCATACATACTGAGAACTGTTTTTGCAAAGACCTTCTTCCAAAGCATTAAATTTTCTTCATATTTCTAAGTTATTTTGTTTATTACTTCATAAATTGGTAAAAAGTATTAATAAAACCAATTTAATTAGCATGCCATTGCTGCAAAGAAATTCTATTTCTTTGGTAATTAACTGTTGTGTCGTGTTATTTACATGATTTATCCAATATTATGTAATACTGTCCATTTTATACTCAGACAAGGATACAAGTTTCAAGAGCTACTCAAGTTCCATTAAAATATATTCAGTGGTTCAAAAATAAAAATCTGGGCAAGGAAACAAATCAGAGAATTAGTTTCCTTGTAGTGATCACGACAATGTGGCATGATGCATCTGCTATGTTATCCATTGCTTCCAAAGGAATATATTTCACAAAAATGGAAATCACATTACTTTTCCTGTCATAACCTTGCTCCTGAGACCATGATACACAGCACATTGTCTAGTCATGACATACACTTGGTCCAAAGTTTAAAAATATTTCTCAAACCTTCAAAAGTTGCTGGTAGTGAAACAATTAGTAATGGATGGATAACACCACAACGAATGTCTAATTTAAGATGGGTGTATAAAAATAGTTCACAATTGTCCTTTTTTTATACTTCCCAAAAAATGTAAGTAACTTACATAAATTGATCAACAACACAGAAAAGATTAAGGTTTACACAAGACATGAATATTTTACAATACATTCAATGCTGCCCTTAGCAAAAAATTACTACACCATTCGGTCATTAAAAACATGGTGAGGGTCAATGAAGAATACATTTATCAAAACAACAGCTGTTGTATTGACTATCTGCTACCTATCTTTCCTTTGTATCAAATCAAAGCTGTGCCAGCAAGTCTTAATGAACATCACCCATTCTTTACTACTACCACCTAACCACATGTTTATTTTACAAAGCTGGGAAACTCGCCTTTCTGTGTTCATCTAACCGGTTTCTTAGCCTGCAATTTAAATCAGAGTTAAAGAACAGAATTCAACCAATTTTTACCTCCTAGTCTGTAATGGAGTCTTTTGACATTCCATGGGATATTTTATCAGCAAAAAAAAAAAAAAAAAATCATAATCATCAGATGTACAATGTCTCTGAGAAACAGTGCAATGACTAA
Source organism: Unio pictorum (assembly GCA_030141615.1). Lineage (NCBI taxonomy): Eukaryota > Metazoa > Mollusca > Bivalvia > Unionida > Unionidae > Unio > Unio pictorum. Next base: position 2,164,700 of record JARLTB010000065.1, on the reverse strand, counting down.
CCAACACTAATAATGGGTACATTTGATCATATGCCTCAATTTCAGTGATCTCACTGTAATCAAGTACTAGTGTTTCAGATGTGTACGGAACATTTGGAAAATGCTTCTAGCAGAATATACCAACAACTCTTGCCTAAATTATTAAAAAGAAATTTGGCATTTTCTAAATGCATAAAAAAGATGTCCTGTTAATTTCATAAAATATGCAAATATACCGTTTATCTGCAGCTGTAAAATATGTATTAAGTCAAATATAAAGGAATTTACAAGACTGCTGTTAAATGTGTGGAACAAAATTAACTCTACAAAAAAAAAATCTTTTTGCAAAATATCTCATCTTATTTTGCTCTGAACCTGTCTTTATCAGTTAATCAATTTACAGATATTAATAAATCAAGCAATATCATTCTTGCTATATATATATATATATATATATATATATAAAAACAAAAACTAAAAACAATGCAAATTAGCATGTTGATATCCTGGTATTGACCTACACACTTTTCCCCTGGAAGCAGTGAGTGTAGTTTTCCTGAGCAAGTGGTAAGGTTGAAGTGATATAGTAAAGAAAGATTCGTAATAAAAAATACCAAGATTGATGATACCAGGCAGAGCTGTGGGCTTTCCAATTGCTATCAATTAAAATGGCACTGCATTATAATACTTTAGCAATGTATAGGCTTGAACTTTGACCTTATAACTTGATGACCTTCCATGGCAAGCCTAATTTAAATCTGGTAAAGAAATTAAAAGACATGGAATCCATTAACTTTTCTGAAGTATTATATTTGCTGTTCATAATAAAACTGTAATAACTTGTTATAAGAATTTTCTTTTCAATGATGAACACAAGTCATTAATAGGGAAGGTTGCTGCCATTTGTAATTTTGTTCCATCATATAAAATTTTACCTAGGACAACAAACTGTACTGGCATGCTCTATTACTGTCACTTTGCCTTCAGGAAATTGCTAATAAAATCAGCAATCTTTTACAAACTGAATGATGGAAACATATGCCACTGAACTTGTCAAATATTAAAATTCTCTGCATGACCCATTTATTATTATTTGAAAGAAGTGGTAAGGCAGATTCATGCAGATCCAAATGTAATTAGAATGAGAAATTAGTGCAGTCATAGAGTGCTTGCAATTTCCTGCTGCACTCTGCCATTGCCATTCTTGGGAGGCAATCTTACCTAAGATCTTATGATAAAAAAAATCTCATTAATGATGAATTAAAAAAATTATTTTGGGCATCAATAATGCATCATTAAGCTAAATTTTTCACTCGCAGTATTCTTCTAAATATGAAGGGATGATCTCAGACAAATTTGTCTACCCTTAAAAAAGTCAGAACAGACTGACGATTGGTCTGGGTACAACATTTTTGGATGAAGGCTCTGCCTCCAGTGTAAAGAAAAAAAAAATGTCCCCAAATGTCAGCTATGAATCCACGCAGAATGGGAGCACTGCAAATGTTGAATGATAAGGCTTGTATCTTTTCCCCCAAAGATTAATCTTGATCGTTGAGCCTGTTTTCTATGGGGGACTTGGTAAAGTTTCATAAAAATATCTGTTGGGAGATTAAAAAAAAAAAAAAAAAAAGGTGACAGCCTAGATAAGACAACAAACCACCTACTTAAATTATATTTTGCTGCTCTTTTGCTGTTGTATGGCCAATGTGAAGACAAGACATCCAGAGTTTCAAAAAATATTTTCATGGTTCAAAAGTTATATCTGGATGCAAGTCAAAGAATGACATGTTCCCTTGCTGTGGCTGTGACCACGAGGTATGCTTTGGTATGAAACAGACCCTTTAGAAAAGATACATACTTGGGGAAAATTTTCATGAAAATCACTAAAATTGTTACCATGTTTGGGTCTGGACAAGCAAATGTTAATGGCTGTACAGAGACAGATGGACAAAGCTATTACTTTGCAGATCAGACAAGATGGGTATGATATCTTAAATGTAGGAAATTATGTTCAACATTAAATAACATAATTGCAAATAGATATAAATTAGAGGTGCATTTCTGACTTGTTATTCTCAATAATATATACTACTTAAAATAGAAAGAAAAGAATACCTCTTGATTTAAGACAGTTTCTTCACAATGACAAATCTGTCATCATAGCAAAAAGCTAGAAATGAATTTGGAAACTATACAAGAGTTGATTCTATAAAAACAATCTTTATCAAGAGCCATTTTCAGCACACAGATGGTTCATTAAGCTAAAATTGATGTTATTATGTTACTTGTTTTGTCATTTTTAAATGTTGCCAGGTATGGCATTGGAGAGAAACTGGTCATGTACAGCCAAATATGACTATCTTTTTTGGGCTAGCTTCACATAATGTTTGCACTGTTTTGTTATACACCTGCTGTGTACGTATGCTTGATGCACATCCAGAGTTCTATAGAACAGACAGTATTTAATCCACACAGAAATGACCAAGGATTAAATATTTTAATGTGTTTAATACAACAGATAGTCCACTGATGTTTAAGCTGCATAACTTTTAAGTTTGTCTAGTGTCCACTAAAATTCAAAACGCCTACTGAACCCAGTTGAATGAACAGGCTATGCATTAGACAAAGTATTACTGAGCCACCCACCCCCCTGCAAGTGCATGCATTTGGGTTACCCCCCCCCCCCCCCCAATCATGCGTACACACTAAATGGATGGCCTGTATGAAGGGCCAGGCCAAACAACTTTTAAAATTTTGTTTGAACAAGAAATAGGAGGCCAGAGTAATTTACAGTCCTGCATGTGATGTAAATACATACATTTTCCATAAAATGAACAGGGTGTGAAATATACTACAAAAACATTCAAAGATGAGAAATTATTTATATATTTGGTCAAGTTTACCACAAAATGCATCCTTGTTTGGGTTCTAGATTAAATCATTTATATATATATATATATATATATATATATATATATAACATTTTCTCCCTCCCAGTCAGAAAACCAAGTCATTTATTTCATCTGACACACAGCCACTCTGTTAAGCAGCACATGGTGTTATGGACTAATTGTAATGTCTATAGTAGTGTTGTTCCGATTATCGATTATAATTGATCATCAGTTGGTTGAGCAAACCGATAACATAATTGATTGTGAAACTCCATAATCGATTGTGTGTAAAGGGAGACAAATTTTTAGGTGCATGCAAAGCACAAAGGTTAGTAAAACTCCCAGCCACTAAAGTTGACCTGAAATTTATTAATCCCTTCACAACTACAAATAAAAAGTCTTACGATTCATTATTAGGAACATAGAGTCATTATTACATGTTCAAGTTGTTAATTTGTCGAATTTAAACATATTTTGTTGATTTGTTTAATTTAAATTGCTACATCTTTTGTAGTATTTATAAACAATTACAAACAAGAAAATCATGTCCTTCTATACTTTAAATTATAGACACATCACATATGAACAAAAGAATTTTGGGGTATTGTAGCAGTATTTCATTTACATATGACTGATCAGCCATAAAAAGTTGCATTCATTTAAAAAAGTTGTAGAACAAAATTAACACAATGCATTTTTGTAATATCATTGTCAGGTTAAAGTATGCATGTCATTAAAATAGATTACTCTTGTATATTTATAAACATATTTAATTCTTGATCAAAGATATAACTGTAACAAAAATTTTAATTTGCTCTTAGTAACCGATTATAATCGATGATCAGTTGGTTAAGGGGAACCGATTATCAATTATGAATTTCTGACCGATTCCCATCACTAGTCTATATAGTACAGACTGTGGAATCGTTCAGTTATCCCTTTCTGTCCATTTTTTTGCAAGACTGATAGAGTAGCAAATAAATAATCTTTATTGAGACGACAATCTTTACACTGCACTACTGTCCACTATAGAGTAAAATTGCTTCACTCTGCCCTTGTTTAACCAGCTATCTAAAACTTGGGTCATAACAAGTCTAAATAGTGACATGTACATTCACTGTATTATGGTGTTTATTTGCCACTGTATTTGGACAAACACGCTAAAAAAGATCATTCGGTATAATGACATTTGATTTAATGTATGACCAATATACAGTTGCTTACAGAACATGTCTGCCAAAAATTTCATTTCTTGGTCATGTGGCAAACCGTGCATATTCAGGATCAGTAAGATTGATTATGCTGGATTTGACATTGAAATTTCTCAGTCTGTTTAATGTATATATAGCACAAAACAATTATAACTAATGAATGAGGACAATAAAAAAAAAAAAACATAAGAAAACACACCTCCACTTTATTCCAGGCATGTACCACTTTGTCCTGTTCATATATTCAAGTTACATGCAGAAGGTATCTATACCCTTGTGTGCTGTGCACATTAAGAATTGATTGCTAAATCTTCCATAGGAAGAAATAAGTTAAGTTCAAGTTGTATTTTGAGAATTTACCAAGAGGTTCCATTTGCAAGCAGCATTCCAGCACATGACAGGCTATGCAAGGTGACCCAAATCCTCTCCCTACTGCCACCTATCTAGCTTAAAGCAATCAGTGAAGGTCACATAAAAAAGATTAAAGCATGCATCCATATCCTTGTGCACTCTAAAAGCCGATAAGCATATTTCTGTGATTGTGCCTCTTACCGTCACAGAAGGACCTACATTCCTTGAGTACATGGGAAAATCCTGCTCTATTTTAAGACCTCCTCTAAGTAAGGATAATATCCAAGTTTTAAGGAAAGTAAAGAAAAATCACTTGAGAAATGATATTCATTTTCTGTTTACACACACACACACACACACACACACACATTACAGTTCATGGATATGAAATGTGTTTGCAAATGATTAGCTTCCTCACAATATAATTTAGAACACAAGTACCACTACTAGTTCTGAAGTTTTTACAAGCATTGTTATAAAATGAACACCTAGTATATGAATGCCATTACTTAGACGGGTTTTCTAGATCATTTTAATAGCATTTTGTCACTTCTCTCAATGAATGTTCAGGTGCTGTCAAATGCATCAAGTCCATGAATGAACACATGTAACATATATTAAACATGTTAAGACACAAGACCAAACTGAGGCCCTTGTCGGATAAGAATGTCACCAAATGACTCAGTCTGTTCTACATCAACAGCTTGATGTTTCTTTAACACCAACAGTGTGTAGAATTTGGATGTGACTTGTTTGCGATTTAGCTGCCGTGACATTTCCTTGAAACTGAGAACATCCCTGTGATGGAATGCACTCTCCAGTTGATGCTGCATCAGCTGTGTTCGTTTTGTCCATCTCTTTTCCTCTTGTTCTGCATCTTCAGGCATTTGTTCTTCTCCCTCACCTTCAACGTCTTCATTGAACACCTGAGGGGAAGAAGAAAAAAAAGCAGTTTTAGCAAATAAAGCACTTTGGTTTTGTTTCCAGCTTCTCATTAAAATGAATCTCTGAAGAAACTAGTTTTCTTTAAAATGGGTCATATACAGTTGCTATAAACAGCAAATGAGGCAAAATACTTTAACATAATTCTCATGCAAGTCACCTTTGTAAGAATATTCTCAAATAATCTAGCACAATGTGTAATATGGTGAAGTGTGTGTGTGTGATTTTGACTTTTATTGCAGCTTTAACAATTTTTCAGTCATACTGCTCTGATATCTGCAATGTGACTATCCGACCAAGCCAACCAGTCCTAACACTTAACCTTTTAAGGCCGAGGCAGCTGTTAATACCATATTTGGCAAGTCTTTGGCAAGACTCAAATCATCTAATGTTTCATCCAGATCTGTGATGCAGTACCAGCTTTATTATGCAGAAATAATTTTCCTTCGTAAACTTGATCTATACAGCAGAATTAAATGTTCTTTCTGACCCCAAGTACAAATCATCCACATAGTGCAATAAATGTGACAGAAACTAACTATTGTGCAGAAAACGTTTTTCTTTTTCAGTTATAGTGCTAGTCCTCTTCGAAAGATAAACTTCTTCCCTAACCCAAATACAAACTGTTTAGACCGTTTAGATGTGGCAGCTAGTTTAGAGCTCGAGCTGTGCACAAACAAGGGGAAATAATCACAATATACCATACTCCAACATGTGGCAGATAAGTATTAAAACTAAAAAAAATTGCTTCATTCAGAATGCTTTGTCAAATCTGGTCAAATTCTACATAAGCTTTTGAACAGGTTAAAAGTTTTTCTAGTTTTAGTAATGATGGCTATATTGACTGATGGATTAGCGCCAAAAGAACGAATATCAAACACTGACATCTCCAAGATTATAAGTAGACAAATACACTATATGATATGCATAAAAACTGCACATAACATTAGAAACATTACCAGTAAATATTCCTAGTCTGTCATCAAGTACAGTATACTGGCTTGCTATATGAGAACGAGTTTTGTTAATATGATGAATGTTACTAGTGGTGTTAGAGAACTGAGTCAGAGCAAATCCTAAAATAAAACAATTATGGAATCACAAAATGTAAATGTGACTAACTTTTGTTTATGGTAAGTTGAACAACAGAGAAAGTGCGCACCATGCAAAAACAAAGTTGATGCCAACACTAACAATTCTTAAGAAAAGTGTCGCTATTTCTTGCCAATGTATGCGAGACCACAAAAATTTCTAATTTCTCTTTACAGTTGTCATGATTTATTGTCTTTGTGTATTGTTATTCAAAGCAGCTTAGTTCAATAACTTACTGCTTACTTGTTACTTCAAATGTCTGAATCTAATTACTGTCAACAAGGCCAAAACTAGGAATCTTGATCTTTAAAAGTTTCATAAATTTTCTTACTATTATTTATGGGTTACTAAGGTTTTGTGGGTTTGTAGGTGCTAAAACCCACAAATTTCAAGGCAAGACAAAAATTACATGTTCTTGAAGAAATTATGGCCCTTTCCTTCAATCCATCTATTAAGAACAGAAAAATATGTAATCACTAGCAAAACCCAAGCAAAGCCAAACCCTAAATAACAGGCGATTCACAGCAGCACAAGGACTTACCGGTGCAACAGACAGAGGTGCTATTGAAGGGGGTCCCACCGAATGAGGTGGCACTGAGAATGGGGCAATAGATGGGGGATCATCATATTGTTGGTTGACAAGAGGTGGTTCTGGAGGAAGGTCAACCAATGGTACATCTTGAAGGGTGGTGTCTCCAAACATATCCTCTGCAGCAGTTTGTTCTGTACGTTTTTCCACCGGCTCTGGCGCTGGCCGTAGAGAGGGTGCTTCACTCCTTCGAGATCGTGTTGACCTTGTAGAGATTTCCAATGTAGATGGTTCTTCAAAGATTGTGCTGATTTCATCTCGTGTCTGTGTTCTTTCCACTGAAATATTAATTTTATACAATTTATCTTTTTAAAAATGTCTATTAGGAGGTGAAAAATTACTATTGGGGGTCTTTTAGACAGCCTCAACTTTAGCTTTCCAAGTATACAATGATACCAAAAATACCAAACTGAATCATAACATCAACTTTCTGAATCATTGTATCCTGACCTAATGGATCAAAAGTTTGTTAAAAGTAAACGACATATACAATTACATTGTCTCTTCATAAGAACCAATACATACATGTACCAGTATGTAGTCAAATACAATGAAGGTCTCATGAGAATTCAATTCCAAAACCTTTAATTTCAACATATACTTGTCACAATAACAACAATAAGTTTTCCTCACAAACAAAAAAAACAGCACATTTCTTTTCTTATTATTTTTGCTGCCATTTTTCACTCATTTACAGTCTAATCAGTTGATATCTTATCAAGTTGTTTCATGTTTTTACACTAAGAAAGTGCATTCCATGCAGATGCAGAAAACGTGTTGTACAATTTTTACTCAATACCAATGTGAATGTTCTGTGATTATTCAATATAAATCTGAATACTGAAATTTGCACGAATAGTTCCCAATTCTGGAATGTCTTTGTCAGAATCAAAACTGGAGCTAGGAAAACTAACCATTCCACACAGAGCTATTTTGAACATACTGCAGATTATCAATAGTATTGCAAATAGTAAAGATAATCATTCCATACAGAGAAACACTAAGATGTGCAAGAACTGTAGGTAGGAACAAAAACAATTCCATACTTGTATGTACTGCAATACAGAAAAGTGTAGTGAAGAAAGAAAATCACTCCATATAGAGATAATTAGAAACACTAAGAAATGTACAAAACTAACTATTCCATGAAGAGTTACTTATAAACACTATGATATGCACAGACTATTATTTCTATGCCATTTTTGTGCTTATTTGCAAAAAAGGTTTTAGAAAGACATGTATATAGAACATCTTTAGGTACTAAAAATGTGTCTCAACTTGATTATAAAGTCAAGAGAATCTTTCATATGATCTTCATATATAAATAAAATATACCAAACCAATATCTACTTGTGATAGTGTTGTTCACAAATAAATTGTGTGCAGACACCTTTCTCCTGTACTAATTCATTTTGTTCTACAAAAACAAAGTACATGGAGGAAAAGACAATGTCTGCAAACCTGTTGAAAAAATGACTGGAAACAAATACCTATTCTAGTTCTTTCTTCCTCCCTTGTTATCTCTGGTGCCTCCAGTTCCAGGAATCTTTCATCCTCCTCCTCTGCATCTGTCATGGTTTTGGTAATGAGGTTTCTGTGGAATAACTGAAATAGAAACAGGATTTCTAAAGATCTTTTAAATCATGAATATTCAACACTGGAATCCACAGGTGTTTGAGTACAATTGTTAATTGGATAGTAATACTGTGTACAACCTTATATAGACATGCCTTACATGTCAATGTGTTATATAGACATGCCTTACATGTCAATGTCTATTGTGCTTCAAAAGTGTGATTTTGTAGGCACAAAACTTGCAACATGTTCTGCATCAGACAAAACTCTACAATTATGAAATCTTTAAATGTAATTGGAAAAAAATAAATAAAACAAGCCATGGAAGAAGTAGAAGACACAGAATAGGAAATAGGAATGAAAAAAAAGCACAAGAAAAGGAAAACAAAACACAAAAGAACTATGCATTTACTTTCAAAGACATTTTTGTTTCCCCTTGATATAAACCTGCATTGTGATACACATGGGGCTAATATTATTTCTTAATATATATAACAACGGGCAACAATCTTCCATTTCACCTTTTACCTATTTAAGAACTGAAAACTAACAATCATGCTACATGCTAAATTTTTTCCCCCATGATTTCATGCAAGTACGACTCAATTTAAAAGCATTTGCTAGGCCATCTGGTAAGCTACTATGCTTTGCTGCAACCATGTTGGCTTATTGTGGTGCTAGACTGGCTTTCATACCTTCAAATAAGAAAAGATAATGATAATGAACTGTCCGTGAAATATCGAGTCTACTAGATGAATCTATGCTGCCGAGCGTTTGAATTAAGTTTACAAATATGTTTATGGCAAGCACCCAAATGATCTATACTGCAACCACTGAATATTCTGGTCAGAACTCAATAAATTTCATTCATAATCAGTTTAGACTCAATTTCAGTTGTCAAGTGATGGTGCAAAATTCCCAGATTTTCCACAACTTTTATCAATATTTGTAAAATTAAAGGACTTTCATGGTGTGTGAAGGGAGAGAGAATCCTTTCTCATGGTAGCATGGGAACCCTGCTTAATATTACACAGATCATAAATGAACACATAAGAACAAAAATAAAGGCTGGTGGATTCTAATGGTCTTTTCAGTACAAAAAAAACCCCACCAAACGTATCAAGTTCATTAAAGAAAATGCACCAGAAAAACACTATTATGCCTACGCTGGTGTTAGTAACAGATGTAGGCCCATTTCCAGTTAACTGCTCTTGTGCGAGTACCAGGATTTTAATGTGCTGCTTATTATTTTTTGGAAGCTGCTACTAGCAGACATGATTTTGGTCTTCCCTAAAAAAAAAAAAAAAAAGCTAAAGGGGGTTTGGGGGTACTCCCCCAATGGGGTTTCGAGGAGCAGTGCCCCTGATCAGGAGGTCCAGCTGGCTGAAGACCATAGGCCAAAAATGCATCTTATTGAGGCCAAAAATGCATTTTGCGTTCATGAAAAGCTGCTTCTGGTGCAACTTATGATCATAATATATAACAAAATAATGATCTGAAAAACTAACAAACTTACCTAAACTTTTCAACTTTATTGTCACATGAATTTGTTCTCCATTACTATTGGTACTTAAGTTATTTCATGTGCGTGTCAGTGTTTACATCGTAATTAGGTCAATAATTAGACATTTTTTGCTGCCAACATATTACACTCTCTTTTCATAACAAATATTAAATAAACACCCATGTACATCACCTATACACAAATAATCCCATATATTCACTAATCTTTTTGTCCAATGGACCAACCTGTTGATATTCCAAGAAAGCTCTTTTTGCAGCTTTATGAAAGATTTCTTCAGCCTTCCCTTTTTTTTTAACCAATCATTTTGTTGGTTCAATGTGCAAACGTTTCTTTTCCTTCTCAACGTGATCCATTTTCCTTTTAAGCTCCAGCTTGTATTGGCAACATGCAGTGCACATATTCTGACAGAGGTTTAGCTTTTTCTGTAGGTGCGGTTCCAGACTCTTCAAACCACGACTTTTGTAATTTATATCTTTATTGCTGAGATCACAAATAGCCTGTCCTTGAGCATTCAGTTTTCTCACAAACTGACCAACTAAATTTCCGCAGACTTTTTGCTCCAGCCATTGCCATATGATTTTTAAACATTTATCTAAACTTCTCGTGTCATGGTCTCTCAACAACTCGGGATGCCATATTTTGAAAGCATGCTTCTTATTTGCATTGCCATCAGTTTCCTTTACATGAAGATTCATTGGATGAATTCGAACTTTTGACCAATCAGAATAGTCGACTCTGGTTAACTGCACACCCTCGGGCCCGTCACGAGACTGTGCAGTTAACCAAAGTACGGTACAGTACAGCTTTAAATCAGCACAGCACAAATATAGGCGAAGAATAACATACAAAGATGATTTTAAATCCACTCTTTCAACTTCAACTTGTACAATGAACAGAACTAATGTCATATTTTTTAATCATAAACAAAAAACAAAATTTACGATTTCTGAAAGAAATCGGAAATTGATGTCTGCACACAAGTTTTATTAATAAGTTGGTGAATTGCAGACTATTTTGTAAAACGGTTCAAACAGCTCACATTCTCTGTTCTATGAATCTGCGTAATGAAACCTGGTCATCTATCGCGTTGCTGTCCAAACTTCTTTCGTCATTTTCTTCTTGTTTTGCCTCTGTAAGAGCTGCAACTATGGTTGAGTCATATATTTCACCATCCATCTTAAGACCATCTATTGTAACATATTGTTAGAATTCTTCTACATTCATGCAGCATGGCGTTTCTAATGGGGTTTTGCTGATATAGGTGGGGTCATCAAGTGACTCGTCATCAGAAGTCTCAGAAAAGCCGGTCCACCTATAGCAGTATGCTACGGTTGTGTTACATTGCTCCAGGCATTTCTAATCAAATGAAGTGCATCTAAAACTCTCAGCTTCCTTGTCTGGTTGGATGCTTTTTCTTTGGGAGATGATCCATCAATGTCTGACATCAGTTTTGAATATCAAGTGATCAATAGAACTTCTTGAAATTAGCTATAATTCCTTGATCCATTGATTGAATCAGTGAAGTTGTCTTTGGAGGAAGGAAAACAATCTTAACATCTGACAATCTTAACATTTGACAGTTTGATGCCGTTGCCATGAGCTGCACAGCATAATGATGCTTCTCTTTTGCAAATGCATTTGATTGTCAACGCGCTTCAACCATCTCTTACAAATTTCTGTCGTCATGCATGCGTTTTTGTTTGCCTTGTATGGTACTGGCAGCTTTTTCAAATTCTTAAAACATCGAGGGGATTTGCTTTTGCCAATCACCAAGGCATCCAATTTTTCGTATCCCTCCATATGCATGCAAACAAAATTATCAAATGATCTTTGGCAATCTTACATCTCGGTTCTTCTGTTGCTTTGAAAGACAAAGTCCCATCAGGTAACGCCTGCCATTACAACCCAGTTTCATCGGCATTGATGTTTTTTTGGTTGGTAATCTTAATTTTGAGTAGAACATCAATCACCCATCGTTCAGTTCCAAAGTCGCCTGCATCCTGTTTTTTGCCGTGTTGTCATTTAAATTCAATTCCGTTGCGCATTCTCCAACCATCCATTTGTTGGTTTGAAATCACCCAAATCCAAACCATTTGCCAATTGATTAGCTTTTACAAGCAACAGTGGTCCACTTATCGGAATCTGTCGACTGTGAGCTTGAGCGAACCAATGTAATATTGCTTCAACATCTTAGGACTTGCCACCTCGTTTGTGCTTCTGAGAAAGATTGATTTTATTTTGCCAGTCTTCAATACCTCTCCTCCTTTTTCTTGAGGATTTGCAAAATCACACTGTGACTAACATTGACCTCAAGTGCAACAGAGGCCTGACTTCTATTGTCCTCAATGCATTTTATGACCTCAAACCTTTAAGCTAACGTCAGATGTCTACATTTGCGACTAGTGATTTTAGACTGTAAAATAAACGCGCATAAATTCAAGGTTGAACTTCCGATGATTACCCCCTAGTTCAATCATGGTTTAGAGAATTCCCTTGCTCTACTATGATTGTTCCCACGCTATTGCTCCCTGGTGGGCAGGGATATACATTTAATCTACCACATATGGCGTCATTTACATAGTCGCGTTTACCGGCTTAATCGTCGGCTTATTTTGAAGTGCAACAGCAGTGGACTGGCAATAACTGATCCTGACTATACATTGTGAAGTTAACCAGAGTAAAACTATTGAATAATGTGCCACAGACAGACAATTTATCGTGCTATTATCCAGAGTGTGCATTTAAGCGAAGTGCAGTTATGTAAAGTTTGATCCCATTGAAAAGCATTGGGAAATATACGGGACCAGCGTGACTAAATGCAGATATCTGGAATGTGCAGTTAAGTGGAGTCGACTGTACTCTTTACGAGAGCCATGGGCTAACTAATATATGGAGTGAATATGCTACAAGGGTCGTTGCGGAATGAGACTGAACAGACCATTAAAAACCCCAGAAAGGAACGGATTGGACATAATAATAATAATAACAATAATAATAATAATAAAATGACTAATTCCGCTTTTAAAATGGAGAAAAGCTACTGTACTAGTTACACCGTCGTATGGTTTGTTGTGCTTCATGGAGTGGCAATCTTTTTCCCAGTTGCCATTACTGAATGGATTAATTTGCTATACTCATACTGACCATGACACTTCCAACTTAAGAAGGGCACTAAACTAACCAATACTGACCTTGCAATATATAAGCTATGATGAAAGCATTGTTCGCACCTTGACGATTCTGTAATAATTGTTCATGCAAGAAGTTCCACAAAAATTTGTGAGCAACTTCCCTATGAATTACGAGCAAATCATAGTGGAAGGCGAGTCTCTTTAAACACAGCCAGCTTTAGGGCTTGAATAACATTTCTTCAAGAAGATACCGTTTGTATTTCAAGACTTGAGAAAATATAAACTTGCTGAATCTAAGTAATAATTTTGGTTCCCTCTATTGCAACAATCTCAATACTGTCCAGGTATTTTAGCGCAATATATTTCTGCCAGTTTCATTTAAAATATTATCATTTTAATGAAGAGATAAAACTATTCGCAACTGGTGTGTGTTTGTGTGTGCATAGTTTTCACTGTAATTTATGATAATTCTGTTGCCATCACTGTCATCTGAAGTGCCCCATACTAGTACCGATAATATTGGAAAGAAAAGAAGAAAAATATCCAAAATATCCAATCATACCTTAGATGCAACTTTAGATATGATGTTCTTGCCTGCCAAGACAAACAGTTTCTCCACTCCACCTGTCTCCTTCCAGAGCATGAGTTTTTTGGTAGGGGGCGCTAGATCAAGAGTTGTAACAATATCTGATGTGTCAGACAGCTGTAGCTTCATGGTCTCACTTTGTATACCTTTCTGTTCATCTACAACCAGCTTCCTCTTCCGTTTGCCTTTCTTCTCGATACCTTTTATTGAAGAAGCAAGAGATAGCAATTTATTATATATAAAAAAACAAATTATTATTCATTTGTGTACCTTCAGGTTTAATTTCAAGATGATGTAATTCAACAAATACACAGTTTCAAATTAGATTTTGTGGCAGCCATACTAGATGCAAAATCAGCTCCATTTTCCTTTAGGACATGGTAGATATTAAAACTCTTTTGAAAAAGCCACATGTTGATAGAACCATCCATTCAGGAGAAGTGATATCATTTTTTAATTTTTATTCTAAAAGTGGCCACCATTTCAGCTGAACTGGAGACCAATTGGCACCATTTTAATTTAGAACCATGTATATATCCAAATTCGTCTTCTGGTGGAAACTCCTATATTGATACAACTTGACTTTCACAAGTAGTAGTGATTTTCAAGGTAGAAGTTAGGATGTCAGAATGGCCACATTTTATCTAAGTATAGCTAGATATCTCAAGCCTTTTGTTCAAAACCACATGCGCATATAACCTCCCATCTAGGAAGTTTTCAGGATGGCCACTGTAGTCATATTTTTACAACAGGTCAGCACCAACCTTTGTTTCATTTGGGACCAACTATACATGACAAGAAGTCTTCAAATGAAAAACCCAAATTGATGACTATTTCATCAGAAGTAGGGATAAAAAAATTTTCAAAATGGCTTTCATGGTGAAAAATCAGCATCATTTTCATATAACATAATAAAAAGTGTTCTGGTGAAAACTATGCTGATACAACCATTAATTCTTAAGAAGTAGTGATTGCAGTTTTCAAAAGGCCCAGTCAGCCATATTGGATGTTGGAGCAGAACCATTTTCATTTATGAATTATTTGCAAGATTTTTCATTGATCCTCATGTCATAAAAATGGGGGTGGGTGGGTGGAATGTAGAAAATAAGAGGGGCAGAAGGAAATGGCCATAATTCAATCTTTATTTACTACTTTGATATTTGTCTCTTTCTTCCTGCTCCACTCCAATTTTAACCTGTTGATTATTTTTGAGATTAAACTATTCCTGATCTGTGTATGAAAATTTTTGTGTGCCGAGAACTCTCTTTCACAGCCTGCTGTCTGAAGTGGTATACAGAAAGGTAGCTCAGCCAGCTTAAACAAGCTGGGAAACTGTTCTTTATAATTGTCATGTAAAATTTTCCAAAGCTAACAGGTATTGTCTTTTCAACAACTACAACTACTATACCAGATTTCTTATCTGCTCTGTAAAGTCCATTAATGCCACAGCGTGCTTGTTCAGACAGGTAACTTAATCAAATACATATCTTTACTTCTTAATTTCAACTTTCAAATTCAGATTATTTTCCTATTTATCTTAACCCTTATAGACTAGTTTTGTAGCCCAGGATTCTGCAGGGCTAAATTGTTTGAAAAAGGATGAAAAGTGTCTGGGTGATCAGCATGCACATTGGTATCTCCATGAACAATTTTCCAGGTTGAAAAATCAATACAAAAATTGATACGAACTTTCATCAAACATTTTGGTTTTCAAGGTAGCCGGGTATTTGCAAAATGCAAGGTTCAAACTATGAAAGAATGCTTGTTTCAGGGCATAATATTTCAGTCAAATTAAGTTTAACAAGCATTCAAGTCAAGCCAAAGAACATTTATGTGTATGTACACAGTTGCCTATCTGAAGAAGAAGAAAAAAACATGTTGCAACAAGTGATATACCTCTACTAGTATGACATATTACAAATTAAACAAACAAACAAAAAAAGAACAGTAAAAAAAAACTTGTTTACTGCACCGACTACATAAAGACCGACACTTGGTGACCACCACTGACAGTCACAGTGGCACCATCTTTATTCAGGGCCAGCTTGACCCAATTTTTTAAAAACTCTACTTTGTATACATACCATAAAGTCTTTAAAGTAAAACCATATTTTGGTATGTCCATCCATTCAAGGATGAACATCTACGAGATTTTCCAGAATGTAATCATGTAGGATGTGATACTGGCACCATTTTAATTTAAGTCCATCAGCAAAAACGCTTGTCAAGAATATATACTGATAGAAATATTTACAAGATGGTTGCCATGGAAGTAATTTTGGATGTCCTAGGGGTACCATTTTCATGCCAGACCAATACATGTTGATGAAACTGGATGCCATGTTTAATAACTTTCCTCCAAGTAGTTCATGCGAAGTAGTAATAACAAATGGATGCTGAATGGATAGATGAGCATGTCTGGTCTTCATTCGAATGATCTAATAACTGAAACATTTTCATATTTCAATGGTTTCCTTTCTAATTTGATAAGAGTGCAATCTTTAAAAGTTATGCTGCCATATTACTGTCCATATATAAACACGAGGAAACAATGAGTGCTTGAAAATTTCACCAAATACAACATCATATAATTCAGGTTGTCAAATATAAGTTCTATGAATGAATTAAATGCATATCAGTCAGTAAAGTTGTGTGTGTGTGTGTGTGTGTGAGAGAGAGAGAGAGAGAGAGAGAGAGAGAGAGAGAGAGAGAGAGAGAGGAGAGAGAGAGAGAGAGAGAGAGAGAGAGAGAGAGAGAGAGAGAGAGAGAGAGAGAGAGAGAACCATACTGGTTGTACATTATGAAGAAAAATGTTAAGGCTTTCAATATCTAACCTGCCAACTAGAATATCAACATACCTGGTATATTGGTAGTGTCAAGAGGTTCTAGGGCAAATGCCTCCTCTTCATTACTAATTAGTGTGGTTTGTTCCCCTGATGCTCCAGCTGCTGGTTGTGGAGGATGAACAGAGTCTGCCTCGCCCACAGACTGATGTGGTAACTTTGGTACTGGAAACAAGAACAACAGGTTTTATAAATCAATGCCTTTTTATGTAAGGCATAAAAATGAGTTTTGCCCCTACTCGGATCAGAGGTGAAGCTACCCATTTCTTGTTACTCTAATAAGAAGCCAATTTCATTAGCATTGAGTCAATCAATGATTTCTACTTTTGGATGTGAAAATATCCTGTTGGAAACCATAAGAGGTAATATTATCAATCAGTGGGGCAAGCTGTCTGCATACCCCTAACCCCCAAATAATATTTTCCATCTTTTGCTTAAGTATCAACCCAGTAAATTGTTACAGTCTATATATCATCTCTTTTAAATATTAATGAACATTTTACAAACATGCAGTAGCTTTTGACTTTGTAACTGATAGAGCATTACTAAAGCATGTGATCTTAATGTGCATTTTTATCTTAATGTGCGCCAGTTTACAAGGATAATGTGACCCCCCCCCTCCCATAAAAATATAAATGCACCCTGTATGATGTCCAAGCTAACAGACCAATATTCCCTTTGCAGACAGAATGTGTATACTTTTGGTGTATTTAAAATCTGTTCAAAATATAAAACTGAAATGATTTTTTTTTTGCACAGACCTGATATGCCTCAAGATTGATGATGATAATGCAAGAAAATTATATTTACTACTGTTGAAGATTTGTTTCTCTACTGAAGTTCAGAAAAAAGAGAAAAAGCAAGAAAATTATTTTCATTAGTTCATGACCTAACAAGGCCTTCTGCACAATTGATGTCAATATTTCCTTCTTAAATGTGTACGTAAATTCAGGGTGTTTTCAGAAAATAGAATCAGGTCAGTTCAATACAAATATGATAATTAAATTTCATTTGCTTAATCTTGCAAAGAAATCTTTTCAGTTTATTAAGGGCAAAACGTGTTTCAAAATGTTTATAAAAATGCTCTGAAAATCAAATTAGATCATCTATGCACGATACAAAAATGCAAACATAATTTCATATACATATGCTGAATGGATCTTGCCCAATGTTGATAAAATCTTTCTCAAGTTTTGCACAAATCTGGGTATACATATATTGGTTGGACCAAATATAGGAATGTGAAGTTCTGTTGAGTTGACTATATACATATGCAATGATTTGATCAGATTTCATTATTTATCATAACATTCATCAGTGGATGGCATACATGTTTTGCAAAGACACAATATGGGTTTCTAAGTTGTGAAGTAAACTTTTCAGGATTTCGATAGCATATTTGATATAATAAATAGGAAGATGAAATGAAGTTTAAATGGGTCTGAACTTAACAATGATTAAAATAGTAATCAGATATAGAAAATAATGGAATGGTGCAAAATTTTGTAGATATTTTCGCAATACTTTGTCATGGTCAGACCAACACAACCATTAAGACTGATATAGGCTTGCAATAAATTGCAGACTATGCAGAATGGCATATACGATTGGATTTTAATTAGGACTTGCTGGGACAACAGTTCAATAGGTATGTCATGTAGGGTTAAGTGGAGGAAATGATGAGTTGAGGCAAGCCAGGAACATCATTTATGATACATTAAAGTGCAGGAAGTAGACAGACGTGGTTAACGAATAATAATGTAGACTTTCTTCTTGCTCCAAAATATACAGTTGAAGAACCAAATTTCTGAGACAAGATTTTAGGCCTACAATTAACCAGTTTTCCGATTTTAGACTTCTTGTCCCAGAGAGCTAAAGCAGACTAGTGTGATCTGCATAGACACGTAAACCTTGGCAAAAGCAGGATATGTTTCAGATTTGGAGTAAAACATGGCAATTGATATCACGAAATGTTATTTTTTGCCCTAGTTATTAATTTCATTGGAGGTTTTGATTTCGCAGTTAGAGAAAATTAATCCTGATTGGCTAAGCTAAATGATGGTGTAAGTAATTCCCCTTGCAAAAATAGTCATTTCGGTTGAAAGGGAAGTCTGCAAGTCTCCGAGGAATATTAATTAATTCCTCTTGTTAATCATCCAAGAATCTTGGGTGTGTTAAAATTTGAGACCATGAACCCGAGAGAGGTTTGCTTTATAGAAAATGAGCAAATCTCAGGAAAGCACAATGTATATTGTCTGAATCACATACAATAAGTGATATTAAGTTTGTAATTATTTGCGTAAATGCGTACATCAATTTTCTCTGAGTTCAGAAGCTTAAGGTTTGCATGTCTTCCTTTCACATATCAAATGACTCTTGTATTATATGAATTTGTTCAAACTGAATTGAATTTGTTCTGATTCCACAGAAAAGCATTGTAGGAATGTCATGCATTACCCTGATTTTAAATTAGAGAATTTTAGTCTTAAATCATGTATGCTAAGAACTGAATTTGCTATATCTATTTAAGTCATTCATTAGCTGGCGAGGAATCAATAATTCATTTGTGCAATTAAGTTATGAATTCTCTTAACTAAGGAAAATTGACTAATGTTGACTGACATTGTTCTGCTGGTGCATAAAAGTTATCAAAGAAGTCAAGTTATTTCACGGTCCCAGTTGGGAATGTATCTGCTATCTGCTAGGGAAAGACATTATCATACTACAAGTATTGTTTGATCCCTGGAGAAGAAAATAAAAACCTTGACAAATATTTAGGATGGGTATTATATTTGCTTGAAGGAATACTAGCTCCATACCTGTGAACCATGTAGTGGGAAAAGACGGCAGACAGCCAAGTTAGCAGTTGATGATCCAAAAAGATTGGTGAGAGAGAAAGTTTTATTTACAATGACATTCCAGTATAAACAAATGGATCTTTATCATATCCCACTAGATACAATGTAATTTTTTAATTAGGTCTAAAGAACCTATGACCCTGTTCAATAAGGGTTGTTATCTCCCCATGGCATAATCATGAACTTTTTGTGGAATTCAATAGTGTACTGATATTTAAATTCTTTTCCAGCAGATAAAACTTATTTTTATTAAGAGGCAGAATAGAAGCTCAGTATCAACATGGCCGAATACGGTCAAATGTGTGTGTGTCCCAAAATTTGATAAGAACCCAGACTTTCCTCAAAAGGACACCAAAGCAAAATAATATGTGCCTATTTACTAAAAGTGTGCATATTACCTGATAAATGTGCTAAAAAATAAAGCGACAAATAAGCCAATTTTCTTCTTAGAATTGTCTGGCAGCAATCAAATTACTTTGGTTTTCACATAGCAATGCGAGCAATACTGTGAAATTGTGTGATATGCAACTGAATACACATGTGTCTTCATAAAACATTCGTCATTTTACAATCAAAAGTTCTTGAACTGTTCATTACAAGATATGTGTACAATCTTCTGTTCTGAACAATGGCAAATGAGTCAAATCACTATCCCATAAGCCATTTAAAGTTACAAGATATGTGTACAATCTTCTGTTCTGAACAATGGCAAATGAGTCAAATCACTATCCCATAAGCCATTTAAAGTTGGAATATTTTCTCTCTGACACGTGTGCACCTCTATCTCTTTAATAAACTTTCAATTCACAAACTGATAGCTTGTCAAAAGAGCATGGGTCAGCAATTCCTTTATCAGATGTCATTTCATTGGATTTTTTTGCTCACTGGAAGCAGATGTAACAAATAACGATAATGTGCGCAAGGGAGGTAACAACCATTATTAAACAGGCCCATAGAGAGAAGGGTATTAAAGCATGGATTAAAGATGCACCCCCCACCCTGATTTTTAGGGCAACCGACTTTTGATCCGGAAATCGGATTCCACCGGATAGTATGAACTTCTGATTAATCGGAGTCGGACAAGGCAGGAACGACCGATTCGGATAATAAAAATAATAAAGTTGAATTTCTATAGCACCATGTCTAACACTGCTTGTCATTCGATAGTGCTTTAATAAAGTTAAATAAGTCAGAAAAGTCCAATATGGTCAACACAACCACGCTGTGAGACAATCTATTTGAATTGGCGGGTGAAAACCGGAAATGAAGCCAGATATGGTAAAGTACTAAGTAACATGCTAGACATGGCAAAACCAGATACCAGAAACCCGGAAACGGAAGATGAAATTTTTTAGGAAAAAAAAATACGGATTTAGCATTTCCGATTAATTGAATCGCATCCGGAATCGGAAAAATTTCATGCCCAAATTCCGGAATCGGAAATCAGTATAAAAATGCTAATCGGTTATGCCCTACTGATTTTGGTCTTACAATGCTAACAGTTGAAACAAAATAAATCTTTACTGGTAGTATTGCAATGAATATCAAATAAGTTTGGAAGATTGTAGAGGATGAAAAGAATTACATTAATTTCACATCTACCTTGCCTTTTATAAGTGAATCCTGCTTTTCTGTTGTTGGAAATGACAGCCTGAGGATCTCTGCTAGTGGCCATCTATTTAGATCATATAAAAAAAAAATCTGGCAAAACTTTACCCCTCCCTGTACACATTGCATACCTTTTTAAAAAATACAAAGCCCCACACCTGTGTATATACATGATGCACCCCCTCTCCCCGAATTCTAAAGAAAGGCCATTACATAATACATGCAGAAATGATCAAGGATTAATATGTTGAATAAAACAGATAGTCCACTGACGCTGAATCTGGATGCAAAGAAATAAGCTGCAAAACTTTAAAGTGTATAGTGTCAACTAAAATTCTAACGATGACTGAACCCAGTCGGACAGGTTACATATTAGACAAAAGGTTTCAACCACATATTTCATATGCATTTATTACAATATCAGTAGACACCCCCACCCCTGCAAGCGCATGTATTTGGGTTAACCCCTTCCCTCTTTCATGTGTATGTACTAAATGGATGGCCCCTATGTTTATGTATTCAAAGGAAATAGAAGTTAATAAAAATATGGAAGTGATTATACATCACAATTGCGATACAGAGCAGGGATCTGAACGATATTGGGTTAAATTGTTTGACTGATTCAAAAAAGAATGTGTGTCTACAATGATGGAACATTTTAGCAAATGAGCATAAAAAAATTCCTACCTTCTTCATGATTTCCTGATGTCCCTTCAGCTCTGTCCGCATGAGAACCAGCACTGTCTGCAACTGGTTCATCTTGGAAGAGGTCACCAGCTCCCATAAAAGTTTCACCTGCAACAGTAATAGAGCAGCGTTTTACCCTGGGTGAGCAAAAAGACCATGTTCTCGTGTATAAAGTGCCCCCTTAACAAATTATATTTTGTTCAATGCTTTACTGGGGCACTTAGGCACACAAAATTGTTCGCACGGGTCAACCAAACAGAAAAATAATGACGGGGAAATTGTTTTATTATATATGGAGCATTTTCAATTGGTCATAAGCAAGCCCGATAGTATTATTTCTGTAAGACAATTATATAGATAAAATAAGTAACCTGCACCAATTAGGAATCTGAAAACAGTATATTGTATTATGATGCAGGTATCCAATTTGGATAACAGAGATACCGTTAGAAAAAAATAATTGCATGTTAACAAGTAACTTACTGAATATTATTCCTGCTTCAGATAAGGTAAGCTGCATTAAAAAATGCATTTTTTCCTAGAACTATACCCATATTGGGTCTCTTGAACTTCAGAAATGTATAATTTTTGTAGTTCGTACTTATTTATTTCCTTATAATAAACACATATATTCACATATATTAATTAACAATCTATGAAAATCTGGTAAATTTCAACTGATCTTAACCTAACCAATTACTGTTTTAACATTCAGAATAATATATTCAACAATATTTTGTTCCTTTTGTATTAGCTAACACTGTGTAGCCACTATTACACTGAGTTACCATCCACAACTAATATAATTACTTTAACTGGAACTCTGCTGGAGTTGAAAACATGATTTGTGGAGATTTCTTCTTCATTTAGTAGCTTGCTTTCTAAGAATCTGACAATGAAGGCTTCTTAAAGTCAGATACAGGCTACAATATTGACAAAGGCACAATGATATTTATAAGAGTTCTGATGATTTATTGATCAAATTGTAGACAATGAACCTGTAGATTTATTGGTTGTAAAAGGTCAGATAAAGCAATCACGTAGTATCACAGACTTGAATTTCCATGCATATAGAGTGCGTTTGCAAAAAATAATTAAATAATTATACAGTCATAACAATCAAACCTCGCCATTATAACAAATATGAAAAAAGTTTTTATAAAAAAAAATGTATAGTAAACTTGATATAACTACACTGCCTTAAAATTTTACAGGTTGGCATATTGGCATAGCATCATTTAGGTAAATTGTTCTAATTATAGCTCAATGCACTGTGCGCTTTTCACAAATATAGATTACAATAGCATACACAGTAGCTGATGCTCTGAAGCTACACATAGGGAAAAAACCCAAATGACTTCTGATATAGGTGAAAGCAGTTTTACTTTTCAGCTTTTTGAACAAACATTATGTACCAAATACTATTATTACAAGAATAGAATGTCATTTTTTTATATTTTTAGGCACACAATTTAATTTTTAATTCAAAGAAATCATAAATTACTATTTATAAATTTTAGCAGAAAATGGATTTCCTTATCCATTTTTCACAAGTACATTTATTTATAAGTATCTAATCTAGTGTCAATCTAATGACTTCCAGGTCACCTTTGTTAAAAGACTTGTGATGCCTTTAAAACTGAATACAAGTCCACGCATCTAATCAAACAATGGATCGATTTGAGAATTTAAGTTAAACTTTGAGATCCAATAAAGTACTGTGAAGATAAGCAAGATAGAGCATATTCAGACATCAATTCACATGACATACTACCTTTCTTGGAAAAACATGCTTCACTTGCGAAGCTGAGATTGCTGAGTAACTGCATTCAGTAGTTTTTTTTAAAAAATGTTTCTTTAGGAAACACCTGGTTGCTGATCACAAAACAGGTGACCATTTCGTCCAATATTTTTATACAGGAAATTTCATGTGCCTGTGTGTGTGTGTGTGTGGATGGAAGTGGCAGATGAGACCAGGTGACCACTATAAAATAGTGCACAGTTTTATCTATGACACGTTTCTTTTCCAGATAAATAACTGTACAGGACACTGATTGCACATCTCTTACCAAAGAACTCATTATCAACTCCTCCCCCAAAGCTGCCCGCATCGTCATCATCATCGTCGTCTCCGGGATCTAATTATTCAACAGTGAACGTTAAAGGTTAGAACCAACAGAACAAATGGGAAAAAATACAACAGGCAATACTGGACATTCAGAACATCTTATTTCCTTGCTCAGTTTTCTGTCTCTTCTCAATTTCATATGCAAGTTAACCCAGAAAGAATAAGCTACCATTACTTGTATATAATCGTGCAGTCATAACAACAGATTTTGATGCCATGCAATTTGAACATAATTAATTGTAGCAAAAACAAATTGTTCTGCAAGGAAAGGTCACGTTTCTGGGAATGTACAGTATTTCCATAATTTCTTATATTAATGGTTACAAGAATGTGTAAAAAACAAGAATCAAATGGGCTATTACAGGAACAAAAGAACTTACATAGGTGGACTGTTACTATTCCACATCTTTATACATTGTTTTAAATATTAAAAATTCATTTTAGACGCCAGAAAGATCAGCATATGTAAAATACAGCATTTTAATTTTTTTTATCCTAATGTTACAGCTGTATGTAAATTCTCCAAATAAGTAATATCGCATGCTTTGTTTTTTCTTTTCTTGAAATAGCCCATGACCAACGAGTGCTGAAATGCTAGAAAAAGTGTACTGTACGGAACTTTTGTGTCAAGTTTGAATGACATTAATACAAAATTTCAGTTCCTATGAATAGGGAACCAAGAAAAAAAAACAGAACAATAAAAGTCTGCATGCAAATAAAAGTTCCTCAAACGGATTAATGTTTTTGAATGACCAATGTTCTACAAGTAGAAGAATTCAATGGAATTCAAATTTCAGACCATTCTTCTTTTAAAATGTTGAACATTGAAGATCAGCATAATTTTTTGTAAAAGGTCAAACTGGACATTAATTAGGCATCTTTTGTTGATACCTTCAGTGAATGTGACCATCCATTCAAGAGAAATAGTGATAAAATTTAAGATGGCTGCTATGGTGGCCATATTAGATGTCAGATCAGCACACACTCATCATTCAGGACCAAGTATTTATGACAAGAAATCTTTTGGGTGAAAACCCCTTATTAACCCTTAAGGTGCTGAATTGTTTTGCAGTACAAGGTCCCTCAGTGCTGAATTGTTTCAGGGGAGAAAAGAAAAAAACTGCAGTCTTTAAATTGCATGTACAGTAGTCCCCCTCTTATACGGCCACCCCTGCTGCACCGGGAAAGTGGCCTTATAAGGCGGGTGGCCGTTCTAGAGGGGGGCTAAATTTATTATGAGAAGTACATGTATATGTAATGTACGTAGTAAGAAAGCTATATACTTCAAAACATTAAATATCTTCGTCTAAATGAAACATTAATCAATAAAAGTTTTTTTTGGTTATAATAACAAATTTATTTCAACTGAATATACGTTACTATTTTTGCTTTCTTGGCGTAAGTTTGATATGCGAGCGGGTATTGTTGTCATGCACATTGCAAATGGATTCAAAAACGTCATTTACATCTTGGTACATACATAATTATCTTTCTATTTGCTCCATTTTCCCACTGCTGCTGAATAACCTTCTTCATAGCTGCCAATCCCCTAGTGCAAAAATACTGATTACTTGTGACAAAAATATCGATTTTCAGGAACAAATACTGATTTTTAAATTTCAATGCACATGTTATCTATTTACAACATATACAACCATCAGTAAAGTTGGACAGTGCCTAACATAATTATTTAATGTCAAAGATGCACATGTTGCACATTTGTACCTTCTGGAGTTGCACGCGTTCCATATAGGTGCCCATTGAAAAGGTGCAAGAGTGCAACACACTCAACACAAGTTATTTATAGGAGCCCTTTCCACGCCTTATTTTTTTTAATCATTGATTCCAATGTACCAATTTTCATTTATTATCTCAATTCTGTAATTTTCTTATTGAAATGTTTTTGTTCAAGCATAAAAATTATCTTTTGCGATTTTAATGTCTGAAAAACTTTTGCAAAATAAATCGCCAACAACACTAGTAACTGAAAAAGGAAGGTTTATAACTTTATTTCTAAAAGAAATTTAAAAATCAAATTTAAATCGATGTACATTAAGGTTCTCTCTGTCATTTATCTACGTTGTAAGTTCAGGCTAAGTTGTGTGTGATGAAGCAGGAAGCTGATGTTTATTAACTTTTTCGTGCTCTTTGCATTTCATTCGTGCCCAATAGCGAAATCACGTTACACAATTTACAAAACGTCAGTTTTTCTCCTGTACTATATGGTTTCATAAATCTATACAAGACGGCACAAATATCCTTCCAGTTGTCTCCTATTTCTTCTGGAGAAAATTCTGAATATTCTGCCTTCCAATTTATCATGATTAGAAGCTGAATATTACTTAGACTAGATATAGCAACAGCGGTAACTATTGCGAAATCCAATATGGCGGATAACGACAGGCCCTGGTAGCCTCGATTTCGAATGAACCAATCGTATTGTAGAACTGTATTTGTATATACATGTGATATATTCTGTCAAAATAGAACTGGGAGCGCATTCTAAACTGACAATTCCAAAGAAATTTTATTATTATTTTTTTACTTTAAAAAACGTATTTTTTGCACACAAAAAACGTACACCCGTATTCAGGTCCAAAATACGGGACAAATACGGAAAAAACGGGACAGTTGGCAGCTATGCTTCTTATCGGTTATTACTTTGTTTATTCAGATTATTTCAACATAAACTTGTTTTTACGAATCTTTTCTACATACAATTTTTCGGCATCCCCCCCCCCCATGTCGTCGAGTAGAATAACCGACTTTCTTCGAAAATATTAAGTACGTTTTCCTGAAACCGGATATTGCTGACTGTATGCGATTTAATTATGCAGACAAAACTTGTGTCGATTCTACGAAATACAGCCTTCGTAAAGGAAGCCTTTAAAAAAAACAATAGGGTACCAGACAAAGACCGGAAAAATCACTTGAAATCACAATATGTGTGGTCGCGTGATTTTTCCGGTCTTTGTCTGGTACCCTATTGTCTTATTTAAGGTTGTCTGTGTGTGCCAAAGTACAAAATCTATGTTTAGCCTAATCTGACCTTGTTATGATTATAACAATTACGTCTAGTTATAATCATCAACGAGAAGAACTCAACATAGGTGTTAAACCCCAAACTCTATCATAACATTATTGAGCCCATTTCCTGTAAACATCGACTTTCATAGATAACGATATACTATGAATCTTTAGTCGACACTTTTAACGGCGACTTCGGACTTGAGTCGACACTCGGAGACGTGTATCTACGATAGAGATAATCAAAATTGCTTACCTTACATCAAGATTTGAATTAATTATTGGTTCTGGATACATTTAAAAATAAAATGAGGCCGCTCGTGAGGGGTAAATTTTATATTATTGTACAAATATGCTGGCCGCGTTAGCCGGGTGGCCTTTCGTGAGGGGTACTTTTGAACAGAAACTCGTCGGTGCCAACGAATTCTGGCCGTTAGGAGCGGGTGGCCGCTGGTCAGGAGGGCCGTACAAGAGGGGGACTACTGTATTTCATTAAATATATACAATTGATAGACAAACCCTATATGAAAAATGATGGTGTGTGTCTATATTTTAAGATTAGCATCAATACACGCATGTAGGTTTAACATATTTGTATGTACAGGTGTAAATACAGGTAAAATGACAAGTTACAATTGTATTTCATCAGTATTTTTGTTTCTTTTTGATGGAAAAGTTCAAATATATCTAAGAAATGTTATATTCTTTACTAGTCCAACCATGTACATGTTATGTCTGTCACAATGTTATATATAACTTGTGAAAATCACAGGTAAAGGAAAGGTGTTTTGCAAAATATCCACTCCATGAATGTCAGAGGTAAGTTTAAACCCTCCAGTCAGTAATTAATGTTCATGAAAAACCTGTTATTTATTATAATATCATGAAACCGAGGTCCATATCTGGTGATTAAAACTCAGCAAAGGCTTTATTTTTGTTCAATCATTGGGCTGATTTTGTGTAGAGTCACCTTAATTGTTCTCATTGTCTGACAGGTGTAAATTGCTTGGAATAGCTTGAAATCTATCTTATACTTATTTTTTGCTAAGTATGCGGTTGATATCACATCATCAATAGCCAATTAGGAATCGAGATCAGACTTTTTTTTTTAAAAACCAAACCCATTGTTTTAATCGATGCGAAAAAGTTTTAGATGCTCAGGTGTGACAGGCCACCATTTCTTCATGCGACTTTTCCTTCAAGTCTGCCCCATGAACTCTCTGATCTGCATTACGAT
The DNA here is from genome assembly GCA_030141615.1 of Unio pictorum. Lineage (NCBI taxonomy): Eukaryota > Metazoa > Mollusca > Bivalvia > Unionida > Unionidae > Unio > Unio pictorum. The sequence goes on along the minus strand of JARLTB010000065.1, from coordinate 2,136,440 downwards.
TTGTTTGATCTATCAGAACTCGTCATCTAAGAAAAAGTCTTAAATAGTCCGTAGGTTCATTATTCACCATCTCAACATTTAATTTTGAATTACAAGTGAATGGGGGTTGACAGGAGCGCCATCTTTTCACATTAAGTGAGTATGTACACCAGACTCCAGTTCCACGTAAATTCCTGGCTTAAAATCATTCATGGGTATTTTCATCAATACCTCGCTTGCTCCAACAATGTCATTTTTCTCAAATTATTCAAAATCATTATTAGCATCACTATCAGAAGTGAATATTTGTTGCAAGAAATCACATTCGTATTCAGCGTCGGCCATTTTAGCTTTGCACAAGTACCATGTGTTTAAAAGCGAGCATTTGTAAAATTTCATCGTTAATAGTATAGTAAAGTACTGCGGAATGCTTGTTCCGGGCCTTTTTAAACCAATCAAATATAATTTTACAGGCATTTATGGCAAGATGAAGTTATAGAATGTGATCATTGTTGCTCTCCTCGAAAACAACTATAGTCGCGACAAGCACTACGGGACCAAAAACAACAGTGTGACTATAGTCGTGACTAGCACTTTAAGGGTTAATATGACAATCCATCCAGTGGAAGTAGATTGTCTGAATGGCCACCATGACTACACATGCTATACTGGTGGTCTGAATATCTTGCTTGGAAACCAAATGACAAAAAATAAATCTTCTGGTGAAAACTCCACATCAGCATTGAGGAGGAATAGTGATAATATTTTCAAGACAACTGCTCTGTTGGATGCCAGCATAAATTTTAACGAGTGGAACCTGATATCACAGAAATTCTTTTCGGAAAACCTATGTCGATATTACCATCAATTCTAGCAGGAGTAGTGATAGGCCATGTTTGAGGTTCCATCAGCACCAAATCAATAAAAAATGTTTTCTTCTTCAAATTCTAATAAACACTTGATTTGTCATAAGCAAGACCTAGGCTGGCATGTTGGTGTATGAATTTTCTTAGCTTCATATTTATTTTACCTGTGATAACTAACCCAACCCCCAATAACCAAAACCTTAATGCAAATTTTTTGACTGACCTCGACCACAAAGTTAGAAGGTCCAGTAAGCATGCTGTAGATTAAACTGTCTTTGCTTTGTATTGATTCAATCCAAATATAAATAAAATCCATCAAAGGACATAGGAAATAGAAATGAAACATGTAAACAAAGATGCTAATGTAAATTTTCTATGTGATCTAAATGCAAGGTAAAAGGAGGCAATCACAATTAAAAGTGTTAGCTTCATAATCAGGGTTTCAACTTGTTCATTATTATCAGGGCTGTGATAATTGAAATATTTTCACCAGTGTTTTTCCTATTCTAAAATACAAACATTTTACAGATATCAGTAAAAAATCATCCTTTTTTTTATCATTAGGCAATATCAGAATTGTAATATGCGTGTATGTGCGTGTGTGATTAAAATTTGTAACGTAACTTTAAAAAAAAAAACCAGTCATATTGCAACAATGACACCAGGCCGACCAGTCCTAGCACTAACCTCTAAATGCTGAGTGCTAAGAAAGGTAGATGTTAGTACCATTTTTCTAAGTTTTTGGTAAGTCTCAGCTGGGGTTTGAACCACAAACTCTTGATTCTGAGGCGGATGCTCAAATCACTAGGCCACTGGAGCGGTCACCTTGTAACATGTAAAATACTAGTGTGCTAGTTCATTTTAGATCCCAAATAAAGGGTTTTAATGCTTTTATCTGCTCTGCATGATGACAAGATTGAATTCTCTCAAATTATGCAGAATCCATACAAGGTGGAAAACTGTCAACTAAATTTACATTTACTAAAACATTGTTTATAACTGAACTTTTCTGAAACTTCAATCAATTAAAACATTTCTAAAATATAAATAAACTATAAAAACAACAAATGTCTGAAACATCAACGAATACCATTTAAGACATCAATAAAAACTCGCATAAAAACGCACCCATAAGTCCTACTGGCCCTCCAAACGAGTCATCCATAATTGGAGGTTCCAGATCAACGTCCATATGAGCTTCTCTGGATGATTCTGCAAGCATTGTGGAATCTTTGCCCCCATCTGAGACATTCTGATGAACCGAAGACATGTCAGGATGTGGACTTTTGTACAGGGACTCCTGGAACTGTGCATCTCTCAGCAACTCTCTTTCATCAAAACCAACATCACCTGCAATATGATAGACAATTTATGTTATTCAACTGAAATTCGTCTTCCTGAGGCCTAAGCTATGAGCTTCAGCCATCATTTACCACATCATACAATACCTCAACCCTTTGTAGATGATACACCATGCTATGAGGGATCTGACTTTATGTCAATAACTTTTATGAGATACCATATCATTTAGGTATGTGAAAGTTAGTTTAAATAAATTTATTAACAAGAAGCTGATGTACTTGAGTTTTTATTGCCAGAAAAGCCCTAAATTAACTAACCTGCAACTGCAAACATTTTTTAATATAGAATTTTCATCTCTTCTGTACTCTGCATGTGTAACTGAATTACATTCAGGAACACAAAACAACACCAATACAATACAGCAGGTGAGACAGTGTTCAGCAACAATATAAACAAATATGAGCTTGTACTAAATAATTAACTTGGAATACAGTTTATTGCATGTGACAGTCTTAGTTGATTTTTTTTATACAACACTTCTTCACTTTACAGCTGGCTTGGGCAAGTACTGAACCAGCCACAATGGGATTACGCATCAAACACTACCAACTATGCTACAGCTGCTTCCCAGCATGTGACACAGCACTCAACAACACTGTAGAACAAGGTGTGGTAATCAAACACTGGTTGTGTGTATTTTACATGTGATAACCAGCACAAGTAGACATAAACAACTTTGATGGTATGCAAATGTTTCCCTCCCACTAAAGTCTTGTATATGTAACTTGATCAAATAATTACTTGTTCATCTCACAATGTGAACATGTTAAGATTCTTCATCATAAGATGCAATATAAGATTGGGTGGAAAACTGGAAATGGAACTAAATTATGATTAGCTGTTATGAATAGCAAAATATATTTACTGCAGTCCTTCTCAAAAATTTGTATCGTTTAACAGTTTTTTTTAAATTTTATTTCATTCCATTATCTTTGGAAATGTTGCTCTCCATGTTCAAGTTATAATATTTAGCTTTTATGATACTTCATACGTTTTGCTGCAGGCTGACTGAATACATATATAACAACAATTACACAGTAAACACACAGTATTTGGTCTATTCTATAAAAGAAAATTGATAGCGACTTTACCTTTTCAAGTTTTTTTTATAACATTGGAAAGATTGAACAAAATTAACAGCTCAGCTTGCAAAAATGATGTGCAATTTTCATGCATTTAGTTGACTTGGTTCAACTATTTAAAAACTGGTGAGAATACCACATTTCCCCCAAAATACCTGAAGCACATGTGAAGCATGATGACCACTTCCTGGATTCTTTCACTTCTGATCTTCAGAATTACCAATATCATTTTTAGCCATCTTGTATGATGAATAGGGATATTTCTATTTGGAAGCCCCTGATCTAAGGACATACCTCCAATGCAAAGTTTGGTTGTTGGCATTTTCAATATCCTAAAACATGTTGTTTTTTGTGGTTTGTATGCATCCATATTGAATGGTCAACTCGTGTCATTCATAATATGGTCGATAGTCTGATACAAATAGTCAAATGGCTCATGAGAAAAAGCCCTTAAATTGCACCCACAACCACATGTAAGTGGACCATACTGAATGGAAAATCAGCAATAAAACAATTTTATGATGATGCTTTTAAATACAAGTCAGACTGGACAAGTTCTTTGTGTGGATGATTTCAGGTCTTTATTTTTTATAATTGCTAGTAGCCAAATGGAATCGCTTGTATAAATTTTATAGATATGTATGCTCAAAGTGAAAATAAAAAGAATTTAAAAAAAAGCTGCAAAATGGTCATTGGGCTATGTCATGTTCCCAACTGAACCAATTTGCAATGCTGGCTAAAAATAAACCAAGTAATAATGGTTAGATAAATGTCTGAAAATGAATATAACAAATATGATGGACTATTATGGGATGTGGGTGATGTGCTTGTCTAAAGGCAGAAGAACACTAATTAAAAAAGGGACAGTTTTAATTAAATCCAGCGCAGTCTTTGAAAAGATCTGCAATTTAAAAGACCAAATAAAACTTGTTTCAAAAACTGCAAACCATTCTTTACAGAGGTTTTGCAAAGATTTAAATGTTTCAACTTTCTGTGCGATAAATTGCATATTTTTGGCAGATATTTGTGGTTGGAATCTTGTACATTTAGACAATGGCAAGCAATAAAATGCAACTAAAGATCCCAAGTGGAGCCGGCCTCTAATTTTTTTTTTTTGCTTTTATCAAACTACAAGATTTTATAGTGCTTTTAAATGTTTACACAAATTTTGATGTACAACATAAAATGTGTATAAACACATCACCAAAATTAAACCAAAATGATTCACATTTACAAAAAAAATTCAAGGGCTCCTGAATTACTTCGTAAAGAAGAACTGAACATGGACTTCATTTTCTTACAGTAATTTTTTGTGCCTGGGAAGAAAAAAACTCAAGACCAGCTCTCCAAGTTCCTATTAAATTAACTGAAAGTTTAGTGGCCATTTCAAACTTTAGGTTGCCAGAATTTTCAAGATTTGGTTGACTCGGACATTGAGAGTAGAAATGCGTGTTGGGATTTTAATATATGATGACAAAAAGCTAGACTATTGATACACTATGCTCCAAACAAAAAAAAGGGGCTTTCATGTTAATGCAAATTAAGGATTAATAATTTACAAAAAAGAATATAGCTTAATTTGAATAGTATACATTGACATGTCTGACAGAATTGTCAAAATTATCTGCAGCAATCACAGGCCTGCTTATGAAATTCACTATTAGTTCTCAAAACCATTTCTCCATGCCCACCTTCTGATTAATGATCAATGCCTGCAACTTTTGGTTTTCTTCCAAAATAAATTCTAAGCCTTATTTAAAGAAAAGGTTTGTCAGTAATTTTACTGCAATTAAATTTCCTGCATGCATCTTGATGTCTTAATTTCCAGATTTGTATAAAACGTCAAGGTTGTTTGCACAAGGTCATATATTAGACTGGTCAGTTACTGACTGTAAACCAGACTAGTTATATGTAAAGATGGCAACCTAATGAAGGTGTCTTCACATTGTGAAGTTATTGTGTAATGTTATTTCACATTGTGAAATTATGCTGAGAATTAAATCCAAGCTGTAAATCTGTATAATGGAAATATGTGACACGTGCTAGCAGAGGTCACGAAAATGCTTAATCATGCATATTTGCATGCACTTTTTTTTTTTACATATCTGGGACACAAAAAATCATTTATACAGGAGTCTTCCGTATGCACCAATGTGCTTGATGGCAAATTCAAGGGCTTAGTAGAAAATTCAGTGGCTGAAAGACCCTCAGATGTACATGTCATTTTAAGAGTGCATCTGATGTTTCTACTCATCTGGTAATATAGCCATTTCAGGTAAACCCAATTTGCTTCTGGTAGAGGACTGCAACTTTTGCTGGTGGGACTGCTTTTCCTGAAATAGGAGTCAGAAACTCCTAGTTTTAAAATCCTAGTGTGACCTGTGCTTGTAATTAGTGTTGTCATTTTTAGTTTCAATACGAGTCTTAATGTCGCCAGCTGACAAATTTTGTTGTTACAAACGCAACCATTACAGCTGCGACTTGGAGCTCTGAACTAGATATTTAACTTTCCAAAAATATAAAAAGTCCATATTCAGACAGCCCATGTTCCAAAAATAGATACAATTGACTATAAGCTTGGATGCAAAGCCAACAATGCAGCTGAATACAAGTATACAAATGCAGCCAATTCCGCATCCTGAAAAGGAGACCAATGAAAGAAGTCAAAAAGGGGTCAAAGGTTAAATAATTTTAATTTAATTGCTGTTATGTGGCAAGAGGATGTTAAACAAACTCTATGTAGTAATATATGCCAGAACTCCAGTTGGAATCACCTGGAATGGACACTGCAAGATTATCCAGGCCACTGTGAGATACATTATTATACATGTAATATAAATATTTTCTTCACATAGTCAGTCAAAAAAAAGTTAAAGTTAATGAAATTGCATAAAATTCTTTAAAGCCAAATCATGTTTGAGAGCTCAAACCGGTATGGGCAGCCCAGAGAAGCAGTACTTGGATGCCATAAAGAGCTTTATTAAGAAAATCTGAGAAAGTGATGGCCTTTTTCCTCTGAATTCAGATACTTATTTTGCAGTAAACCCCACCCCTTTTCATAAATATTTGCATTTCTTTGCACAATTCCATGTAAACCTTCTAAAACTTATGTAACATTAAACAAATTATAATATTCCAACAATTGTCCCAAGTGGACATGCGATTGTCCAACTAATACATATCTGGAAAACAGCTGCATGTAATAGCAGTTGGTCAAAATATATTAATCCGCAGAATGCTATCTGTACTTTTATAGAAAGCAGAGGACTTTATGAAAACTAGTTTCAAGGTAAGGTCAGTGAAGCCTTGATGGCACATCTGCACTGGTCCAAGATGTTATCTTGGTCAAAATCTGTTAAGCCATTTTATAAAAATTCCAATTTTTAAACAGATAAAAAGCTGTGTTAATATTTTCTTTTAACAATTGTGGCCACATTTGAAAGCAGACTAGCATCAGTAGCACAAGAAAGGCTTTTCAGTTTTAAGAAATTTGGTCAAATTCTGTGAAAAACGGTATTGTGTAATAAGCTAATAAGGTTTTGTAATGTAGTGTAACTGCAGCAGTAACCAATCTTGTAAAGATAATTTTTGTCAGAAATGTTAGTGTCATTATGTAGAGTGGTTTTTGAAGTCACTAAAAGTTTGTCAAATTTTAAAAACAAGCTCTATATCTGACAACATAGAAGTGAAAGCCCTTGTGCTTTCCACCAAATTGGGCAGAGCAGTTTTATGAAGTTAAAAAAAATATGTGTAAAGGATATTGCGATATTTATAATGGGTTCACATTCGTATTAACTTTAAAACCCTCTATGATAGGATATTCCATCAAATTCCAGCAATTTTTGGTACCAAAATTGTCAAATTTACATTGAACTATGTTCAGGATTTAAAAAAATAAATAAAAACTATATTTTCTTTAAAGGGTCTAGTTTTAGTAATGTTAACCATATCAGATGGTGCAGCATCCCATTAACTCTGCAAGATGTCGATGTCCGACTAAACCCTACAAAACCACATGCAAACTTGTCAAATGGTTTTTAAGCACAAATTGAAATAAGAATTGTAAATGGATGAGATGCTGCACAACGGACGAAGGTCCAAACCATAAACTTGGTAGGCCTTTTTGCCAATTTGAGCTAAACACCAAAACATTTTGTTTTCAGAAAATATTTACTCAAGTCAGTGTCAAGTTTTAGTGCAAGTAAGAAAATAAAATACATGTATTAGTGAAGTACAAGCAGCCTGAATACTCTTGACACCAATCATATGCCTTCTGACCCCTGGCTGACCTCTTACCCCTATTAGATCCACATCCAGAATCCACAGGGTCGCCACAACTGGAGGCTTGCTCCAGGTCGCAAACTCCTTCGTCAGATTCATACCAATCATCATTAGACAAGTTGGAATCCTCACCATTTTCCATGCATAAGCTACTATCAAGTTTACATATCTGAGGTCGAGTTGGTTTTATAAAAGTAGATTCCTGATCTAGTTTGGTACCCAAGCATTGCAAGTCCTGAGATAATTTAGTTCTAGTGCATTTTAGTTCTTTTGAGAAAACTGCATTGGAATCGTATTGTTCTGAAGAATCCAGAGGAAGCATGTTATGTGAAAAACTATTTTTATCACAATTTTTAATAACATCATAGGCAAAAGCTATGATATCATCGAAAGTTAATGTTTCATCACAGTCACCATAAATATAAATAATGTCCTCATCAAAAGGACCACCGAAGTCATCCTCTGACTCACCTGCATGGAAAAAAATTAAGACAGTTACATTGTAGGATAAAAATCAAAGTATTGATATAACTGATATTTTGGAGGATGACATGAAATAAATTTACATAGTTTGGATAGCTGAACATATTGTTTTATTCATGACACATTATACTATTGTACATGAACTGCTCTAATTAAATGTTCAAATTTGTTAGCTTTATGTTGCAATAATATTTTTTAAACATCTAAACATTATTTGATAAATTGTGATTTTTTTAAAAATAAATATTACTTTTAAAGTATTTCCATTGTTTACCAATATCCAATGGGAAATAACCACTACTGGTGTAATAATTTATCTAAATATGACTCAATTCCATTGTCATGAAAGTATGTGAGGACCTACCAATCCAAAAGAAACTTAGGAAAGCTGATGTCATGCATCACACTTGTAAAATTATTAAGGTGTTGAGAAATATAATGTACTGCTATTGTTTAAAACTGTAGTCTGAAGCTGTAAAAGCACCATTATGAAAAACTTAAAACGTCTGTAAAGCACAATTTGGCCATAATGTTGTAAAGTTAAGCTTCATGCCTCATGGACATTAACCCTTGATCTCAACTCAAAGCAAACAGTGTTGCACAACATGGGGGTGGGGGATTTGGGTTTCTTGTATCTGCCAAATTGATCCCTGTGCATGCTTTATGTTGAGGGAAGAAAGAAAGGAAGAAAAAATATAATTTCACTATTATTTTTAAGTGTATATCAATCCACACATTATGGCAATTAATATCAACTAAAAAACTAATCTGGCCCTCAAAGCATTCAAGATTTGTGGTAGTCTGCTAACTTGTGTTAAGTCTTTGGTGACTGCTAGAGTAATTTATTTTTGATCTTGAACAAAACACCTTCATGAAGATATAATTTCTGACTAGGTTTAAGTCACATCACACTGCAAATACATTTATTTATACAAACAATCTGGAAAAGAAATCGAATTAAGAAAATGGTGGTGCCAATCATTCTGCCCATCATAAGCGACTCTAAAATTACACACAATGTATAATAAATGTACATGTTACCATGGTACATGATTGTTTAAAAGCTAAGCCATGTATCTGACTTTCTTACTCCAGTGCTGATTTAGACTCTTTAAACATGTTGATGATCACCATTATTTTCAATCTATATTTATCTGTTGTTCAATATTTCCAGAAGTAAAAACTAAGACTTTGTTGTGCACTACTTGGCATCAACAACATTGTAAATAAAAGGTCTGAGATGCCTCCCGGCAAATATGTTTGATGCCATGTCAAACTCTGAACATAATGTGAAAATCCAGATTCAGACAGAACCTGGACAAAGCAATATCTGGATTTAACCACATGATATTTTTTTCTGCTACTGTTCCTCTAGTCTACGATAACAGCAATTTCAGTAAGCCCTGTCATAAAATCATAATGGTTGGCAGGTCTGCTAGTGTATATACTTATTTTATAAATAACGAATTTGTTACTAGTTTTTGAACAACAAATTATAACTGGTAAAATGAAAAGGACAGGCATAAAAAAGGAGTAAAAAATCAACACATGTACATATATAGAGTAAATGAAGACCTGACATGAAACTGAAATTGCCAGATATTGATGGATCATGAAGCTGCATATTAACCATTTCTGTTTTATTGGAAATTGGAAAAAGTGAAGATGCTGTTACTAGGGATTGAGTAATTCTTTTTTTTCCCTCAAAAATTCAAGAATGAACGAATCAGCATATACATCTGTGTATAGCAATTTTGTTCAATTGAAATGTAACTTAATATTTCAAACAGGAGAACATGCATATTTTGTATGCATATAGTTTGTCATCCTAACATATCTGAAAAGTAAATATTAACAATTATGATTAAGCCTGCTATTGTATATCAACCTGTTAACATGAAATGGCCATTCTGAAATTTAGCCATGATGCATTCTCATCTACAGAAGAATGTCTTTTCTAATATATACTCTTCAATTGCTTACAGACTTCAAAAGGTTCCTATATTGAGCGACATGGTGAAAGTGCTATGAGTGATGTAAAAATAGTTTATTTCAGTTATCAACAATTCATCAAAACACCACAACCACATTAATAATCAGTCGGATGCTTGAATTCAGTGCACTATAGCTGTTTAAAATTTTTCCAGAAGGAGTTAGTGAAATGAAACCAACTCCAGAATCTTTATGGAAAACGCCTTTGCCCAGAAATAGCCTTTTGTATGGAGTATTTCAATGCAAGTAGAAAGAGATCATAGCAGCTATTTGAGAAGAAAATGACTGTAAACCTCTGGTCAAGTCATCATTTATGACAATCCAAGCTTAGCTCCAGTAGTTCTTTTTCAAGACATTTAAAGAAAAATCAAATCAAAACACAATACAACTAGGCACTTGTACACAAATAAAAATAAAAATATAGCATTCTGTATTAGAAATATAAAGGCGACCAACTCTGATGTCATATTGTAAAGTTTTGTTATTGGTATATTCCATCTATTCCAACTAAATTGAAAGTTGTCAAAGTTACTGTTTAGTCAAAGCAAGAGAGCATAAGGAACAAGAGTTGTTCTGAAAATCGTTCATTTCATTGTGAACCTACATGTTTATCATGTATGCTAAAGGGCCTGAAAACACTCATTTATAACATGGGAAAGTCATACACCCAAGAAAACAAAACTGCTTTTAAATAACACAACACCTAGTTAATCATAAATAGGAAATTATACACTTGCCAAGTCCTTAACAGTTGTCTAAGTGCTACCAGAGTGTGGTTTACCAAGAGACTATTGTTCAACAAGTTTCAATGATGTTGACCTACAAGGGATACAGCATCCAAAAAAACACACGGTGTAACAAACATTATTTTCATATCAAAGAGACTTAATATAATTTAGAACTTAAAGGTGTTCTTTTCTGTGTTTCAAACACAAGCCATCCACTAAGTTTATACATGGAACTTGTTCTAGAACAAAAGTTCTTGTGCAAAACCTATCTAAACAGTAAACTTTGTTCAAAGTACATTGTCTACAACAGAAGTTATGCAAAAGCCACTTTCATTGTTTTCTATTTAGGGCTGTTCCAGTAAAACATATATCCCCCTCGGGGACGGCACTTTAAAAAACAATATGTAGGAGGTTATGTTTGAAATTATTTATATTCTGATAGTGGAGGGTTGGCTTGAAAAATCACTTCAGGTGTGGGTTGTGTTAAAAAATCAGAAATCACATGTAGGGGTGTCAGAAAAAAAAAGCAATGCATAATATTTAAATCACATCTAAAGCCCCAGTCTTTGCGGTCTAAATCGCGGCGAATCAACGTGTAGGGGAGAGAACTTTAACGGGTTATTTTTTTGTCTCAAGTTATCCAGTGAGATTTGCGCGCGCGCGTTTTCGAGTGACACGGCATGGCGGAAGAAAGTGTTTGGCAGTTGGGGATTGATCAACTTTCAAGTTTTCTGCGGGAACGTGGAATTATAGAAGAAATTATCCAGAAATTTAGAAGTTTGCTATCTTGGAATTCAGTTTTTCAGTTCCATTTCTCATTTGGTCTGATGTAGCTCGCAACACATCGGTGTACATTTAAGACACTTACCGGTATTTCTCGCGTCTCTTTGGCGATATGTAAATATTATTATTATTATCCATTTCTGTGTTTGACGCCTTGTAAATCCACGCGGAATAACACAACCATGTGTCATGAGGCCATTTCGAACGTAGTGGCTACATATTCCTGTTACAGTGTACCAGTAAGTGTCTGAACTATACGCTGGCATGTTCTGGACAAATTTGATGCGGCAATTGAGCATTTTAATGAAACGGGTGACTTCATATCGTCCATCAAAACATGTTTGTGTGTGTGTGTGTGTGTGGGCTAATTTATCAGACAAGAGCAGACCCCAACGGATATAATCACTAGAACTTGCTTAGACGTCAGAACTGTTTCTACCAATAATAACTGTTGAATTAAGACTACAGTTTCCTGATAGTATTTATTACCATTTTCAGGGCCAAGTAGTAGTACACACTGTTTCTGACCTTATAACCGATCACTATAACAGCATCTCTTTTAGTTTCCATGTCTGCGGAAGTGTTTATTATTGTTTTTGCAATTAGTGAAAAACTTACTGGCATCTATTAGGGTCAATGTCATTCAATATATTCAATTCTGATTATTCACTTATTCGACATATAGTTATGTATTCAATCATATAATAATGGATCAGATAATTATCACATCATTAATATACTGTGAATCATGAAAGTTTAGCAACCATTCAAAAAATTTATACAAGGTTTGGTTAATTGCAATTTCAGAACTAACATAGGTAAAATTGCATGCTGCTGCCATTTGTAATGCAGGGTTAATATCACCAGATTTTAGGGGATGCTGCACTCCCATTATATTTTATAATTATTAAGGATATATATTTATCATATCAGACAATAGTGGTAAACATTGGGCAATAAGTAAAGATTACAGGTAGTCCTCGACTTACGACCACGATTGGTTCCGACAGACCAGTCGTAACACGATTTGGTCGTAAGTAGAGTAGGCTATATGTACAGTACTGTGAAATGATGTTATACAAATCTTTAAGTAGTATTTTATCATAATTTTCTTTCAATATTGTTATACTGTATATATCATTTTCTTTGTTCATTTTATGCCATTTGTATCATCACTACACCATTTTGTTTCTTATTTTTACATTCGTCAGGTTTGTTACTGCGAGTAACTATGGATGCGCGGTGGCTACCGAACACGTTCGTATGGCGATATGACACGCGCGTGTCTCCATAATTCTGATTAATGGTTTTCTGGTCTCAACTAATGTATTCTTGATAGATCACCAGAACATTACACCTTCATAGTGTGCGTGTGTGTGTGTGAGAGAGTAAGTGTGTGTGATTGAGTGTGTGTGCGAGCAAGTATGTGTGTGAGCGAGTGTGCCTGTTAGAGAGCAAATGTATGTCCGAGAGAGTGTGTGTTTGTGATAAATCGATGTTTTTGTGTGATATCTAGATTGTGTGTGTGTGTGAGAGAGAGAGAGAGAGAGAGAGAGAGAGAGAGAGAGAGAGAGAGAGAGAGAGAGAGAGAGAGAGAGAGAGAGAGAGAGAGAGAGAGAGAGAGAGAGAGAGAGAGTGTGTGTGTATGTGTTGGTGTGAGCGATAATGTGTAAATGAGACAGTGCGAGAGAATGTGTTTGTGCGTGGGAGACGAGTCTCTGTGTGTTTGTGTGTGAGTGAGAGCGAGTGTGTGTGTGGAAAAAGCCGTGTGTGTGTGAGAGAGAGCAAGAGAGTGTTAGTGTATGCACGAGAGAGGGAGTGTGTGTGTGTGTGTGTGTGTGTGTGTAAATAAGAGAGAGCGAGGGGTTTTGTGTGTGAAATAATTTATGTGTGAGAGTATATGTGAAACATACCGAGAGGGGAGACCCAGATAATGTGTGTGTGTGTGTGTGTGGTTGTGTGTGTAATAGAGAGAGAGTATATGTAAGAGATTTTGAAACGATTGTGTTTGTGAGTTTGTTTGTAAATGTGTATGACAGTGTCTGAGAGAAGGAGAGTGTGTGTGAGATCGAGCAAAAAAAACCGAGAGACAGTGTATGAGAGGAAGCTAGAGTGTGTGAGAGAGAGACTGTGTGTGATATAGGGAGTGTGTGTGTGAGAGCGAGCGTGTGTGTGAATGATAGCGTGTGTGTGTGAGGGAGAGAGCGATATGGTGTGTGTGTGTGTGTGTGAGAGAGAGAGAGAGAGACAGACAGACCGACAGACAGAGAGAGCGTGTATTTATATGTATGAGAGAGTGAGAGCGAGTGAGTGTGTTATTGAGATCGAGATTGTGAGTCTGTGAGAGGGTTTGTGGGTGTAAGAGAGCGAGAGTGTGTGTATATGTGTGCGTGTGTGCTAGAGTATTTGAGAAACAAGAGTTTGTGTGTGAGAGTGTGTGTATGAGAGATAGCGAGTATGTGTGTATGAATGAGAGCGAGTGTCTGTCTGCGAAAGAGAACGATTGTGTGTGTGTGTGTGCGAGTGCATGTGTGTGAGAGAGAGCTACCTCTAGAGTGTGTGCGTAAGTTAATGAGAATGTATTTGTGTGAGTGCGATAGTGCTTCAGTGTGAGTGTGATAGAGCGAGTGTGCTTTGTGTGTGATAGCGAGAGTGTGTGTGTAAGAAAGGGAGCAATAGTTTATGTGTGAGAGAGAGAGTGTGTATGTGCGACAGAAGGAGTGTGTGTGTGTGTGAGAGCGAACATTAGACAGATAGACGGTTAGAGATAGTGTAGGAGAGAGCAATAGTGACTGTTTGTGAGAGTGCGAGAAAGTGTGTAAGTGTTTGTGTGTGAGAGAGGGAGAAAGTATGGGTTGTGAGAGCCTGTGTGTGTGTGAGAGAGAGAGAGAGAGAGAGAGAGAGAGAGAGAGAGAGAGAGAGAGAGAGAGAGAGAGAGAGAGAGAGAGAGAGAGAGAGAGAGAGAGAAAGAGAGAATGTGCGTTTGTCACAGAGCAAGAGAGAGAGAGTGTGTGTGAGGGAAAAATGAGATAGTGGGTTGGTGAGAAAGAGAGTGTGTGTTTGTGAATGACAGCGAGAGTGTGTTTTAGAATGAGCGTGAGGTTGTGTGACTGAGTTAGCATGAGTGTGTCTTAGAAAGCGAGATGGAGTATTTGAGAGCGAGATGCAGCTGGGATAACAGTTGAAATGGTACACGCGGAGATGGTAGTGCTGCCGGAAGCTGTGGTAGGCACTGTCGTACGCCGCGGCTAGCGATTGTGGTTGTAAAGTCGAATGGTCGTAAGTTGCATAGGTCGTAAGTCGAGGAATATCTGTATTAACAGAGTATTGCAAAATACTGGTTCCGTGGTGCATGTGGTGAAAGATGCCTGAGCTTGTGTGGGCATTCTGCACCAAATGAAAGAGGAGCCAGTATTTTTAAATACTCAGTCAATAACCTTATTATATAACTAAAATCAATTAAATCATAATGGAGACAAAGATTATTTAAATGTTTTACATAATAACATCTTGAAACAAAAACAAGGTACTTTGTCTTTTCAGTATTGAAAGAAGTTCCCAGGTATTAAAGGTAATGTCAGCGAACATATATGGTGCTTGGCTTTAAATTCTGTGTGGTGCTATGTGTTGTATCATATATGCATTAACTGCTTGAATAGAAAGACAAAACATGCACACTTTGTAGCCTTTACAATTTTTGGCCATAATCATAAAGTTTAAATTCATTCATGCATGTGCAATGTTGGAACATGCTGACAGCAAATAAAACATGTTGGATATTGATGCAACACATGCCTGAAAAATAATGGGGCTAAAGCTGATTTTTTGTTTGTTTTGGGAATGACTAAAAAATCTTACAACTTTAAGTTTCAAGAGGTTGAAATTTTATAACTGTGTGAAAGATTACTGACTTAATTACATTATATAAAAAAGTAGCTATTAATTTAAAACTTTTGTAACTAATTGACTTTCTCTAATTAAATAAAGTCTTTATTGTTATTATTATTATTATTATTACCTGTAATTAGTAGTGAGTATGAATCTCTTTTCTAAATGCTGTAGAAAGGTTACATTAATAAATGCTTTGCTAACATTCCTAAATTTCTCATAGATGGTGGAGGAAAGTGCTAGGTCACTGCTTTTCTTTTCTTTTTCAGTACTTGTCACATTTCATGTATTTTAATAATGTTTATTCTAAAATGTATACCGAAAAAAAGAACCAGTTTAAATGATATTGGATGATCTCAGTTCCTAAGTTAATATTACCAAGTGGTTGAAATAACCTCTAGACAACTGTCATGGGGTCACTGAGGGAAATCATCTTTTCTATGATACATGTATTTTCATTCAAAAATGTAGTTTGCTAGTTGTACTATCAAGTTGATTGTAAAGATATTCTGAATTTATTTATTTCTCATTGATAATTATCTAGTGTGTTCAACTCTGGGGTTTTTAAGCATCAAAGTCAACATCACACGATTCAAAAGTCAGTGGTATTGTTAGAGTTGTGGCAAGTTTTTTGTTTATTAAACCAGTTAATGCATGCATTTCAGTAATACATTTTCACTATTATTCTTTGCATCAAGAAAGTTTGTCATGCAATATTGCTCAATAGTGATGTGGTTCTGTTCTCTTCAAGGTACAGATTTTGCACTTTTATATTTTAGATGAGGAAATTGATGGTGAAAGTCTGTTCCTTCTGGAACATAGTGACCTTGTGGAAATATTTCCAAAGGCTGGTCCAAGGGCAAGATTTCAGGCATTTTTGGACAGTTTGAAGGTATCCACATGACTATATGTTTGTTTTTTTTTTTTTTTTTTTAAATTAACCAAATAAGGTATGTATTACCAGTAATAGCCGCATAACCAATTAACAATTTGCAATGAAAGTTTGTTGACACATGCCAAAAGTTTACTATTAAAACTTGCATAGCCTTACCTAAGAATGTGCATTTTAAAAATATCCAAGAAAGGTTTTGATTATGATTTGTAGATGCATTTTAGTGTACTTAAAATAAGATATTAACTTGACACATGATCTCTTAAACATTTGGGCCAATCATAAGAGCAACTGAAAGCCCTCATGTTGTGTATACATTGATAGCTGTTTATGTGCATTGGAAGTAAAACCTATTGTTAATCATGGAAGATATTACTCATGTTTAATGTAGCCAGATGCTGGCACATTTTAAGATCATTAATGCAGTTTTATATGTGCTCTTACAGGTAGAAAAAGGAAACTCTGTCAGTACAGTATTGCCAACTTCTGAAATTGGTTTTATGCCATCCCCAAAACCAGAAATGACAGCTACCCCAATTACAGTTACTAGTAACCAGTCTGCACCTGTGACTGTAACAGCGGCAAATTACACTGTACAGAGTATTTTGGGAGCTACTGGAACCATTGAAAAGATGGCTGACAGGTATTATAAAATTTCTTACAGCAAAGGCAACAGCTCTGTCGACACTCAGAATATTTTTAAAACACTGTATCTCAAAAATCTTTGGCGTTATTGCTATGAATCCCCACCCTCAGTGACCTTGACATTACAGGCACAAGAATAAAAGATGTTTATTTGGTTAGAATTTTGTTTTAAGTTTTTAGTTAACCTTGTATCTTTTTTAACTATTATTTTGATATTCATCTAGGCTTGCCCAACTCCCCTGTTGACCCTGATCATGACCTTTTTAGGGTTGATATTGTGGTTAAGGAACTTTTTATTTACTCAAAAAAACTCCGATGGTAACATTTTGTTACTTAGTGAAGACATTCACCAGTGGTGTTAGCTTGGAATAGCCAGCACCCATAAATGACATTGATCTTTTAAAAGAAAAACTTTAATAGTTATTTTCTGTGTTAATGTTATAATTTAATTTTCTTCATTATTGGATAGTAATGTCATTTACACATTGAGATTGGATGAACCCTGCTAAGTCCCTGGCCTTGACCTTTATTATCATCAAGCAAAAATGGCCTTGCCTAGGGGTTTGGAGGTCAATTATTCTGTATATAGGCTTATATAATGCATACTCTGAAAATCTTCTCTGACAATATTATTGCTACAGTTTTACTATTTTTCATATAGCATTTGGGGCATGGTACTAAATTGTGTTTGCTTTACTCGTGACTCCGAAGCCATAAATGGCCCTACTCTGGGGGTCAGATATTTAATATAATGATAATTATGTCAAATTCTAAAAAATTTCCTTTCTAAAACTATTATAGCTACAGCTTTCATATTGTAAGACCCAGACCATATGGCCTTGCACCATGGCATTGAAAATTCCACATAGTCTTGAATAAGGCAGTTTTGAAAATCTCTTTAAACTATTATAGATGCAGCACAAGGTAAAGGTTCTTAGCTCATGTTTTGCCATCACAACAGGTATATTAATTTACCCAGTAGAATAATATAGGCCTTCACAGGCCTCTTGTTAATAACTGAGAAAAATAAAAACAATGTTGTCAGTTGTTGTTTTCATGTTTTTCAGGTATCATGTTCTTCAAGTTCATGGAATAAAAGTGTATGAAGAAGAATTTGTAAAAGCACAACCACCAGTACGACAGAAATTCTATCAATTTCAGAATGAAGAGTCTTTGAAACTGGTGAAAGAAAACAAACAGAAAAAGCTCATAGATGGAATCGTATTGACAAACTGGAGACTTTGGGGGAGAAGGGAGGCATTACAGGATTTAAGTGCCACAAAAGTATCTTCAGCAGATAAAGATCCATTTGAGAAATATAACAGTAAATACAAAAAGATAACAAGAGAAATATCTGAAATAGATGACTTAATCAAAATAAAGGAGTTGGAGAAAGTTGATAGAATTAAGAAGGGACATTTGGATCCACAAAGCAAGAGAAATATCAATGAGCTGATAGACTCTCATAAACAGCGAAGGACATTGCTAATGACAGAAATAGATACTGTTGGCAAGAACTGGGATACAGCAGTGCGTAAATACATAAGAGATGGACCCCCCCAAAAAAGAGGTAGAAAGAGTAAAACTGCTATAGTCTTCAAATGTGCAAGAAACTTGAAGAGAAAACGTGATGTGTTGGAGTTGGATAGTAATGAAGAAGAATATGACACACTTGATGAATGCGGGGTAGTGAAAGGAGAACAAAAAAATCATCTTTGAAGGACCATCTACAAGCTTTGTAAAGCCAAACAGTAGAGAGATTAATCAAGACCAGATTACTGAAGTAGCGACACCTTCACAATGTGAGGAGACAAGACAAAACAGCACAGAAGTACCTACAAGAAGTGAGGGGATGATAGAAGACAACACTGAAGTACCTACATTGAAAAGTGGGAGGATGATAGAAGATAGCTCTGATGTTCGGTGTGATCCACATGAGGGGGAAGCTACTGTGCTAATTTCAAAAAACTAAAGACATCAACTTCAAGTATGCCCTCTTTGTGCTATTCTGAAGCAGATATTCTGAAATCAAAGCGACAATTCAAAAATTTAAATGAAAAGAGAGATTCCAAAAAGAAATATGGCAAGCAAAAACAGTATGTGGTATGACAGTAATGCTTGTAATTTATCTTGGGACGAAGCAGTGAACAATCTAAAAGATACTGTGAATAACATCAAAAATCAACTTTGATCTAGGATTAGAGCTATAGGATTCCTTTTTGCTGATGCCACTGAACGTGATATTTGTGTGCAACTGAAACATGCATGGGCTATATACAGAGAAACCAGTAAACATGAGTATAAAGAAGTAAGAGTAAAGGGTCCCATTTTAGACTATAAGAGCACTGTTGCTCGAGATTTTATGCTTAACAACTTGCCTGTCATCCTAGTGTATACAGTTGGTAAATATGGACCAGAGGCTTATTTGACTAAAAGATTACAGGGTGTTGAATGGAGCAAACTGATTGATAACTTAAGGTGGCCTAATCATGATCAGATGGTAAAAGCAGAAATTGCATCAAAATTGAACGATTTAATTGTTCCAGCCTTAAGTTTTACAACAACAGAAAAAAACAAAACTTTTAAGGCTTATCCTTACAAAACTGACTAGCAGAACTTACTTGAATAAACATAAAGTAGGTGGATTGGTCTTTGGAAAGCGTGGCATTAAATGCAATGAAGTTGAAATGTCTAATTGCTTGGAGAAATGGGCTGAAACTAAACAAACGTGTGAAACAAACTATGAAAGTAACAAGAGAAAGAAAGAGATATTGGTTCGTGAAGAAGGTTCTGGCAGACCAATGATGGCAGAAAAATATCCAATGTTAGCAACTTGTTTGCTCTCATTATTTGATAGTGCAGGCCATGGATTACAAACACATCCATGTCTAATTTGTGAAACACTGTTTGTAAACAAAAAGTTGTGGCTGGACATGCCACGGGCTGTTTCTCTGTTACAACAAGTTTTTGGAATACCCATTTCTTTGCCTGCTGCTTACACATACACACAAAACTTTAGGCTGTGAACCCAGAAATTTCACTTCGTAGATCGACTCAAGACAAAGGTGGATACTCTATAAACAGTCACTATGCTATGCATGCATTACAGTTATCTTTAACAGAATTTAGTAACAAAGGATGTGTTTTAGCAAGAGATGATAAGGCCTTAGTTCATACAGATGTAGAGGTTGTTCAGCGTCCATCAATATCTTGGAAGCGAATAAGCTATTGTGATCATGATTGGGGAAAATGTTCGGAAAAAACTTTATCAATTACAACACATCAGTTTGTTAAAGTGTTGCAGCTGCAAGAAGAACGTGCCATTTCTCGCATAGGTTCTGTTGGCATTACCAAAACACGTGCACAGGGAGGTGGAGCCTCATTAATTAAAATCCACTATTTTGAACCCTCGACTGCGTATAGACACATGAATGAACTCCTGTACATCATGTCTTTAGATCAATATACAAGTCACTTTTTGAATAATGGATCATTTGTCTCTCAGTTGCTTGTTACAGTTGATGGAGGTGGAGATGAACGTCCACAAAATAAAATGACAATTTTGTTCAGTGCTTATTAGATGGTTGCTCAATTTGGAAAGATTCAAAGTGCAGAGCTTGGCTGAAGGAGATTCAAAATATCATTCTGTGGAGAGACTTCACACAGCAGAAAACAGAGCATTAAGTCAGTGTGGAATCATCTCATCAAAAAGAATTTACGAGAAAGAGTATAATGAACAGGGCACATTTGATTTAGACAAATTGTATGAAAATATGTCAGCTGCCCAGGAAGAAGAAGTAAAAAAAATTGATGACACGTTTTATTCATCAGACAAAATAGATGCATATGTTGCACCTAAAACAGTGGACTGGGTATTTGACCCAAATTTTGAATCTGTAATAAAGAATTTTCTTGGTAAGAGTGCATCCTACCAAATGGAAAACAATTTTGTTATGAAGCCAAGTGGACCAATATGGGGAAAACTGTGAAAAATATGGACTTGTAAAAGATAAGGCAATGAATGCTTATTGACTTGTAATGAACACAAATGATCCAAACATATCTACTCAAATGCATTATGCGTTTGCAACATACAGAGCAGATGATAGTTGGAGAGGTTTCCCTGTCAACAGATATGAAATACAACCAATCTTGGATATGTCTCGTCTACCAGGCTTTCATTACCTTTCTTATCAAGACACATTAACAGCCATTCTTTTGCTTGAACAGGAAGGTGAAGCAAAAGATTGTTTTCTTACTCCAGATTTCTTTTTGCCAACCAGAAACATTAAGCATCTACTGGAATCGAGTGCAGATATTTTCACAGAAGACATGGAAAGTATCAGCAGTCTTGTAGGCATAAGCTGTGAGGATATACAAATGTATCTTGATCATTTGAAAGAGAAAGAAAAACTTAAAACTGAGAGAAAGAAAATAAGCGAGAAATTTAAAGGTACTCCACTTGGTGTGCTTAATATGAAGCAGCTGAAGTATGTTTTGCACACACAGTTAGGGGTTCAAGAACACCCAGATAGAAAGTTAAAGACAGATATATTGGCAGAAGTGCACAAAGAGATTGCCAGAAAGAACTTGTCAGAGAAGGAAGTTGATGCATTGGTCAAGTGTTGTTTGTTGCAAAAAATTTGAATTAAACATGCAGAAGGAAAAATTTTAAATTGCTGAAAAAGTTCCAGTATTTTTTTTATTATAGGCTTTCATAAAAAATATGTAGTTTCATTGCAGTTTGTGTTCTTTATTTCATTAGTGATGTTTGATCAAGAAGTTATACTTAATTTGGGGTTAATACTATTTTCAGTTCTGTGTAGCTTATATATGGCAGTTGGTATCGAAGATTGAAAAAGATTCAGAGAATCTGAAGGAAGTTTGGCAAGTTTTCACAAATACTTGGCACAGGGACTCGAACAAGTATATATGGCAGTTATCAGAAAAGGCAGGACATGACGATGATGACTGTTCATTAGATGGATGTTTCAAAAACAGACAATATTCGTAGGTCTGAAGACGATTACTATGGAAAAAAAATGATACACTCGTATAACTGTGGCATAAATGATAAACCAGTACTTCTGCTGCTGGTGGTGCTGTTGATTCATTGGATGTTTTAGGTCCTTCCAACACCCTATGTCATTCAGAGACAAGACCTTGGGTTGTTGGTAGATTATTATTGCTTTTACACCATTTTCAGCACAAGTGAATCTATATTCAGCAGCCAATTTTACTACTGAAGAAGAGATAACAAGGCCAAAGTGGGGTTTAAACAAATATGATGAATGGCAAGTAATCACAAAACAACATCCTACACCTCTCTGCCAAGTTAAAAGTACATCATGTTTCTGATTGGCCACCAGTGATGCTGCTGCTGTTGTTGACAATAGACAGTTGATTATTCCTCAGTTTTCATCCATTTGTTAAATCTAATTCATGGTGGGTTTTAGATATAAAATTTTTTTTTTTCAGGACTGTGACAGCCGTTGTATCAAATATTTTAACTACATCCAGTGGGTGGTTGGGATGAAAATCATGGAACAATAAACTGATTGATCAATAGGGATGTTGAAACAGTGTTTTGACATGCTATATTTCTTTTTTTTGTATATCAATCATGCAGCAAGGCATAAAATTAAGACATATCATTTGTAGAAAATATATTTTTCAGACAAGAAATTATAAGTGTACAAGCAGGCATAAATAATGTAGCATCACTTTCACACGTTTAAATTTTTGTTTATTTTTGACAAATCAAGAAACAAACTTGGCTGACAGACAAAAGAACAAAAGATGATTGATTACAGACATTGGATACAAATAAAAATGTGCAGTAGATTATATATCTAAGAATTCTCCTCCAGTCAGCAGTAGGGGTGAGTATTGCCAGGAAAAAACGTATTGCAATATATTGCAATATGGCATGTCTGTATTGCGATACGTATCAATACGTATTGGTCATTATTAGCATATATAACTTGAATGTTGATTTTGCATATTTTGTACTGAAATAATGAGCAATGTCCTTGCATTTAATAAAATATGAAGAAGAAAATGAAACCATCTTGTTTTTAATTCCACCAAAACACCCAGTAACTCTAATAATAACATCAGTTGTTCAGAAAACAATATATATATCAACATGTGAAAACTTTTACAAGCAAGAAACAAAAATACTGGAAAAGAGTTATATAGTTATTTTGCCTGATTAGAAAATTTTCAAATCAAATGATCTAAGATTCATTTCTTGCAGTACAATCATGACAAGGGATAAACACAAGAAAAACTACACATAATCACAAATTATCACATTGATAAATATCCTACTTTGATTTAAAAAATGAATGATATTATAAATTATAATAAATTAATAATATCAGTGATTCCAAACCTTCTTGGTTTGAACCTGAGAGACTAACTGCTTAACAGGCAGCAGAAATAAAATCACAGAAG
Organism: Unio pictorum; assembly: GCA_030141615.1. Lineage (NCBI taxonomy): Eukaryota > Metazoa > Mollusca > Bivalvia > Unionida > Unionidae > Unio > Unio pictorum. The sequence goes on along the minus strand of JARLTB010000065.1, from coordinate 2,113,000 downwards.
AACCTAATTTGGCTGACTAGAAACATTATTTTTGTGACTATCAGAATTAAACTATTAATATAATTTGATCGCTGATGTAAACCCTTTGTTTTCATCTATAACTTGGCAACACTGTCAAAGTATACATTTCTCCAATAAAAGAAAGAACACAAAATTTTAATGTGACTATATAAAACAAAGTCTTTTACAACTGGACAAAACTGGAAGATGTCAGCTGATTTAGCTGTGTTTGAAACAAAGGATTAACAAATTAACATTTTCTAGAGAAACTTGTTTATGTGTCCTAGCCGTCTTAAGTGAATCCATCAAAGTCCAGAGTTCATTGTGTTTACAAAGGAGACATTAAGGTATAGTCATGTTCTTCTTCAGAAATAGTAGCATGTCAACATTCTCTGCACTGATTGCTGCCTTTTGGCTTGAAACAATATCTCCAGCAGTGCTGAAAACTCTTTCAGAAGGGACAGATGTTGCTGGTATGTAGAGCACCTCTCTTGCATAACTGGATAACACAGGAAACTGATGTTGATGATCTTGCCACCATTGTAATGGGTTCTGGGCAAGAGGAATGGACTCTTGATCCTTGTACCTCTCGATTTCTTCAGTTACTTTTTCAAGAACAGTCCTAGTATTTGTCTCCACTTTCACAACATATACATCTCCAAAAATGGAAGCAAGACCAGCGTTAGTTATCTTTGGAGAAAAAGAACCAGCATCTGTTACAGCAATGCAAGCGTCAGCAGATATAGATAAGACAGAAACAGAGTCAACTTTAGCTAATGTGGACGAGTCAGAAGCGTCTTCATCTGTCTTTCTTCTTTTCATTTGGTGAGATGTAGTGCTGATATCCTCAGCTGACAAGGCTGGTAATGCAAGAAGAGGTGGAACATCAGTAGCTGAATCCTGTTGGCATACCTGTTTATCTTTCTTTGGCTGATTCTGTTCGTAAGAAGTGGATGCAGCCAGATCCATGCGCTTGAAGACTTCAAATCGACAGTTGTTAGTCAGAAAAGGGAGGCTTTTGAACCTAGGGTCTAGAGCAGTTGCTATCTGGAGGAAATCCTTGTTTCCTTCACATCTGGTCGAAAGATCATTCACAATAGTTGCTTTCATGTATTTCACCATTGTTGAATCAAGATCTGAGGGTGCCATAAGTGTAGTTAACAGTTGATTTTGCAGTGGAAGAATAATGGATATGGTGGGTGATTCTTCTGTGCACAACACTGTTGTGACTGTTCGTAGTGGTTTCAAACATGCCAATACTTCTTCAGCATTGCTAATATCAGTTTCCGACAAGGTACATACATCTTTGTTCACACTGCGCACCTCTTTGCTGGTTAGGGCAGCATATACAGCTGGTTGTAGTTCCAGAAACCTTTCAATCATGTCAGCTGCTGAGTTCCATTGGGTACAAACATCTTGAATTAGTTTGTGTTTTGGTAAATTTAGGAGCTCAATTTTGTCTCTGAGTATTTCTGCAGCAACTGCACTGCGGTGAAAAAAGCTGACAATTCTTCTGATCCTGCCAAGAAGTCTGCTAACATCATTGATTTTCAGGCCTTTCCGGGCAGCTAAATTTAAAGTATGTGCATAGAAACCAATATGTGGGTTACATCCTGCTTCTGATGCTGCGACAGCCATGTTTGAAGCATTGTCAGTTACCAGTGGAGGATTGGATGGGATTCCCCATTCATTAACAGCTGACAACAGAACTGCAGCAATATTTGCACCTGTGTGACTCTCATGTAGAGCCCGTGTTTGTAGCACATAACTCTGAAGTTTCCAATCAAGAGAAATAAAACATGCAGTTACTGTAACATATGCTCTGGAAGTCCAGCTGTCAGTTGTTAATGCAACTTTAGATGCTAAGCACAAGCATGCTTTTACGTCTTCCTTGACTTGTAAATACATATTTGGGATAATTTTCTCAGAGAAGACCTGTCTAGATGGCACAACATATCGTGGATCAAGCACCGATGCCATATTTAGAAATCCTTTGTTTGATACGACACTGTACGGCTGCAAATCGTGAATGATGAAACTAGCAATGGCACGAGTGATAGCTGTGGACCTTGGGGATGAAGATTTGTATTTATTCTGTGCACCTAGCATATCCGCAATCTTTGGTTGTCGATCTGAAACAATACATACACTTTTAATGGAACCTTCGGCTGTTGCGTTAGAGGTTGTGTCACTCTGTTGCACCGTACTTATGGAAAGTACTGATGGATGGTGACGTCGTAAATGAGTCGAGAGGTTTGTCGTACCGCCTGCGTGCTTGATTTCAGTTTTGCACATATTACACACAGCGACAGTTTTGTCAACTGTTTTAGTGCTAAACTCCCTTTTTAGTGAAAAATTATTCCAAACAGAACTCTCTGCTCTTGTGTTTTTCACTAGCTCATACAAAGAAGCCGCCATTTTGGTAACTACATTAAGCCTAATACAAGACATTGGTGTGCTCAAAGCTAGTTCCTGTCCTCCGGACGGGCTAATGTTGGTGAAGAAGAAAAAAACCGGTATACCGGTATTACTATATTCGTATCGCGATACACCGTATCGGGCATTTTGTATCGCAATATACCGGTAAATCGGTATATCGTTACACCCTTAGTCAGCAGTCATTTAAATTGCATCTGTCCCCAACCCAAAATTAAAATCGCTTCTACCACCCTCTAACCACTAGCTAGAAATTAGGTAAAATAATATGCTTCTGTAGGGGGTGATGTTTTTTTTTTTTATTATTAAAATGCAGCAGACGGTGGATCATAATTTTTTAAAATTGCTTCTATTGTGGGTTGGTTGAATTTGAAAGTGCCTTCCCCCCGGGGGTTATATGTTTTACTGGAACAGCCCTTACCCTTGACCGTGGACTCCAAAATTGACAGGAAACCTTGTATATGGTTTTAAAAATTACTCCAATGGCAAATAATTAGAAAATTGTTGTGCAGAAACCATCTTAATTTTGTTTAGCATGTGACCTTGACTTTTGCGCACCAAAATAAACAGGCTTCTATCATGCTGCGTTTCTAGGTGAAGTCATTTTTCTTCTTCAGCGACCTTGACCAAAAGAAGCTTCTTCCTTATCCAAGGTGCAAGTCACAAATTTTCATCGATTTTTATGCCGTAGAACTAACGTTATTCTATAGAAACCAATCTTCTTTCAGTCTCAGAAAAGTAAAAGTCTCCAAGTTTGGTAATATTAGATCAGGGCGTCAAACTCGTTTGCTATGGCAGGCATAACTTGATAAAGGTTTTTACTTCACTTGAGCCGTATATACAATGTACAACAATTTCACTCTAACGAGGCTTGGCCAGCTGGTTGGAATGAGTTGGTTGGGCCACAATTTAACCCTTTGCTAGATGGTGTAAATCATGTTAGTTTCAGGAAATGAGAACACGTCACAATATAGACTCTATCCTTTGGCAAGAATATAGAAAGAACAAGATAAAGAAATCAGATATGGAAGGAACAATTCTTTTGTATTCTTGTATTATTTGAAATTCATATGACTTTCTCTGAAACAAGCAGACACTACTTCAGTGTGCCATTAAGCTTAATCATCATTTCTATCTTTCTGAAAAAATATGAGCACATAAAATTAGTTATGTTGTGAACTTTACACATGGAAATACTCTTACCAAAACCATCATCTCCAATGAAAGCCACACTTGTGAGGTCTTCTTTCATTGTTATTTCTTCCGGTCGACTCTGGCATACAGCAAACTGAGCCTGAACATCAATATCACTGAAAAAAGTCATCATTTTATAGTAAACTAGAGATAAAGAGAACTCAAATTATATACGAATATTAGTCTCATTAGAACAAGTCAACAATTTACACCTGTATACATTACTATCATAGCAGCTTTATTAGAGCAGAGGGTACCGCCCCCCTCCAAACTTAATTCCAATTGCACTGGTTTTAAACTTTTGGTATGTATATATATATATATATATATATATATATATATATATATATATATATATATATATATATATATATATATATATATAAAATAATAATAATAATAATAATAATAATGATTAGTATAATGTACTAAGAGCTTTATGTACTGGGCTAAACCAGTTGCAGGTATAAAAATCAATTTTGGGAAAAATAGTGCTAGGGTCCAAAAAGAAAAATGGATAGAAAAATCTTTTGGGGTCTGAAAAAAATCTATCTGGATGACAAACTGACACGAGACATGCAGCTCATCTGACTGCAAATGGATGCCCAATAAAATGCAAATTTATCTTTAGTGTGATAATTCTATAGGATAAACACTAAAGCATGATAGCATACAAAGACTATTAAGACCTTAAAATACTGAGAAGAAAATACAGGAATCAACAGGCCCCAAAAATTAGGCTTTCCCTCTGTATTTGGTAGTGCAACTAAAATGTCCAGATAATTCGGTATCATTGTAGAGCGAAATCTATCTTTCTATAATACCACCCATTTTAGTACATCATGCATGACCTAAACACTACAGAACTTGGCAGAAGGCTACTACCTTCTGCCCAGTAAATGTGGTGCAAGGGGTTGATGTGTTAATATCGTGACCAGTAGTACTGGCCGGTTTTGGCAACTGCTTATATCACTATTAGCACTTAGTGAGAAACCGGTTATTGCATTAAATATTTCAAATAATTGAGAATGGGTAAATTTGTGCTTTTTTGGGGCATGTGGCGTGAACTCATGAATCTGAAAAAGTCGTGACATTGACGCTAAAATCGTGAGGATTGCATAGTGGCAGCTATGCATGAGCTATCTACTTCCAAAGATAAGGCTATACAACATAAAGCAGCACGAGTGTTGCTAATGTTCAATATTTTTTAAAAAACAAAAATATATGGAATGCATTCATCTATCTCTGGGTTTCTACACAATATAAAATCATGACAAAATAAATACAGAAACTCTAACCATTTCAATACTTACTTTAAGTCCTCTAATGCCGAATCAAAATCGTGAAAATTTTCCTGCAATGTGATTGCAGCAACTGCTGCTTCTCGGTTTTCTTCAGGCAAATCTACAACCCCAGGCCGGAATGCCATTTTTATTTTCACAAAGGCTTCATTACAATCGGCAAGGAGGTATTTTGCCTTTCTGGAATAGATCCGCACCACACCCAGCAGTAAATGACCTGATGTTCTCAGGGCAAGCTTAACCTGAAGGAAGAGAATGTTAGATGTTGATAGATTGTTTAAAATGTTGATTTAGTCTGTGAAATTTCTGTGAAATAACTAATCTGACCAATCAGACCCAGAATAATTATTACAAATGGCATTTTAGCATCAGAAGTTACAAAGATTACTGTGTATGTATTTCTCTGGCATAGGACTTGCCCTCAATTCATGGGGTAATCTAGGATCCGTTTATAGCAGTAAAATTGATAGCGTTCTACGGCGACAAGATAGGGAAGAGGTATACTGTGGCAAAGTATGAAATAGGCATCATGTTTTCAAGTGTCATTTTCATAATAAGTTTTTGTAACTGCCAGCACCAGAACAGTTAATAATGGAATCAATACATACAGAAAGATGTATCACAGTTATACATTAATTAGGTGCACATGTCAGGTCCAACCAATGCTCATCACACTTCTGGATGTTTTAATATTAAAACAATTTAAAGGCATACTAAATCATACTTTTAATTTAAAGATAAGGTTTAATGAAAGATTAAGGATTCAACAGGAGAGGGTGATTTAAAAAAAAAACTTTAATATTATTTCAATCGATTAAAGTTTTGTGCCACCACAATGTCCACCAAACCTCCTGTTACATTTCAAATTTGGTTGCAATAGCATTCATGCTACTCAAAACCTGAAGTTGTCAATTAGGTCTGATAACTTTATTACTGGAAAGTGAGCATTTGATATTTGTATGTGGTCTTTTTCTGTTATGAAAGTGAAAACAACTTCAGTGATTTAGGAGGTCTAGCGATTCATAAAAGGTTCTGAGATGCCCCCTCGCCATAGCCAGTTTTTTTTGCTGTTGTAGATTTCAGCTATGATGACAAACTCGTTGCTTATTCACTGGCAGGTGTTATGATAGCTTATTGACCATTAACGCTTAGATGTGTTATGTATATCTCCGGTTACAGTAGCTATCAATGGCTGCAAGTTCTCATTTGATGAAAAAAAAAAACCACCATACAAATATGTTTTGAAACCTAAACAATAGTATGTAAATTGTATTATGTGTTTAAGAATAGACATGGTGACATGACAATTTTGTATGCCATATGTGCATTATTTTCTTTATAAAACTAAGTGGACATGTTAGGTCGAAATATTGGCTGGCATTGCCGTGTCTGGAAAGTAACACAGATTGTTTTCATAAACATTTGTGCAAATATATTAAGGAACAATTCAATTCATAGAAAGAAGTCTAAATATTATGTTATTAAGATTTAGTATAAAAATGCAATAATGACTAAAATACACTACTCATGAATATGATAAATTATGTAGAGTGTTTTTATAAATAGAAAATCTTAAAGCATTGCTTAAAACCAATATTAAATGCAAATATGCATAGTGAGATACATAGATGCAGCAATAATAATGACCGTTATGTGGGTGAAACTAAACTGCTTTGTTGTAGATTGTATGTGCCTTAGTAGTGACTACAGACACAAGATAAATGTATAAATTATTTATGCACAACACTCACTTTTTAGCTAGTTTATATGTCTACAGTAACTTTCTTGAATAGTCCACAAATGATGACTTGTAGTATCCTTATCCTGCCAAGCTTCAACCATTAATGGTTCAGTTGCAGCAACATGTTGTCATGTGTAACAAAATCCCTCTCCCACAACATTTTTAGTCATATAACATCAACAAATCACAATGATACAGCCCGGTTTTTCAACAAAAAAAAAGATATCCGGCAAATGGCCAAGTGCTATTGTTACTAAGGTAAGAGCGATCAAACTACAAGTCTAAATGAGTAAGACACCAAACAAGAAAGTGGAAGAGTTTCATAATGCACTATTATCTATTTTCTTTTCATTAACTGTATAAATAAATAGTTTTGTGTTTTGATCAGAACTGATTCATAAGAATGGCCCAATTCTTGGATTGGCTCTTGTAGAGTTGGTATCTGGCAGGTAGGAAGACCAAAATAAGATCTAGGGTAAATGATGGGAATTTTCTTCAGCACACGGTCACTGAAACTTTAAGTTTTACATCTACAGCATACATATACTTTACCTTTGGCTTCATGATGGCTTCTACACTGCTGTCTATATTGGTCTCGAAGACATGGGCTTTTGTCAATTTCTTGTCCCAGTGGGCTGCTAACCAGATCCGGGCTAAGGGCCCCTTCTTACTCAGCACAAAGTGTGCGTAAAACATTGTACAAAATTTCTCTTCTGTATCCTAATCTATAAAAAAGATAAGGAAAAAATGTGGGTATCAAAAGAAAACCTTGGTGCAATCAATTAGCTATTAGTAGTGTTCAGTCATGGTAAACATTATCACAAATACACATTCAGAATAACCAGTGGTCTGGCTACCAGGCAAAGTGGGCAAATAAGTTGTCTAAAATATGAAACTTTGCCCTTTTCTATTACAGAAGGGATGTCTTCGCCTTGTGATTTTTTTTGTACATGTACAAAGAGTTTCAGTAGCATATCTGACAATGCAGTTTTATAGCCAAAGGTGAAATGTATTATATGTGGTGTTGATAGCAACTATTTCAAGAAACTACATGCACTGCACATTCAAAGGAATGTAATTTTACCAATAGCCCCTTACCTCTTTTTCCGTGCAGGTTATCAAATGTTTTATTTTCACATGTTAGATCTACCATTAATTGATGACAATATAAACTTCTGTTTCAACACTTAAACATCAATATTTAAATAGTAATTTGTGGTTAAAGAATATGATTGGTTAAGACCATTAATTTAATTAAATTTGTTTGAAATGAAGAACTGCCATGTTTGTGTCATTTTCTTTATAAAGTCACTTTGAAATTTTAAGTGAACAAATAAAGGCAGACATCACTATGTCTAGGAAATGCTACTTCATTAGATTAAATAATTCAGCAAAAAGAATAACCAAAGTATACAATTCATAGAATGCAAAATCTAAATATTATGTGATATAAGATTTAGCTTAAAAATGCAATGATGCAAGTCAAAAACATACTCAACAATGCTATGCTGGGCAATTTGAAAAGGGCTGCAACACTAAGGCTAAGGTTGTTACCGACATTTATGTTTGTGAATATGAATTATCAGTGAAGCAAATCCTATTTTTTTAAAAATTCTTTTCACAACGCCTGAATCAGATGTCATGTGATGCTGAACTAGTGTCTTCATATTCACTCTTGTACATGAATAGAGTAAAATAAAATAAACTTTTTAGCGCCATATACATTTAGACAGGTTCTGCAGTAAATATGAATTAGAACAAAGAATCTGCACATAAAAATTAAACTTAGAAAACCAATCTGTTCTCTCCTCACTAAGCCATACAAATGCTATAAATAGAATTTGAAAGATTGAAAAACCAGGTTTGCTACAAATAATACTGTTAGGAAAGTGTATGCAAGACCACGGACAAGAGTACTCATATTGTAGTTACATAAAAGCTGTCTTTTCTAAAATACAGTCTGTTGGATTAATGGAATGTTAATTAAAAAAAAAACTAGAAAACAAATAATCGATTTTTTGTGGAAGGTGGATATATCGAAAGTGTAATCCATATACGTTTATGATTAATTTAGTTTAAAAAAAATAGCAATTATTATGCCAAAAGCATAATGATTGGCATGTATGTAATCCGCTGAAGACTTAAAATATTCCATTGATGAAATCTGCCACGAGTTCTTAATTCCCAAAATCTTTAAATACTTTTTGCTACCAATGTGTTTACATGCTGCTGGATGATGCATCATCTCTGTCACAATGCTAAATTTTTTTTGCCACACTGCATGCAAAAAGCATGAAGTATATTAATGTTGGATAGCTGAACGCACTGCCAATTCATGGTATAATCCAAAGTAAACATCACTTTTGTGTGCAATATATTTATTATTCCTTGGTGGTGAAGTCAACTGTATCGATCGGCGATAGTTCTACTCATATTGTGACTGGCCATACCAGGCCGTTTCGGCCAGCATTGGAGAATTTGTGACTTTTTACAACGCAATGAAAATCCATGAATCACTTAACCCTTTCATCACTAAGCAACTTTCAGGCTTTGAGCCACAAACACTTAAGTGACTTTGGACTTGTAAAGCAGAATGACCTGTGGACTTTGAAAGAACATAACTTTGCCGATTTAAAGATATCTTGCTGTATTTGGTACCAAAATAAAGGTTATAAGTCAACTTGTATGAATAATTCAACAAAATGTGCATATATATAACTCTCAGAAAACTGAAATAAATCACTTTGGTTTGTCGAGAACAAAAAAGACGGGGAGTTCACACTTTGTCTGGTTCAAAAAGTCCTCTTTATCGTCATCACTGTCTCCCAAAAGCACATTCAAATGCATCTCCAGATGTTTTCTCTCATTTTCAATCAAGTGTTTTTGGACACAACAGCTAAATATTTTGATAATTCATAATCTGACACTTCATTCTCATCTTGCGTCAAAGTCCATCATTTTGAATAGAAATTCACCATTCGGAAAACGCTTAAAATGTGCCTGCTTGCCTAGAGAGTTCTAGTTAATTCAAGCTTAACTCGCGAGATAATCCAAGTATAATATCTACATTACAATAAGGAACTTCTTAGAGATATCCCAAAATGTATGTAGTCTGGTACTATGACGTTAACTAAGCACATTGACCCCAGACTGGTAAAGCGGTCTGCATGGTTACCGACCTACTTCCCCATGACCGTAAAACCAGTATGTAGTGATGAAAGGATTAAAAACCAAAACCACAAGGGTTGGCAGCTATGTGTATCTGATGGTTGATAACAAAATGGTACAGGTTTGTTGTTTTTTTTCCTCTCAATTCCTTATGCAACAAAAATTGATTAAGTGTGAAACAAATCATTTAGTTTCCACAAATTCCAACAAATTACAGTCTCTGTAATTACCTCTCCCATTATTTCACATTGAATTTTATCTGTTTGCAGTCTGATTTGTAAAAATACAGATCATCAAGTGCTCTGTAATCGTCAGTTATTTCCTTATAATAATCTACAAATGTTTTTAGTCATCCATGTGCAGAAGCTCCAACAAAAGGTGACATCTGACCATGATCATCACACATAACAGCCATATTTCTAGTCAAGAACCAATCAGGAAATGTTTTTAATAATAATCTAAATACATCGTGCATATTTCATCTCAAGTAATGTTAGTAATGTATTTTTTGCCCAATAGTTCACGAGTACTACATGTACTTTTTGTTATTATTTTTCTTGAACAATCAATATTGAAAATTAACTGCTTTGAATCAATAGCCAAAACATTTTGTCGTGATATAAATTCAAAAATAAATACGGAAATGATTCGACATGCCATTTGTGCATGAATCTTTGCAATTAATCTAGAAAACAATTGTCTATGCATAATCCTTTAATATTTATTAGTAACAGATTAAGCAATAAATTTATGTAAAAGTTGTATTGGATACTATTAAATGTTATTATTTTTTTCAAATGTTGCAAATTAAACTAGGGATGTTAATATCGTTTTTTTTTCCAAAACCGATTATCGTTTGTAGAAATCTGATTTTAAACCGATTATCGGTTTTTCTCCTACATTGAAATTACATTACATAACCATAACGTATAGACGCGCATCGTCTGACGACATGGAGGACGATATTGTGGTTCCACCAAAGCCATCAAATCACGGAAGGAATTGGATTCAACAATCAAAATTGGTAGCATGTTTTGAGCGACAAACTTAGCTACAACAGCTGTAACTTTTTCTTGATGACTATCAGGACAGTTTCTTTGTGTTCCAATAAATGTTGTTAATCGCGGCTGAACATTTGAAGGAGCCGTAATTCCGGGATGTTTGCTACGCAAATGTGCATGCAATCCAGTAGTAGTACCATCGCTCCGACTTTTTTGTTGTGAACATAGTTTACAGCAAGCCATGCTTGTTGAAATTTTTGTCAAAGTTTTCCCATACATCAGATTTATTTATACGACCAGCCAATTTTATAAACTTGAAAAGACACAACCAGCAGATACCAGTCCTCAACAACAGAGACTGTAGCTATTAACAGTCTATTATTGTCAATTTCGGACATCAAAGAACTTAGCGACCGGTCGGTCGACTAACTATTGACATCCTTCAACAATAAATGTTCATTTACAAACACGCTGCTTGGAGAGCTCACAAATTTTAAACAAACACACCTTCTTATCTGCTGGCCATATTGTATTAAAATTTAAACACTAAACAAATGCATAAATGAATTTTTTTCTGGCATTTTTTTAAATTTTCGCTACAAAAATGGTAAAAAATATTGAATTCGATTATCGTTTTGTAAAAACAAAAACCGATAATCGTTTTCAAAAGCGATAATCGGATTTCCGTTTAACAACCCTAAATTAAACAGTTTACAACAGTAGATATTGCGTTTTGGTGTTTTCATTTTGTTCCGGCATTTCTATGCACCGCGGAGATTTGGGATTCATAATTAAACGTTAAGGTAAAATTGTTGACGAAATTTGTTGTCTGCAACATCACAAACAATATAAATTTTGAAGTGCTTATGATTTTGTTATGTTAGTACTAGAAGTAAAGCAACAGGTTGACCAGTAAGAAACATTTCTAACGTGTCATTTGCGCTGCAGAAACAGACATTAAAGACCCACTCTCACCATGAAGCGGGTCTTACTAAACACCCCAAGACTCTCCAAGAACACCTTAAACTTTACATAATCCCCAATTTAAATTTCAACAACAGCACAAAAAGATAAATACAAACAAAAACTGCAAATATTTAGCAATATTTGGTGTTAACGTTTTGATGAGTACTCTGGTACAGTAATGTGAATATTTATAAACATTTAATTTTCTTTAACAACATCTCTAAAAAGTGGTTAAACAAGTTAAACAAAATAGCAAATTTATTGTGTATAAAATTATTTATCTCAATAAAAATTTAACTATACCTCCATTCTGTTATTTAGACAATTATTAACATAAAGCATAAACTCCAATAAATGAAAAGTATAGTGCATTGCCATTTAATGAGGAAATTGTGTTAAAAAAATATATAAATAAAATTATAGATTTGATGCATAAGAGTTCGTTTCCGTAGATTATCGGAAATATGGCCATCAACAAATACTAAAATTTAAATATAACAGATAGTAACAATGCCCGTATGTTTTTTTTTTCCGCTTCTTGGTACGTTTTTGCGAGATTTGGTACGAATATATGCAATACGAGGGGAGTCTTGGGGTGTTTAGAGAGACCGCCATGAAGCAGACGGCAACTAAGATGGATAACTCGTGCCAGTTACAATCATTGTTTACCTACGGTTATTGTTTATAAGGCTGTCTAGGTTTCTCAAAGATATATCTACAAAATAAAATACCATTAGAACATTTGAGAGGCAACTAATTTGTCGACAAAATAATTAAGGTCAGAAACAAATCAAATTTGTCTTCCGGTACAGCGCGACAGAAAACTACAGGCAAATGCTCCATACAAGATATTTTATGTATTATGTGTAGCGACAAATATAAACAAATACCAATACAATATAAACACGAAAGCAATGATTTTTTTTAAAAATAAAAAATGAGATCCCCCCAGTTTTAACATAATATTTCAAAGGATCTAAAACTCGTGGAAACTTGTTCTGTTTATTTGCATAATGCGGTCATAACAGCGTCCTCGCGATAATAGGTAGCCAGTTAATTCACAGTCATAAACACGTTTAATATAGAACATTACTTACCTTGATATAATATAATAACTAACACTATACTTAAATAATATAAACCAATGCGATCAGACAAGATTAGGTGGGTGGTTTCAGGTAATTTCCCTGAAATCCAACATATCTACTTTTCAAAATGGCGTCACTCACATATTCCCGCTCAAACAAGCGATTCGAAAACAGGACCTGTTGCTATCATATCACAGTGCAATAAAAATAGTTCTTCAAATCTGGTTCGCATACAGCTGAAGACTCGTACATATTAATTCCTTCGAAGATACATAATAATGACCGCATTTATAAATTCTTGTTAAAAAGGAATGATAGGTTTAATCATTATAACATGCGTATACGGTATTAACATGCGCAGGAATATTATAAAAACAGCGGAAGTGCCCTAAATAAATTACATGATTGACGTGTATAACACAGTTTGGATAGTTGTTGCTTTAAAATACATTTAAGTAAATAAAAATAGGCTTATTTTGTTGTTGAAAGAATAATATAGTTAAAGATAATAACTAATCATAGACTTCAAGTTTTAGATAGATTTTAACTGGAAACCCCCACTAACACAGAATATAGGTAGTCTCGGAGAAACTGATGACGCATCAAATATTCAGTGGGGTCATGTGACATACCATTACTGCTATGGTGGATGCAACAAACATTACAATCAACATGTGATGTTCAGATGTTCGTGATGAACATTAAGTTCTTACGTTTCTACACCTGTCTTGTGCAGGATTTATGTAGTGAATATTTAACTTAGATTCAGTATGGAAGACCTCGAAAATAATCCAGCTTGTATTGGAACGAGGGATCAAGGTAGGCTTTTTAACGCACGGTTATCAATGTAAGAAAGAACTTGTCAATGAAGAAAACACATTTACGTCTAGTAATGGTATAGTTTTGCATAGTTTATTCACTACAATATGGGCAATTATTTTTTTAAACCGGGATTTTTAGCGAGTATCATGCAAACTTCACATTTGGTATAATTGGTGGTTTCAATGTGTTATTTCAGGGTGGGGGTGGTTACGTAATTAGTCAGGACCAGGGTCAATAATGAGAAAATTGTAATTGCACCTAATCTTTAGAAGCTCTAAGCGCATTAAAACAAACACCTAAAACAAAAAGCATTTATAATGATATGATTTAGAAAAAAACTAAGATAATAAAATTGGAAAACATAAACATGCTGAAAATATTTAAGGTAGGAAATATTTCTAGGTCTTTACGTTTGTTCTTGCAGTCGAAATAGAAACACTCTTGAAAGGATAACTGTGTCTTTGTGTCTAAGTTTAGTGGCCAATTTGTTCCACATTGCTGGGTCCTTGGTTTGCAAAAAAAAGTTGTCATCAGCGCCAACAACTCTTGGTCAGGTCATAATTGGTACATGTATTTTACTTCTGATCATTAATGCACATCGGTTAATTTTACTATCAAAGGCTGTTCAACTGAAGAAAATGCAAATAAATTGGTTAAATGAGAAGACGGTATTTTATTCAGTGCGTTTTTCTTGCATATTAAGTCTTGATGTTCCTGCAAGGCATGAATGTAAGCCAAACTTGCGGATACTCATATAAAGTCGAATGCCTGAACTAAACATAGATACAAAATTTTTTATGCTTTGCAAAATGTAGGGAAACAGTGTATCCCCTAGGGGTTCAAGACTAAGAGTCAAAAGTCTCTGTGGTGTCCAAACTGGAGGTCAGACTGAGTAAAAAAAACAAATGTTGGTATCAAAACTGGAGATCAAATTAAAAATGTGGGGGTCTTTGAAGCGCCAATGAAGGTAAAGGGAAACACTTAAAACATCAGCGTTTATTTTAAATATATTGCACGAGAAATAAGAGAAGTATCCTTCATTGTAGTTATAATATAGTATATGTATGACAGATAAATTATAACAAATGATATGAACCGATGTGATCACATGCTGCTGGAGAAAACAAAAACCTAGCTCTTGTAAATTACTTAATTGTGGCTAATACAGTAAAACAAGAAGAAGCCTTAATCATGAAATTGTATTTTACAAAAGATTTATGCCTGCAACATGGAGCTTCAAGTTTTAAAATAGAAACTGTATGTAGTTGTAATTAAATCTTTTTAATCCTGATCTGTTATTGTATCGAGTGGAAATATGACGGACAGTAATAGCATAGTGCAAAAGATATCTAAAAATATAGAATGCACCTAAGTTCAGAGATATTAATATTACTTATATGAAATAGTTTAAAGTATCAGTTTGCTGTTTTTAAAACAGTGATAATATAAAAATAATTTTGTTGCTTTTTTGTTTTATTGGGGTGGGTTGGGGTATAAATAATGGGGCCTCATCACAGGATTTCCCACGATTTTAATATTCATAAGTGGGTTTGTAACAGGTTTAGAGCAGGGTTTCACTTTAAAAGGTATATTGTTATTCGGATTGTCATTTTCAGAGTTGGAATTATTGAATGATGGTCCTGTAAAGTCATCTTGTGACAGGCTACCAGTGGATTCTGTTGCAGCAGTGGTCGTGTTTGCATGTCATACTTTTTGAGTTTGAGCCAATATTTATGAGGTGGACTTATTTGCAGCAGTAGTAATTTTGTTTAGCAGTGTTAGAGTAGTCTTAGTGATGGTGGCTGTAATTTACAAGACATTTATTAACTACTTCGGTGGCCGAGTGATTAGAGCATTTGCTGCGGAAGTAGGAGGTCATGGGTTCGATACCAAACCGATTTAGCCGAAAAACCTACCAAAAAGGTAATAAAAGCTGCTCGCTTGGCACTCGGCATTAAACGTTTAGTGTTAAAATTGGTTGGCCTGGTGTCAGGATAATGTGACTTGGTGTGACATCATGCTACGTAAAAAAAAAAATCCTAATCAAACAAACAAGACATTTATTGATATTTTCTTTCTCAGGAGGTCAATTGACATTTATGAACTCTGTCCATATATTTATTATTTAGTTAATTCCATTGTAGTTAGATCTGCAGCTTTTGTGAATAATTTATGAGGAAGAAGAGAGAAATCAAGAATATCCAATTACTGGCACAGCTAGACCATCAATAGCAATTAAAAGTTTAAAATAACTGATCCAATATTATCATTATAATCCCATTACTGTATTATCAGATATGGAGAAAACCACCATGTAAGTGTTGACTGGAATTTCATTAAACCTTGTTAAAGCTTGCCCATTGAATGGCCATCTGTGAGTGTTTAGTTGGGGCCAGTGTTGTTTAATTTGTAGGCATCTCTAAAGGGACTTAGAGAAGGTCACTTGTCAGATTTATAAAAAGTGTAGTTACAGTGACATTTTGAGATGTGATTGTGGTGGCTCTATTTTTTAAATGTTTGTTTCTTTCATTTCTGCACTTAAGATTTAATAATAGCATTGCCCTGCATGTTCTATTCATTTTCCAGTGTCCTTTCCACACGTGATCACTTTAAAGCCTGTGTTTTTGTTAGTGTTGGCCTATATTGCTTACACTGTTGGGTGAATTGGACAATATCAGTGCTTATTGCCATATTTCTCCAAGGCTCAAAACTCAGCTTGTCCCTAATTTTAAGAAACTTTTAGCTGTATGAGGTAGTGGGTAGAAGTCTCCTTTAAACAAGTCCACCGCGGTTATTTACCCATCAACATCAATGATCATAATTGTTTGTGCTAGCCTAGAGTCAACTGTTCTTTCCCCCTACCTATTTTCATAGCCTGGGTGACATAAAGGTCATTCATTTAATTTTTTTAAAAAATGAAAAAATAGTAACATGTTTTTGTCAGAATAACTAAATTTGAGATCTCTAATATAACAGATCTAGTTGATGCCATTCAAAGTTAATGTTTTGGTGACATTTAGAATTCCAGGTGCACCTAATTTTAGTAGCATGTTGCATTTAATGTTAGGGAGGGTTAATATTAGTAATGTTTCTGATGACAGAATTTTGAAAGCTGTGGGTTGATTGGTGAATCACATGATGTTTCTGATGACAGAATTTTGAAAGCTGTGGGTTGATTGGTGAATCACATGATGTTTCTGATGACAGAATTTTGAAAACTGGTGCGATTGATGAATCCCAGTCAGCAGGACATGACCACATATTGGCAATTGTCACATCTGCCATGCACTTATGTCACATGTCTTCCTGCAGCGATTTCATCATTTAAACATTTTTAAGTAGGCATAAATAAAAAAAAAAATATTGAAATTTTATATATACGAGTTAAATGCTATCTTTATCAGTTGAAAAGGGATTGTATTTGAAAATTCATTCAGACTGAAAAGTCATGTTGGGTCACAGAATTTTACTTGAGCTTGCAGTTGATTGGTGAAGCAGGTTTGTGCATGCTCATGAAAAATGAGGAAATCTCAGAACAGGCACTTATGGGGTTTAAATCAACATAACAGATTGTCACCAGTTGCATGTAACATCGCATCTTGATGGCTTCAGATTGGCTTAATATTAGTAGACCTTGATTGTGTTTGTTTTACAAACATGTTGAAAATTATGTTCTGTTAAAAATTAGTTCCTACATAAAATTACATGTAAAAATCAATCATCTATATCAATATTTCTTAGATTTGTCTTAGATTAAATGAAATGCTCACATTTAACACTGATTTGGTGCAGAACAAAGCTCTGTCATGTTGATCCTATATGTTACTATATCTTCTGACAGGATGAAATTTCAGGTTCTTTTAAAATTCAAAATTGCATTTAAATTATATTTTGATCAGTTCAAGCAATATAACTTATTTTAATTAAATAATTGGTCAAATATCACCTTTCCTGATTAGTAGAATGTCAAATTGATAATGAAAATTGCTAGGGATAATGACTCTAAGAACACTTTTGCTTTCATTGATAATATAGTCTTTTTAAAATCAAGACATAATTTATGTAACAAGAAATTAACCAGTTCTGGAAATTTTGGATTTGATAGCTTAGCTTGCATGAAAAATATCACAAAAATAATGACATTCGGATTTCCAATGTTTGTCAGGATAGGATTGGGTGTGTAAACAGATGGTCTTGTTGGTTAAATTGATTTTGAGTCAAAGCTGATGATTTGTTTTTTTATATATATATAAAATGTCACTTGCCCAAAGACAGACTCCAACACATTTCTTTGAGCACTCAACCTATTGGACAATGTTAAACACATGATCCAAGAGGAAAACGTCGTTTACATGAAATAAGTTGAGGGTCAAATAATCACATGAATTTGTGCAATATGATTTGTGTCTTCATATTTAAATTACAGCAAACTCAGTATTGGGTTATGCTAATACATGTACAAAATAAGTACAGACATTTCAAGCACAAAGAATTGGAATTGGAGTAAGGGTTAATTTGTTTAAAGTAATATTCCCTCGCCTGTTTCTAAAAAAATGTTTTTAGCACTAAATAGTAAAAGAATATGCCTATTAAGGCACATGGAATTAGACTTGGGCCTTTTCGAATTTGAATCAAGCATGAGAATATTTTTTATTTTAGTAATTAGCCCTGGGCCAGTGTATGAAATTTTTTCTTGCACTGATGATGTCTGCATGACTACATTATCTTCTTTAAAACCGTAATAGATGGTCAAGTCAACATGGGGGATCACTTAAAGATTATGATGTCTGGAAACTAGTCTACTTCCAAATAGATGACTTTATTATCATCAGGTTTTCACCAGTTTACTTTTTGTGATATTTTCTTGTCATAATTATATAAAATGGTGTCAGTTGTACACCCAATATGGCTGCCACAATGACGGCGTTAAAAATCTTGTTACTGTTCCCCGTGATTGGTGTGGCACAAGGTAACACTCTAAATAAAAGACATGCCGGTTTCCTGCAGTCATGGAAATTCTGGAAAAGGTTGTAAATTACTGAAAGACATTCCAAGGGCCTTGAAAAGTTTTGACAATATCATAAGTCACTGATAGTTTTGGAAAAGTCTTGGAATTTTGAGTATTCTGCTTTTGAAGAGTTTTTACCAACTTAAATAATTTCGATGATGGATTTGCTAGAGTAGGTTCCCCACAAATTTCAGGCAGACTACATCCAGGGATCTTGCCACCATTCAAAATTATTGTATTCCTGGCACTCAAAAGAGAATGACCAAACCCATGGGTGGCCAACCCTTTCAGCAGCCGGGCCAGATTTTTGAAACAAGATTTCCTAACGGCTGTACAACCTAATTTTTCTTATTATTCAAAGCAAACTAGAAATATATTATTGTTTTGAAGAAAATATGACAAAACTGAGAATCAAACATATTTATTAGATTAGAGTTAGGCAATTTAAAAAGTAATAATAAAAAAAGTATAAAAATTAATAAATTTTAGTGAGACGTCTGATTTTGTTTGGCAGAACTAAGTGCATCAATGTCGATATCGACTGAGGTTGTTGCTACACGCAAACAGTTTTCCAAATGCACATCAGTAATTCGTGTTCTCATTTGGGATTTGATATGCTTCATCAGACTAAAAAGCTGTTCATACGTGTAAGTGTTTCCAAATAGCGAAATCATCGATAGAGCATGTTTGTAAAATGCAGGATATTTCTCCTTGTCCAATATGTTTTGTAAAACTCTTTCAAACCAACCCAATGGAATTTTGCCTTTAACTGTGCATCACAACAGATTTCACAATGTTCCATTTATAACATTCATGGTAATAAATTCACGTCTATGGAGAATGGCGTTGTAAAGGCAGCAAAAAGCACACAATGCTTTTTAACGTCTTGAAATCGGTTTTCAAATTTAAGGTTCAAGTCAGATATCAACGAAGCGTATTTATCCGCCGCCCCCTGGTTGCAATAACAATGTAGGAAAGTGAGTGAAGATTTTTTGGTCCTTAACTGTTGTTCCCAAAGCCCAAGTTTCAGTTGGAATGCGGAAATAAGATCATACATGTTATTAATTAGTTAATTTTTCCCTTGTAGACGAGTATTAATATCGTTTAGGTGGCTAACTATATCGACCAGAAATGCAAAGTCGCAAACCCACTCCTTGTCTTCAAACTCTGGGATACATTTTGACTTGCTTGCGAAGAATGATTGTATTTCTTGCTTCAAATCAAACACTCTTTTCAACATTGTGGCACGGGTCAGCCATCTTGCTTCTCCATAAAATGTAACGTAATTACACTCAGAATCCAAAGAGTTGAGAAATTCTTGGATCTGACGGTGATTCAACCCCTTCAATTTAATAACGTTCACTGTTTTGATGACCACCTTCATGACATGGTCCATTTTAAGGGACTTGGAACATAAATTCTCCTGATGAATAATGCAATGAAAATTTGGCATCGTAGTATTACCAACTTTGCAGGCCTCATTTTCAATCAATTTTACTAAACCTTCGTGTTTCCCAACCATTGCTGGAGCACTATCTGTTAAACCCCGATAGGTTGTTGAGTTGTAATGAAAAGGGATTCAATCTCGATGTAACTGCTCCTAACAAATCTCGTGAGCATGTAGTCTCCTTAAGTGGATACAGTGCCGCTAATTCTTTGTTTTGTTGAAATGGACATCAACACCCCTGATAAAAATCGCCACTTTGGCGGTATCAGTTATATCTATGCTTTCATCCAATGCTAGAGCATAAAATATGAACTCGGATGCTCGATTTTTCAAATTGTCTTCAATATGTTTTTCAATGTCGTCCACATGCCTAGTAATAGTTTGACAAGACAGACTTATTTTTGAGAAATCCTTTTTCTTTTCTGGACACAGAATTTCAATGACACTCTCCAAACATTCCGTAACCATTTCATATCAAGCATATGGGCTTTGTTTTAAATTCCACCAAAAAATAGTTTATAGTCCATCTGTCTTGAAAACTTCTCACTCAGAAGTTAAAAACAAAGACCCACAATGGCGTCAAGTGGTAAAGACGCTGGACCAAAAGAAGAGAAGAGTCAATGGCGTCAAGTGGTCAAGACACTGGACCAAAGAAGAGAAGAGTCGCAGATTCTTCTGTGACTCTTCTCTTCTTTGGTCCAGTGTCTTTACCACTTGATGCCATTGTGGGTCTTTAACTAAACAAATATATAAAATGCCATCAGTAATACATAACTTTCTGACAAAAGGATGAGGTGCTTGTGGTGCATTGTAAAAATCTGTAATGCCATAAGTATCTGATTCAAGCTAATTCATTAGTAAGAAAAAATATTTTTTGTATTTTTTTGTACTAATAAACTTAAAAAGTAGGTATTAAGACAAAAGCCAGTGCTCAGCATGGTTGGTAATTTGGTTAGATACCCATAATTAAACACATAAAACAAAAACAAGAAAGAGAAATCTACAAAATTAAAGCCAAGCATCATAGATTAATTCAAAAAAATAAAAGCTGGGTTTGCTTACCTTCAATGCACTTAAAAAAAAGTAGACTGGAGTCGGTATAGTAGACAGGATACTCGATTATAGCAGCTTGTATTCTTATCAATATGTATTTAAACGTCGATCGCAAAATCTCATGAGGCATGTGGCGATAATGCACACAAGTTAAGCGACCATACGCCGTTGCGAGCTTGCCGCAGATTGGCTGGTGCTCAGTGTTGCAACACTGCTGGCGGTCGCACGACGCATCCCGCCCCGCATCCTGCAATGCATGTCCACGCAAGATCGACGCGCGCGCTTTTTACAATCAGCTCAAAGCTCTGATTGTTTCTTAACACGAGTATAGAAGAAATTGTCACGATAGTTGAATCAATGTACTGAGATACTTCCATAGATGGGATATGATACGAACTACGCATGATGGAATGTTCTTTTCATGGTTTTATGTTGTTACGTGCTTAGGCTCGAATAAGCAGCAACACAGGAAGAGGGAAAACTAACAAGCTTGTATAACTTTAACAATGATTTTATTAAGTACAATTATTTTCATAAAATAAATAAACTTACGGTTTTAGAGAATCAAATCCAACAAATATACAATTCACAAAATAATCCACTAATGGAATTTTAAAGTTCTGATAAATAAATGTTCTAATAGTTCCAGGTTCGAATCTTGACGATGTAATCCAAAATGGCTGACAATGTCACGTGGTACAGTTCGTTTTTAAATCATCCAGATGAAATTATGAAACATATGTCCTTTTCCAGATAAATAGAATAATTCTTCTTTTCCAACGAATTGACACAGTCCAGAACAAGATATTAAACTCAAACAGAAAATACACAACTTCTTTAAAATAAGCCCAATTTATATTCTACTAAAGTTAGCTTCTAAAACACAGCTATATATATTGTTTTTCTGAAGTAAACAAGTAATCACGCGCTTTTCTAGAAATTGATAGAAGGTCAGAGGAAGAGTCTACCTTCACCTAGTCACGTAATAATGGAATGTTCTAGAAGGAAATCATTCACTTATAAAATGTTGTCCCTGAAATTAACCAATGAAATTGAAGACCTGTTGACAATGTCTAAAGCAAGGTCAGGAACTAGACCACTGTAAGCCAAGATCAAAACTTGTTTACAGTAAAGTCCAGGTCAAATGAATTTTCTAGAAAAATTTCCCATTTAATGAATATTAAATCCTAAATGACAATTTTGGATTTAATAATTAAAAATAAATAAAATTAAATCCAATAGCCGTAACAATGTACACTAACTAAAAGGAAAAAAATGTGCATATGCAGGCCTTGAATTTAACACAAATTTCCTGGTAGCCAGACGGACTAATGTACTGAGAAATTTACTAGCCCTGCCAAATATTTACTAGCCCTGCCCCCAAAACAATGTCACACACTCGTATTGAGATTAACAACAATTTTATTTTATACATAACATTATCATATAAAATGTAGAAGTACAGAAGTATAAATTCTACATTAAATCATCAATAAATTCACATTTCTTGTTTATCAAGATAATCTGGATCCAATTCCAGAAAGGGATCCAGGTGTCCTTTCTCGTCCTCCACCTGCACTCTGGGTCCATATGGGGTTTGTTCTGGTCTCCTTACCGGTCTCCCTGAAACATTCCACAAATGTATTGCTGATAGATAATGAATCATATGTTGGAATGTCATTTGTATGAAACATGATGAAGAGTAGGTCGGACAGAACCCAAGGTTGCAAACAAGATCTCCAGTCACTCTTCGCCATTTTCATGTCTGAGAAACCCGTTTCAGCATCAGCAGAATGGGCTGGGATTGTCAGGGTGAAGTCAATCAATGCCAGAATTTTCTTGCAGCCAGCAGCATATGATTGTACAACTGTGGGCCAAGTCAAAGCATATATATCTTTGTAACTGCAAGATAACAGAATGAGTTTTGCTTTTTTTTCCGGAGGCTGAACACCTTCTTATAAAATGGCACATTTTGCCTGTCTTATAAGGCGGGAATTGTGCCTCGTTTTGAAATATGAGATGTTACAGTATAACTGACGCGAATTATTTGAAGTCCGAAAAGGAATGACACAGTGTCCTTTATATAGTGTCCGAGCAAGAAACCCGTTTAAAAACACGTGCCTCCCCCCCCCCCCCCCCCTTCAATCAAATGCTTCTTCCTAATAAAGACTTGACTTCATCAGATGTTCTGCACGATCAAAGCGGTGGTGAAAGTAAACACTGTTATAAAATATTTACATCAAAAGATAATGTTAGTTTCAACTTGGAGGATGTGTGCTCCCATCAAACGAAGCCAGCTGACTCGGTGCGTTGTATTTTTAACTCCGACGCGAGCTTGATGTGAATGAAAAAGAAAACAATAATCAGAAGGAACAAAATCATACATAGCGACAAAAATACCAAAAATATTCCTGAGATATTTTTCTAAGTTATTTTTGTCACTCTGTATGATTTGTTTCTTTATATTTTTTTTCCTCCTTCACATCAAGAGCGCAACGAACACTTGTGGTATTTAACAGCTCCAATTACAGTCTCATCATTAATAACATATGTTTGGTAATTGTTCCTAATTAATCGAACCTCAGTGTAATGTTGAAATTAATAATAAGCGTGAATATTTTCAATCTTAGATGCCCACGTGAGATTTTAATTCCCATCAAATGCTTGGATATCTCCACGTGTATTCAATTATTTGTTCAATCATTTTTGGTGAAAAATATAAAAGCTATTATTATTATCAATGAAAAAGTAGTTGCTTGGAAAATGATGTTTCAGTGATATTATCATAATAAATTGATCTAATTCTTCTAATTATTTCGATGCAAACGTAAAATATGAGTTACCCGTTTGTGACTCGGAGAAAGCAAAAAAGAATACCTTCAAGAAACAAACATGTAAACTAATTTCTTTGAATAGTTGATGCTGTGTTCTTTTGTGTGGTGTAACATTTCGTAATTTGTTACTGTGGTCGCGTGAATAAAGCGTGATACCATTTAATTCTCTATCGGATTAATACGGATCAATTTCCAAACTTCCGTTGTTAATGACCGGACCTAAATTGGCGCTGTCAAGTGAAACGCACATAATCAGATGACTTCTTTTAATAGAAACAAATTTCCGAGGAAGAAATTGACTTCATCTTCACATGCTAATATTTCATGACTGTTTACAACGGTCACTGCGTTGATTCTAAAGAATATCGGCCGAAGTCACGTCTTTATTAGGGTATTGAGTAAACAAACTCTGATTGTTGATAACAAAAACTTACTAGCCCGTCGGACTATTAACATTATGAAAGTTACTAGCCCGACGGGAAATCTATTAGCCTCGGGCTAGCGGACTACCGCTAATTTCGAGCCCTGATATGTCACAGCTCCGCGGGCCACAAGTTGACACCCAGCGGGCTGCACGTGGTTGGCCACCCATGACCTTACCAATAGGATGAAGTATGCCCTAAGCCAGCTGTAAAATACGTTTTGTATTGTTTTTTTTCTCAGTAGAGATCAGTTTCTTCAAGGGTCTCAGACTCGTGTTTGAAGCAGAATGTTTATGATAGTAAAATACCATGAATACGGGCATATCTTTGGAGTAAATTTCTTAAGCCCTTGAAGACAGTTTTCAAGCCAGAGGTCTTGCTAGGATTTTAAAACTAGGAGTCCAGGACTTCCTATTTGGTAAAAGTAGGAGTCCCACCAGCAAAAGTTGCAGTCCCATCTTTGACAATGTTGAACTTTGCAGATTAAAAAAACTGTTGGTTGCCGTTGAGTTTAATTTCCACATTCTTTATAACACTGACATGTACAACAGTGTCAGGCTACATGTATTCGGCGCGTATGGTAATTCTTCACAATGATACATCATTTATGTAAACATTGGATCACGTGTTGGTTTGGTTGAAAATTACATTTTTGGCTGAAATGCCAGAAACTTGAGAAAGAGTCCAAAGTAATGTAGTTCATTTCCATAGCCTGATGCATAAACATTACATCTTTTCAAAGCCATGCGCAGAATTCGGCCGCCATATCTCGAGTCATGGAAACGTTGGGGTGATATCCATTTGTCCAAACTTTATATTATTTTGAATAAAATATTCTGGTGACAATTTAATTCGGTATGGGTTTTGCACCATTATTGGTAACCTTTTATACCCAGAATAACCTGACAGCGTTGATAGTCCTTCAGGGTGAGACTGAATTTTGACAATTAAAGGAATAATTGTTTTACAAACACTAAGCCAGGCATCACGCACTTTCTTACACTTGGCTACTATTCCATCCAAACTGTCAGTTTGCCATTTAATCCCAAACTACTTATCCAAATGTGCAGACAACGTTTTGTCCAGATGTGTCTTGATTTGGAGGTTACATGCACTATTTATTTGGCTAGTCTGAAATTAACAAAATAATGGAAACTAAAGTGTACTCTTATAATAACTTTTTGTACGTCTCAGGATCTTTCTGCCTCTGAATTCAGTCATTGTAAATTTCAGCACAACCAAGCTGCTAGCCAAAGTTCTTTGAACTTTCCACCCAGCTAGCCCAGCTATTGCGTCATGTTCTTTTTATGTACTCTAATAAATACAGCAGGCACAACTGGGGGTATTTTAAAAAAAAACAAACACTGAATTCTGTCACTGTAAATATCAGCACAGCTAAAATGATAAAGTAATCAACACTAACTTTGTCTCCCAGCTATTTGCATGCGTACGGAGGACTCCTGCATGGAGTGATATATGCATCCCAGATAAAATATTATATATTTTAACTCTAAAAAGAAAACATAGAAATCAACACTATTCCTTATACTCATGGATGGACATGGATAACATTACACCATCTTAAGACATTTTTGGCAAACAAAAGTGTTCCTCAATAACTCAAACCAGCTAGCCAGCTATGTGCTGGGGAGCGTACCGAGGATCAACCCCCCCTCCCCCCTGATAAAATATTTGCATTCAAATATGTGTAATTAAGCATTTCCGAGACCAGTGCAAGCTATCCATGTTTTTACTGCCCATAAAGAGCAGGATCGCTGGGGTTGTGTTTCGTATTAGCAAATGGGAAGAAAAATAATTTTGCAGTTATTCATTATATCAGTTGGTAAATATTGTCTTAATAAAAGCTAATGCTTGTTTATCAAGCTGAGACAAAACTTGAAAGTCTTGGCCTTGTCAATTATCACACACACATAATCACAGACATTAAGGAATACACCAGATTTATGTCTTTAAAATCCAATGAACAGTATAATCTTGACTAGATGCAGATGCAGTCTAATTCAAAGTACTTTTTTCCTAAAAATTGTCCACTACCCCATTTAAATTTGTGAATTCATCTTTGTA
Organism: Unio pictorum; assembly: GCA_030141615.1. Taxonomy (NCBI): domain Eukaryota; kingdom Metazoa; phylum Mollusca; class Bivalvia; order Unionida; family Unionidae; genus Unio; species Unio pictorum. The sequence continues at coordinate 2,086,434 of JARLTB010000065.1, read as the reverse complement.
CACAAAGAACTGACCATTTAATTTTTGGAGGCAGGGCCTGGGATTTGTTCTGCTTCACCAAGATAATTCTTTTCCCTTAACTAGGGTACCGTACATCATTTGTTCTTAAGAGGCTCTTTGTTTAGTTGTGTTGTTCAAACTAGTCTGGATATCTTGAAATCTTATCAGCACAGAAATTGACCTTTGTGTCTCTGCATTGTTGTGAAGGAGTAAAACAACAGCGTCATACATCCCAGATTGGCTAATGTTGTGTGCAATGAATAAAATGCTCTCCCTTGCTGCTCAAGTTGGATTTTGATTGTTAGATTTACCAAGCTTTGCTTCACTGAACATTGCATTTCAACATTTTGCCTTTCAATACGAAATCACATCCACACTATTTGAACTATTAAATTAATAAAATAAAAGTAAAATCCGACTTCACAGACTATAGTAAAGATGGCTTTAAGATTTGCCATCATTCAAGACAACATGGAGCAGCTCTTTGATAAGTAACTTAGGGTTTTTACTTGTCCTGCAAGGCAAATGACTTGTGACTTGTTCTACACATTTACTTATCCTACACTGTATATGATGGCTTAAAATGACACTTGAATTTTGATAACTTTGACCAACGGGATGAACATTTTGATAGCTTTGACCAATGGGATGAGAATTTTGATAGCTTTGACCAATGGGATGAGAATTTTGATATCTTTGACCAATGGGATGAAAATTTTGATAACTTTGACCAATGGGATGAAAATTGTGATAGCTTTGACCAGTGGGATGAGAATTTTGATAGCTTTGACCAATGGGATGAGAATTTTGATAGCTTTGACCAATGGGATGAGCATTTTGATAGCTTTGACCAATGAGATGAGCATTTTGATAGCATTGACTAATGGGATGAGAATTTTGATAGCTTTGACCAATGGGATGAGAATTTTGATAGCTTTGACCAATGGGATGAGAATTTTGATATCTTTGACCAATGGGATGAGAATTTTGATAGGTTTGACCAATGGGATGAGAATTTTGATAGCTTTGACCAATGGGATGAGCATTTTGATATCTTTGACCAATGGAATGAGCATTTTGATAGGTTTTTGTTTTGTAAGATTTAATGGCATTATACAGCAGTTTAAGTTTAAGCCTAACACACAAACCTCCACATAATTACTGGAGTATATTGTGTCAGGGAAATTGTGCTAAATGCTGCAAGTGGGTGTGATTTGGATTTTTATTGTTGTATCTTGAGTATATATGATTTGGATTTTTATTGTTGTATCTTGAGTATATGTGATTTGGATTTTAACGTAGCTTTTAATTTTTTTAAAATTCATATTACTATGTCTGCAGTGTGGCAGTTTAAGTAGCACTGCAGGATGGTGGCACAGAGATGTGTAGCATGATGTCCAACTGAGTCGCATTATCATAACTCATTGCTGACCACTCCTGACACTAACCTCTTATAGTGAGGCAGCTGTTTGCACCATTTTTGTCTTTGGTACTTTTTGTCCTAAAAATTATCCCCTACCCCCATTTAAATTTGTGAGTTCTATTGAAAAAAAAAACGCTCCCTCTAGATTCTATTGTTATAGACTTCCAAGCACAGTATGGGGTTCAAACTGTGACCTTCCACAACTAGTGCCAACTCTCAAACCACTAGGCCACCGAAGCAATCTTGCTGAATGCTAACACTTAATAGAATCTGCAATGTCAGGGAAAATGCGAAAAATGTTGACATAACCACTGTAAGATATGGTATCATGAACTAAATTACAAACACTGCTTTAGCCACCTGCTTAGTAGGTAAATGTGCTGATCAGTTAGCTGAGCTGATACTTACAGTGACATAATTTAGTGACTGAAAGCCCTCCTCCTCCCCCCCCCAGCCATAATAACAGAACATGCAGTACCTGGGTGGCAAGATCAAAGGCTTTGACTGCCAGCAGGGTGCGGAAAATGTACTGATATTTACAGTGCTTGAACTCAGAGGCATAAAAACCCAGTTCATGTGGTCATTGATAACAGTACATCAAATAAACAACTTCAGCTTTCATTTTTGTGTTCATTCCGGAGTGTAGCTGAATAAACAGTGCACATGACCTCAGAATCGAGACATGTTAAGACTTGAATGAGTATTTTGGTGTTCATTCTGGAGTGTAGCTGAATAAACAGTGCACATGACCTCAGAATCAAGACATGTTAAGACTTGAATGAGTATTTTGGTGTTCAACAGCTAACTGAGGAAGATTAATGAGGTTCATGAGAGTGTTAAAGTTGTTAGAACTGATAGTTTGGATGGTTTAGTAGCCAAGTGTAAGAAGTGTGTGTCACCTATCTTAGCTTAAGTGCTTTGAATAAGACCTTCCTTGGATTGACCAACAAAAGTTATGTCAGTGTTATAAAGAACGTAGAAATTGAACTCAAGGCAACCAATACTGGTAGTTCTTATAATTTGCATAGTTTTCTGGGAGTGGACTGGAACTTCTGCTGATGGAACTCTTATTTTTACAAAAATGGGAGTCATGGACTCGTAGTTTTAAAATACTAGCGAGACTTCTGCAGGCATGCAGTACAGAGATAATGAGTGCTCCATGGAATGTTTCTCTGGTCAACCCTGTTTTCTAGCCAAGGTATGTTCTAGAAACTCTAAATATATTGTAGATACTATCAGGCACTTGCATGTAAGGGGAAGGATTGTACTCACCCACCCTACCAATTTCAGCTCTAAACATATTCAGGCCACGGGGTGGGATATAATGCTACATGTCTGTGGCATGATACCAATTGCTAGACATCAATATAAACTGCCACACAGCAAACTTCATAGTGATATGATTGAACAATTATTAAAGCTATGTTAAAAATCCTAATTACCAATTCTGGTCTACATCCATAAAACTTGAAACTGACCAAACATGTTTGTCCCTCTCCACTCTCTCCCCCTACCCAGAAAATTATTCTGCAGGTGCCCCAGCTAGCAGCTCAAGATTCATTATAATGTGTAGTTTAAGCCTTGGTCATTTGAGTTCACTCAACTTAATGGTCAAATGGTCAAAATCAAGTCAATTTTTTAGCAAGGGAAATGATTATACTGACGATAAATGGATAACAGTTTTACAAAAAAAAATAATTGTTCCCTATTGAACTGGTTTTTAAATATAATACTGTGCTAAACCAGCTCAATTAGATGACCAAATTATTTCAGAAATTTTAATTTCCTGGAAGTGTTTGTGTTGGGGGGAGGGTAGAAAGCTAAGATGAGAAGTGAAGACTAGGGACGGTTTGTTGACTGTAAACATATTTTGTAATAACCTTTGTGAGTGCTTTATCAGAGAGACATCGACTTAATTTCTGTGAATCAGATGGGGGGAAAAAGAAGCAGTGTACAGTATGTACTTGCTAATGAGTTGTTTCACTGCAAAAGTAAAGATGGATCTGCTGACACATTATATGCCATTAGGTCAAGGTCTTGCCATTAGGTCAAGGTCTTGCTGGCTTGCTCTACTGATTAGTCTTAATGTCAGACTGCATTGACCCAGATCTGCTGGGGATTACACATCAGTAGATCTGGATCTTTGTTGTTGATCTGACTTAACAAGCAATACAGTGATGACAGGAAGAGTACTAGACAGTATCAAGCTGCCATCAGTACAGCAAATGCAGCAATGACATGAAGAATATTAGACAGTATCAAGCTGCCATCAATATAACAATTACAATGGTGACATGAAGAATACTAGACAATATCAAGCTGCCATCAATATAGCAAATACAGTGATGAAAGGAAGAATACTAGACAGTATCAAGCTGCCATCAATATAGCAATACAGTGATGACAGGAAGAGTACTAGACAGTATCAAGCTGCCATCAATATAGCAAATACAGTGATGAAAGGAAGAATACTAGACAGTATCAAGCTGCCATCAATATAACAAATACAGTGATGACAGGAAGAGTATTAGGCAATATCAAGCTGCCATCAATATAGCAAATACCGTGATGACAGGAAGAATACTAGACAATATCAAGCTGCCATCAATATAGCAAATACAGTGATGACAGGAAGAGTATTAGGCAATATCAAGCTGCCATCAATATAGCAAATACCGTGATGACAGGAAGAATACTACTACTAGACAATATCAAGCTGCCTTCAATACAGCAAATACAGTGATGACAGGAAGAATACTAGACAGTATCAAGCTGCCATCAATATAGCAATACAGTGGCGACAGGAAGAGTACTAGGCAATATCAGGCTGCCATTAATATACTAGTAGCAAATACAGTGATGACAGGAAGAATACTAGACAGTATCAAGCTGCCATCAATATAGCAAATACAGTGATGACAGGAAGAGTACTAGACAATATCAAGCTGCCATGAATATAGCAAATACCGTGATGACAGGAAGAATACTAGACAATATCAAGCTGCCATCAATACAGTGATGACAGGAAGAGTACTAGACAGTATCAAGCTGCCATCAATATAGCAAATACAGTGATGAAAGAAAGAATACTAGACAGTATCAAGCTGCCATCAATATAGCAAATACAGTGATGAAAGGAAGAATACTAGACAATATCAAGCTGTCATCAATATAGCAAATACAGTGATGACAGGAAGAGTACTAGACAATATCAAGCTGTCATCAATATAGCAAATACAGTGATGAAAGGAAGAATACTAGACAGTATCAAGCTGCCATCAATATAACAAATACAGTGATGACAGGAAGAGTATTAGGCAATATCAAGCTGCCATCAATATAGCAAATACCGTGATGACAGGAAGAATACTAGACAATATCAAGCTGCCATCAATATAGCAAATACAGTGATGACAGGAAGAGTATTAGGCAATATCAAGCTGCCATCAATATAGCAAATACCGTGATGACAGGAAGAATACTAGACAATATCAAGCTGCCTTCAATACAGCAAATACAGTGATGACAGGAAGAATACTAGACAGTATCAAGCTGCTATCAATATAGCAATACAGTGGCGACAGGAAGAGTACTAGGCAATATCAGGCTGCCATTAATATACTAGTAGCAAATACAGTGATGACAGGAAGAATACTAGACAGTATCAAGCTGCCATCTATATAGCAAATACAGTGATGACAGGAAGAGTACTAGACAATATCAAGCTGCCATCAATATAGCAATACATTAATGAAAGGAAGAATACTAGACAATATCAAGCTGCCATCAATACAGTGATGACAGGAAGAGTACTAGACAGTATCAAGCTGCCATCAATATAGCAAATACAGTGATGAAAGAAAGAATACTAGACAGTATCAAGCTGCCATCAATATAGCAAATACAGTGATGAAAGGAAGAATACTAGACAATATCAAGCTGTCATCAATATAGCAAATACAGTGATGACAGGAAGAGTACTAGACAATATCAAGCTGTCATCAATATAGCAAATACAGTGATGAAAGGAAGAATAGTAGACAGTATCAAGCTGCCATCAATATAGCAATACAGTGATGAAAGGAAGAGTACTAGACAATATCAAGCTGCCATCAATATAGCAAATACAGTGATGACAGGAAGAATACTAGACAATATCAAGCTGTCATCAATATAGCAAATACAGTGATGACAGGAAGAGTACTAGACAATATCAAGCTGCCATCAATATAGCAAATACAGTGATGACAGGAAGAGTACTAGACAGTATGAAGCTGCCATCAATATAGCAAATACAGTGATGAAAGGAAGAATACTAGACAGTATCAAGCTGCCATCAATATAGCAAATACAGTGATGAAAGGAAGAATACTAGACAATATCAAGCTGTCATCAATATAGCAAATACAGTGATGACAGGAAGAGTACTAGACAATATCAAGCTGTCATCAATATAGCAAATACAGTGATGAAAGGAAGAATACTAGACAGTATCAAGCTGCCATCAATATGGCAAATACAGTGATGAAAGGAAGAATACTAGACAATATCAAGCTGTCATCAATATAGCAAATACAGTGATGAAAGGAAGAATACTAGACAGTATCAAGCTGCCATCAATATAGCAAATACAGTGATGAAAGGAAGAATACTAGACAATATCAAACTGTCATCAATATAGCAAATACAGTGATGAAAGGAAGAATACTAGACAATATCAAGCTGTCATCAATATAGCAAATACAGTGATGACAGGAAGAGTATTAGGCAATATCAAGCTGCCATCAATATAGCAAATACCGTGATGACAGGAAGAATACTAGACAATATCAAGCTGCCATCAATATAGCAAATACAGTGATGACAGGAAGAGTATTAGGCAATATCAAGCTGCCATCAATATAGCAAATACCGTGATGACAGGAAGAATACTAGACAATATCAAGCTGCCTTCAGTATAGCAATACAGTAATGAAAGGAAGAATACTAGACAGTATCAAGCTGCCATCAATATAGCAATACAGTGGCGACAGGAAGAGTACTAGGCAATATCAGGCTGCCATTAATATAGCAAATACAGTGATGACAGGAAGAATACTAGAGAGTATCAAGCTGCCATCACTATAGCAAATACAGTGATGAAAGGAAGAGTACTAGACAATATCAAGCTGCCATCAATATAGCAAATACCGTGATGACAGGAAGAATACTAGACAATATCAAGCTGCCATCAATACAGTGATGACAGGAAGAATACTAGACAGTATCAAGCTGCCATCAATATAGCAAATACAGTGATGACAGGAAGAGTACTAGACAGTATCAAGCTGCCATCAATATAGCAAATACAGTGATGAAAGAAAGAATACTAGACAGTATCAAGCTGCCATCAATATAGCAAATACAGTGATGAAAGAAAGAATACTAGACAATATCAAGCTGTCATCAATATAGCAAATACAGTGATGACAGGAAGAATACTAGACAGTATCAAACTGCCATCAATATAGCAAATACCGTGATGAAAGGAAGAATACTAGACAGTATCAAGCTGCCATCAATATAGCAAATACAGTGATGAAAGAAAGAATACTAGACAATATCAAGCTGTCATCAATATAGCAAATACAGTGATGAAAGGAAGAATACTAGACAATATCAAGCTGTCATCAATATAGCAAATACAGTGATGACAGGAAGAATACTAGACAATATCAAGCTGCCATCAATACAGCGATGACAGGAAGAGTACTAGACAGTATCAAGCTGCCATCAATAAGTTGCCATCAATATAGCATTACAGTGATGACATGTAGAATCATAGACAATATCAAACTGCCATCAATATAGCAAATACAGTGATGACAGGAAGAGTACTAGACAGTATCAAGCTGCCATCAATATAGCAAATACAGTGACAACAGGAAGAGTACTAGACAGTATCAAGCTGCCATCAATATAGCAATACATTAATGAAAGGAAGAATACTAGACAATATCAAGCTGCCATCAATACAGTGATGACAGGAAGAGTATTAGGCAATATCAAGCTGCCATCAATATAGCAAATACCGTGATGACAGGAAGAATACTAGACAATATCAAGCTGCCATCAATATAGCAATACAGTAATGAAAGGAAGAATACTAGACAGTATCAAGCTGCCATCAATATAGCATTACAGTGATGACATGTAGAATCATAGACAATATCAAACTGCCATCAATATAGCAAATACAGTGATGACAGGAAGAGTACTAGACAGTATCAAGCTGCCATCAATATAGCAAATACAATGACAACAGGAAGAGTACTAGACAGTATCAAGCTGCCATCAATATAGCAATACATTAATGAAAGGAAGAATACTAGACAATATCAAGCTGCCATCAATACAGTGATGACAGGAAGAGTATTAGGCAATATCAAGCTGCCATCAATATAGCAAATACCGTGATGACAGGAAGAATACTAGACAATATCAAGCTGCCATCAATATAGCAAATACAGTGATGAAAGGAAGAATACTAGACAGTATCAAGCTGCCATCAATATAGCAATACAGTGGCGACAGGAAGAGTACTAGGTAATATCAGGCTGCCATCAATATAGCAAATACAGTGATGACAGGAAGAGTACAAGACAATATCAAGCTGCCATCAATATAGCAAATACCGTGATGACAGGAAGAATACTAGACAATATCAAGCTGCCATCAATACAGTGATGACAGGAAGAGTATTAGGCAATATCAAGCTGCCATCAATATAGCAAATACCGTGATGACAGGAAGAATACTAGACAATATCAAGCTGCCTTCAGTATAGCAATACAGTAATGAAAGGAAGAATACTAGACAGTATCAAGCTGCCATCAATACAGCAAATACAGTGACAACAGGAAGAGTACTAGACAGTATCAAGCTGCCATCAATATAGCAATACATTAATGAAAGGAAGAATACTAGACAATATCAAGCTGCCATCAATATAGCAAATACAGTGATGAAAGGAAGAATACTAGACAGTATCAAGCTGCCATCAATATAGCAAATACAGTGATGAAAGAAAGAATACTAGACAATATCAAGCTGTCATCAATACAGCAAATACAGTGATGAAAGGAAGAATACTAGACAGTATCAAGCTGTCATCAATATAGCAATACAGTGGCGACAGGAAGAGTACTAGGCAATATCAGGCTGCCATCAATATAGCAAATACAGTGATGACAGGAAGAGTACAAGACAATATCAAGCTGCCATCAATATAGCAAATACCGTGATGACAGGAAGAATACTAGACAATATCAAGCTGCCATCAATACAGTGATGAAAGGAAGAATACTAGACAGTATCAAGCTGCCATCAATATAGCAAATACAGTGATAAAAGAAAGAATACTAGACAATATCAAGTTGTCATCAATACAGCAAATACAGTGATGACAGGAAGAATACTAGACAGTATCAAGCTGCCATCAATATAGCAAATACAGTGATGACAGGAAGAGTACTAGACAGTATCAAGCTGCCATCAAGATAGCAAATACAGTGATGAAAGTAAGAATACTAGACAGTATCAAGCTGCCATCAATATAGCAAATACAGTGATGAAAGGAAGAATACTAGACAGTATCAAGCTGCCATCAATATAGCAAATACAGTGATGACAGGAAGAGTACTAGACAGTATCAAGCTGTCATCAATATAGCAAATACAGTGATGAAAGTAAGAATACTAGACAGTATCAAGCTGCCATCAATATAGCAAATACAGTGATGAAAGGAAGAATACTAGACAGTATCAAGCTGCCATCAATATAGCAAATACAGTGATGACAGGAAGAGTACTAGACAGTATCAAGCTGCCATCAATACAGCAAATACAGTGATGACAGGAAGAATACTAGACATTGTCAAGCTGCCATCAATTTAGGAGTATTAGTAATAGGAGAAGTCACAAATTTATTAAGTTAGCAATGGCATTGGTATTGATATGAATATGTATAATGCTGGCAATAATAAAGTTCTGAACTACACTAAACATGGGCCAGTGGCCACCATTTTCCTCAGTAGTAAAACTGCAGCATTATTAATTGTAATCAGTTATGTGGTGGTTTTCAAGGCAAATATTGGCTACATGTACATTTAAAGTAGCACTCCCTTGTTTTCTCCATGTCATCAAGTGATTGTTTTTATATTCATGACTCATCCGATGGCCTTGACCATTTTCTTACATTCAGCACATGTTAAAGGATGATGTGGCTGTTTTTGATTGGTCATTTTCTGGTCTAATTAAGAAATACAAAAATAAATTCTTTATAATAGAGATCTAGATTGAAATTTTCTAAATTCGTATCTCGGTTCAGTTTATCCATTTTCATAAACTTTTTGCTTATTGTACAGCTTCTGATGGTATGATCATTGCATTAGGGGCCGGCCATTACAATTTGGAGGACATGGGGTTAATGGAAAGGACCAGGATAGTTTTGAGAGCAAACAATTTCAGTTTTCTGATAGCTTAAAAATATTCTTTATTTTTATTAATTCCATTGTATTTGTCATTTTTTTTTCTTTGAAGTAAAAGAGGAAAAAAATCCCAGCTCAAAATAGAAAATTCCACCCCACCCTGCAATTATTTACATGGTTGATCCCTTACGACCTCAATTATTATGATGTTACATGTAATGCAATGAACTCTGAAAGAATGAACATAAAATAAAAAAAACAATAAACTAAAATAAAAATTCTAGAAAACCTTGAAAAGGCTTTATGATCTACCATAAATCAGCAGATTTTATGTTGTAAATAAAACGTGTGATTTTACTGTGTCCTACTGCAAACATTTCACTCTGTGACATGACACTATTCTTGATATATTTTCTGTTGGTCTGTAATCTATTTGTAAATTGATGAACTGTGTGATTTTACTTTACATTTGGTCAATTATAGTAATTTTATCCTCACCATCTAAAAAAAAAGTTTTATGAATTTATAATTTCTATGATTTTGCATTTCAAACCAAATAGAAGCTGTGTTTATTTAGCAACACTGCCTCCATACTTTTGTGTGTTCATCAACAGTGAAAATTGAGGAATAATTTGATAAATTTCTTTAATTGTATGTGTTACATTACTTTAAACTCTAGTACACAAGAGTTTCACTGCTTGCCCATTTTTGTTGTGTTAAATTGTTTTGAAAACTATAAAAGCTGGACATTGCAAATATCGGATATTGGTGATTCACATTTTACCATCCTTTGTATTACTGAAAATGGACTGTTCCATGAAATGGAAATGCACAGAAAGCAGGTTTGTTTACCTTGAAAACTTAATTTAGTTTTAAATGTAAACAAGATACAGTTTTTTGGAACCCCATTGTTTAGATTTGGGTTTTGAAATTATAATTGATGAATGAAATGTGCATTCTTGTGCTTTTTTTATTCTAAAATTGGTATGGGGTACATTCTATCTGGAGGGTAGGAGAGTACAAAATAGTGTGCTTTCTGTATACATGTAATGATGCTTACATGTGGAGATATTATTGTGCTGCGAATATCACAATAAATTGTGCACCAAGAAGATGCATTTTTATAATTGATTTAAGATTACCTTACAGAAGTGAAATACTCCAACCGAAAAAAAGCAGTAATTCCTTACACCTTGTTTATGGATAGGTTTGAATGTATTTACATGTTTCATTCATTTGGAAGCAACACAGGTTTGATTCATTACAATGACTAGTGGATTTTTCCAGTAAATTTTAAATGTGCCCTATTTTTTTTTATGAAGCACCAATACAATAGCTGAAGCAGATAGAGTGCTAAAAATAGCTATGACTGTTGGGAGTTGACCTTTAAGAAGACATTCCAGGTAAGGCAACTCCTTGTGAAATTTCCACATGTAATGTTGAGGTTAACCAGTGTTGTGTGAATTTCAACTGGAAGAATTATTTTAATGCAAGCTAAGGGATTTTTTTTTAATGAGGCACTTCCTATCAAGCTAAGACAACAAACCAGATTACATTGATCTAAGTATGATATCAAGCAAACCAGTAGTACTCTGTGGTGTCACATGGAAGTGACTAGTATGCATTGATGTGACCCTGTATAACACCTTGGAACTGTGAAGTACACATTATCATATAGTACTAGTTACTTTCTGGACAGTCATATACTAATGGCAGGTAATAAGGTTTAAGTCTGGTAAGAAAGTAAAACACTAGTTTTAATTTGCTTTACTCAGTGTTGTAAATACTGGACTAGTCAGTACAGTGTTTTAGTTTGTGATTGTCATCATTACTCTTGAAGTGTCTTCATGTATTTGTGTACTTTTGTATGTTCATTGATAATTGTGTTGATGTGCATAGAACACTGTGTCTCTGTATATGTTTATATGCATTTGCATGTCCATTGATAATCATGCTCATGCACATTCCTCATTGTGTACATGTATACATGTATAAGGTTTAACAGCATATCAGCACATGCTTGGCTATTCAAAAAGTGTAATCAGCAATTGCTTGCTGACCAGTACTATCAGTGGCAAAGGTATGAGCATTACATGATTTATAGGAACATTTTGTTAGACGTTCTCATCGAGCACATACAAATGTACAGGAAAAGAATTCCATATCCTTTGTACAGAATATTTCAAACTTCATCTAAATTGTTCATGTTTTGGGAATTGAAGGTAACTGGGAGGTTGGTCTTAAGGCCCACAATTGGGTTTTAGAAGTTAAAAGTGACTTTGTTAGGTCGATATTAGGACCCCTGATTGGGTGATAACGTCTTTCATGTATTTTGGCATACATGTACTACAATACAGTGGGACCCCGCTATAACACGGTAGTTGGGAGCCATAGAATCCGACCGGGATATGAACCGAACCCTGTTATAAGCAACCATGTACAATACCAACACATTTTTGGATTTAATTGCGGGGGGTGGGGGGTGGGGTACATAAAGACGGGTGCGAAAATTCATGGCACAATTACCATTTTTGATCAATATATATTAAATGAGAAAAACATTTGCTGTGGTAACAGAAATTGCAGATTTAATATATTACTTTATTCAGAGAACCATGCATTGGTACATACACGTGTCTAATTTATTTATACATGTATAATCTATTGCATGAAAAGAGTATCAACACCGTGTACTCACCAGCGAATCTTGTAACATACACTGAATCCATAATACAAATATTTCCATCGAAAATATCCACACAAGGATGTAAAATATTCAATAATTTTGTCACAGATCATTATGTGACTGAATTCAATAAAAGAAAATAATAAAAAAATCTGTAACGGGAGTACGTAATGAATGATGAAATAGTACATGTCCGTAGATTAAATAATGGAAGCTAAAGTGTATTCTTATAATAACTACATGTACATCTCATGATCTTTCTGTCTCTGAATTCAGTCATTGTAAATTTCAGCACATTTTCCCACCCAAGCTGCTAGTCAAAGTCCTTTGAACTTGTCGCCCAGCTATTGCGTCATGTTCTTTTGATGTACTCTAATACAGCAGGCAGAACTGGCTGTATTTTAACCACTGAAATATGTCACTGTTTAGCTCGGCAGTTCACTTTGATGATAAACAATGTACTTAAATTGATTGATTTATACATTCTGGTGAGAATCTTTTATCAACCCCGCATTGGCTATTGCTTAGTTGTGTATGAAATTAAGAGAACATATATCGGAGATTATTAGAGCAATGATTGTATTCAGAATGCATTCAAGACAAACACAAAGTAGACACGATGGATTCATTACTCAGGAATCAGTAATTATAATATTGACACTTATGAGCTGTAATTTTTCAACAATAAACAAAGATCAAAGTTCTCAGTAGGCCCAGCAATTGGTTCGTATTTCCGACGTTTATTTTGGCACAAAACTAGAAGAAATTTTGATAATACATTTTCTACACGTTCTTTTTCGCACTGTTTAGACGAATATGAGAATTATAATTACCGGTAAACTCTTGACTTTTTCATACTTAAAAATTTTTTTTTTTTTTTTGGGGTCTTTGAGAAAAATACCTGTAATAAATTACCCGAAATTTCAGGAGCCATGCCACGACCGGGTTATATCCGAATTCGGGTTATAGCGGGGCGGGTTATAGCGGGGTCCCACTGTACATGTATACTTATATGTCAACACATATGGAAGTTTATTTTGTCATTTAGTTCTAGACTATTTTATTCATGGAACCAAGTTTCAGATCATTTGGTAAAAGGAGCATCCCAGATGAATAAATGATATTAATTGGGTTGGGTGGGGGCGACCAAATGGTCAAAGACATTCACCTTTACAGCTCACTGACATCTCAACTCTTTAAGTATTCATTTTGATCGGTTGCCTTGTTATCTTTGATCACACTCATGAAAGAGTTGGTTAATTTAAGGTAGTTTATGTTACACAATAAAATTTATTAGTGTTTGATGGATCAAGTGGAGCGATTTCACTTGACATACAACTGAGGCCACTAGATATTATGTTGAATTTGCGTTTCTTTTAAAAAAAAATATTTAATTCCACCTTCTTTATTTGATTCAAAAGACATACTTAATGTGACAACTAGCTTTTAATTCCATGCAATAAGACGACAAATACTTCTGCAAGTCAATTGTCAAAACACGGTCGGCACTTCATTAGTTTCTCATACTGTCAATTAGTTTGTGATGAAGTGGCATGACAGAACTGGTTGGAAATGGCTCAGCACAAAGAGTGGTTGTCATGACTTTAAAGAGGTTTTAGACAAACCATTACCTTATCTCACATATCTCTTTTATTTTAGCAAGATCTTTGGATCTCAAAATGGCAATTACTGCACACTGCATTTCAAGAAACCTTGAAATCATGTCGTAAGTACTGTTCCATCTAGTGGGCACATCAGCTATAAGCTTATGATCCAGTAGACCTAGCAATTCAGCCTGGATTCTTAGTTTAGCTGCTGCGGTTGTACTTTGATAGAAGAACCCAACTACTTGGCGAATCCTGCTGAGGAGACGTTCTACACCAAATTCATAATTTTATAATAAGAGGTTTGCTTTTTCTGGAGCAAAACTATGAAATTCCATATCATCGTATATAAAGTCAGCCAAACTATGACAAGTTTTGAACACCGTTTGTTGTCTAAAGACACTTCATGTTGTAAGAAATTGTGCAATATATATATATATATATATATATATATATATATATATATATATATATATATATATATATATATTGTGTGTATGTGTTTATACAAATGGCATTGTAGATGTCCACAAGGAAAATTGATTAGTTGTCCAAATGAGCTTCTTTAAATAAAGTCATTGTATGTATATTATTATTATTATTATTATTATTATTATTATTATTATTATTATTATTATTTTGAGTAGTTGTTGTAGTATTCAACCCATTCACTTGATACAAGTCAAAAGCTAACCACCAAGTCACTGTTCCTTCAGATGTGATAGTTAATTCTGGAAGACAGTGACTTTACAATACTACATCAATATGGAATTTTTTGAAAAGCAAGAAAAAGAATTGTTAGGTGAGAAGTTTTTCTGAATTTGAGAAAGAGGAAAGGCATAGTTGCTGAATACCTGAACTGATTACATGTGCTCAGATGGGTATGTTTCTTAAAAATGGGGCATGTGTTTTCATTGTTTACAATAGTTTCGAGTGCCAGGTTTTAAGTGTAAGGTTCAGACAACATGGGACGAAGAGAAAGCTTGGCAGTAGCTTCCTGTCATCAATATATGGGACAGTGGCTCTTTCCTGGGGTTTTCCCAAGTTCTTCGTCAAGGAGATAGGTATAATGGCTGTCTTGTATAGCTTATCATATGCTGATATTAGTTTTAAACCCTTGACAATAAGAAGGATCTGTTTGATGTCCTGTATTTTAAACTGTTTGCAACATTTGCCCCTGACATTATGCAATTTCCATGTAGACTTACAAATTGACTCCCACTGTAACCCTGTTGTCACATAGTGTACTGGCTGTTTAAGGTGTATATTTGTTATACTGATTATTCCTAATAAAACACACAGACCCAGATCTGTTGGTGCATTATGTGATGGCAGGATTGGATCTGTGAAGTTTGAAGTGGGTCCTGACTTGTAAGCAAGTATATATAAGTATGAACAGTGTTATCTGGAAGTTAGCCAGGTACCAGTTTCAGATGGGACTATATCCTGGTCTGTATTGATTTTTTTGTCTCTTTTTTGATGAACAGGCTAGCACTAACATTTGTCTACACTTTGGCCTGGATCTAGGGCCATTTTCTCTATTACTTTTTTTATCTACCTGTGACCTACCTGTTTTTGTTGTTGAGATAAATTCAGTTTTAATCCCTACACAGACAGAGCAAGGGTGCATTCTTAGCAGGTGAGCATCTTAAAAAAATAAATTCAGTGCATTATAATTATACCTGTCCATTACTGTGATGATTATCTTGTAAATTTCTTAAGTCTTCTGACACTGACTAACCATCTGACTGCCCTTCTGTCCCCCTTCACCACTTCTGAATCATTATTATCCCAATGGGACCGTAATTGGTTAGAGAGTCTGCCTTGGATGCGGGTTTGAATCTCTGTCAAGTCATATAAAAGACTCATAAAAATGGTACCAAGAAATGCCTCAGGTTCAGCATTAAAGGGTCAGCCTGGTGTCAGAGTAATTTGATTGAGTGGGACACCTGCATCATGATGCACCAATTCTATACATGACTTTAAAGTGCCACACTGCAGATATCATAGTGATATGACTGATTTTTTTTAAAAAAGTTGCATTACAAAATCCAAGTGACACACATACATTATCCCAATGCTGGCAAAGAAACTTGGGGATATTTGAAAAAAATGTCTGTGTATATGATATCTTTGTGTTTTATATACTGTAACTGCTTTACCATATCAGCCAGACAATTGAATCTTGCCTCTGTAATATCCCTGTATATAGATTGTGCTAACACTTTTTACATTTGGTGCATTGAAATATAGCAGTATTACAGTATTCCTCTTTCCTGTCATCCATGTATGTATTATCCATGTATGTATTCATTTTTCTTGTAACCTGAATGAATATAGGGCATTGTCTAATAAGCATGCATGTACCTTACATGGGTTTATTCATATTTTTGAGTTAGGACTTTCTCACTGATTTTAGTTTCTGCAAGATAACATGCCCTTCATTAATTAGACAAGGTATGACTTTTAAATGCACATCTTGTTCAGACTTTGGTTATCCAACAGAAATTATATGTTAAGGCTCTTTGTAATGCAGCCGTTACCACCAGCAGTTAAATAACTTTGACATCTCCCATTTAGAAGGTGCTGAGATTTTTATTATTTCAGATATATTTGTCCCAGATATGCTTGTCTCACATGTTTGAGATTTGGCTTTCGTGAGAAATGATCCAAGTGTCGAGACATGTGAGACTTTGATCAGTTTCATACTGAAGAGTTTTTTTCCCTACCTAGGGACTTGGCAATAGGTCATAACATGGACAAACTACCAGTATTGAGATAACTTCCCTGTAACCATACCTATACTTAACATCCTTGGGCACTTACTATCTGGGTCATAAGTAGGAATAAGTGAGATCCCCACCCTATAACCTTATATACACTTAGTGAGCAACCTGTGGTTATGAATATTAATCTGCTTGATGGTTGTTGGAGAAAGTTAGAGGCAGGTACTGGGATTACCAGCTGAAACAAGCATCAATATTTCGCAATTTGTCTTCTTGGATTAAGGTGAATGGTAGAACATTATGTAATTATATTGTCATTCTCAGTGTTTTGATTTTATGTTAAGGTGTTTTAAAGATTTTATGACATGACATGAGATAAAATATTCAAGCGTAAAAAGTTCATTTTTAAATAATAAAATGCTGTTCTTTTATATTAGTTTAAAAGCTGCATTGTTACGTGTGTAATTGGAATAGTTCAGTTTACTGCCTTTAAACATAAGCAAAATTGGTGACCAATTAAGAGAACCAGCATATGGCTGTTAGAGAGTTTCAATTATATGATGTGTTTCCACATGTCTGTTTAATATGAATCATATGTCACCTCTTGTCACTGCTTTTTATCATGGGTATGTGAGAAAGCTTCCTGGTTCTTCCTCCACCAAATATACTGACATATATAGCTGAAAAATGACATTAAATTCACAAAACCAAACATAAAAATATGGATGATTTTTGCATTAAATGTGGCAGGACATTGAAGAAGCCTAAGATAACAACAGCTTGGTGTATCCAAATGATTTTCTGATCTTGCTGACAAAAACTCTTGAAACTGCCGTTATGACTCTTGGGCTTAATATAAATGATTAAAAGAAATTGAAACCAATAATTTAAGTAAAATAAACAAATTATTTATTTTTCCAAGTTACAAAGTGTAAATTTACGTATTGTTAATTAAATCCCAGATAATCCTTACTGTTCTAATAAATGTCTGCACATGCATTCCACTAGTCTTTGTTGTTCTGATTACCAATGATGCATTTCGGGTCTTTAAATGAATTCACAATAATTCTTAAACAGTGTATTAATGAGCACATTGTAATTTCCAATGAATAATACATTTAAAGATGATTCCCTTTAAGATAGGAATAAAGAAATTAAGTTTACTTATCCCATATATAAAAACCAAATACACAACAATAGGACCAGGATTAGGGTCAAAAGTTTATTTTCAGAGCATTCTTCTAAGTTGTCACCAAGATTGGGTATATTACTAACAGTTTAGCAAGCAATAGGTACACCATGAATTCACAAGGAGAAAACTGATATCCTTAACTCAGATCCAAGAAACATGTTTACCTAAAAATAATAATCTTTTTATATAATCAACAATCATAGCTATGTACAAACACGGCACAAGTCAGTTAGGCCCAAACTCCTACTAGGAATTATTGACACAGGTCAGTCACACAATACACAATACATAATTATATTCAGTTTCCTGAAACATGTTCATGCAGTATAGCCAGTTGTCAATTTTTTCACCATGTACACATATGAAATATATCATGACAATCCTATGTTTGCCTCTTCAGCAAAGACATCTTGTTGGTCAATATATATAATAAGACTTAAAAGACAATAAATGTTGATCAAGTTGATTTAGGAACAACATCAAAATTTTAATGACTTAAATGAAGAATGGGGGAAAGATTGAGTTTGAGAATAGTTTTGATTTAAATGGCATTATTTTGGTTATTGTAAATCCTGTACACATTTAGAAATGTTGATAAATGTTGCATTCTTATTTTATATTTATCTCACATTATCATTTTTCTTTTTCATGGATGGATTTCGGTCAATTCTACGTTATGAAGTTCGTTCTCATTCCTGAAAATAGCTTTTGTTTCTTTTAAGAGAACAAGGTTATTGTTGTTTTTATTATAATTAGTAACAAAGTGTACATTCTATTGCGGCATGTAAAGAAAATGTAGAAAAAGATTATAAAGTTTTATCTCTGTCTTATTTTATGAAAATTCTTATCACTACAGAAACTAACAGTTGCCTTGCTAGGCGCTCAGTGTCAGAACTGGATAGACTGGTGTCAGTCAGAATGATGTGACTGGGTGGGACATCATACTACATGTCTGCAGCATGTTGCCCCAGTGCTAGACATCACTTTAAAACTAATACACTGCAGATGTCATGACGAAATGAATGAAAAATTCAAATCACACACGCACACACACACACACACACCCACCCAGACGCACATTACTACAGATCCGTAAACCCTAAGTAGCTTAATTGCTTTGGTTATGTTTCTACAGTATCCATCCCATAATAGGAGTAGGGGGACAAACAAGGAATGTTTGGTCAAAATTAGGCTGTTGGCTTATCATCATAAAACAATATTCGTTTTAAATTTTCCCCAATATTTCTTTTTAATGTAGATAAAGCATCCTTTCAGATGTGTGCATTATT
The DNA here is from genome assembly GCA_030141615.1 of Unio pictorum. NCBI lineage: Eukaryota > Metazoa > Mollusca > Bivalvia > Unionida > Unionidae > Unio > Unio pictorum. The sequence continues at coordinate 2,067,047 of JARLTB010000065.1, read as the reverse complement.
AGGATGAAATGCTATATATAATTTTTTTAAACCATGATTGATTTGATTTAACTTAATTTGGCTTCTTTAAATTTTTTCAGTGGTGCCCAATAGCACTCATCCCATGGCATTTTCTTTAAGTTCCTCAATGGATGGGAGGAGGGTAAAACCGCCCAACAAGAAGAAATTCGAAGAGGAGCTGGAAGAAATAACAAGGCAGATTAAGGAGAAAGAGACACTACATGTAAGTGCTTCTCAAGTAGTCATAAAAGTTTGCCCCACAAAATACCAGTGTATTCAGCTATTTGCAGTAACAGAATGGGAGCACTTGGGAATTTTTCAAATCTGTATCTGACTTTTATTCAACTTTACTGTTTATTGACTAGTATTTCCTTTCTTCAGTCTCTTCATTCGCTGAAGTTTACTCTTGTGTAAGTTATAGAGGTTTGATTTAATTAGAAATTATGCATTTCTGCATGGATTTTCTTTTTGCCATTCAATTTAAATTCAAAAATCTTTCGGAGCTACCATTACAGTTCTGTATGTAGTCCCACACCAGGAGATACTAATAGTCTTGAATAATCAATGCCATGTAGTACTGGTGCACTTGTTTTGCCAGAAGAGCTGGAGGCCAAATTTTCAGGAATATTTCATATAGCAACCCATAGTGACAGTCATTTCTTAATTAATTCTTTGTATGTTCATATAATTTCTTTCATTTTTTCTTTTGATGGGGGTGGCCTCCCAAGGGTTGCTTCGAAAAAAAATATATAACTTTTGAACAGACAATGTTTGTTACCCTAAAATTGAAGATAGGTCTACCTCGAGGTACAGCTGTCAAAATTTTAGAAAACTTCTACTGGGTACCCACTGATAGTAAACTGTTACCTGGATGCCTGATTGAAATTGTATGTGTGCTTTGGTTAGGTTGTCAATGGCATGAACAGCTTGCAAATGTGTAATTTGTTTTGGTGATTGAAGTGTAAGTAAAAGAAATAATCCTCTGTTTATTTTTATCAAGATATGAAGCATATAAACAAACAGCTTAATAAACTTTAAATAAAAGTAGAAAATTAGTTATGCTTCCAAAATTAAAAAGTTATTTATAATAATTGATTTCACAACTAAAAATGTTTCAGATGTACCTGAACTGTTTGTTGAATGTTGATAAAAGTCAGACTCATTTGTTAATCATAAATAGGAGAGGTTCATCTGCAGTTCATAAAGTGGTAAAATCTTCAAATACTTTTCCACCACCATGGTCTAAATTTGTTCTCATTCTTATTGTGGTTCAGGTTCAGTTACCTCTGATTCATTGCCATTGCCAGTAATTTTACCCATGGTCACAACTTTGAACCCCGGCAGAGTCATACCACAATAAGCATCCAAAATGATAGGTCCGTTAAGCAAAAAAAAAACAACTTCAAAATAAAGAACTCCAACTTTTTCGCTTCTTGTGCTAGCAAAATAACCAATGAAAAACAATGTTTTTAAGACGACTAGGCATTAGGTTAATGGAACATTGCTTGGAAGTCGGTGTATTAGGATGTAGTCAGAATATGTGTTTCCTACTCGCATTTGATGCATAAACAGCAAAAAACCTATAAGGGCTAGTTAATGTGCTAATATGTTGGAGAAGTTATTATTTTTATTTATTTTGTTGCTTAACCAACCCATTATTTTTCTATGGAGACAACTCTTTATTCCAAATGCCCACCTTATCCTATTTTTGCACATGTTCACCTGTCTGTGCAGTTCAGACCGGTCTGCCTTAGATCTGAGGCCAAGAAGTCTAAAACCTGGACACAAAGTAGGATTCCTTAACAAATTTTGGGTATATAAAAAAAAATGTATCCAAAAAATTTGGTTTCCCCCTATGTATTTTGTAGTGCAACTAAAGTGTCAAGATTATTTGGTATCATTGTAGAGCCAAATCTGTATACCTTTCTATAATACCACCCACCTTAGTGTATCATGCATGACCTTGTCACTACATAGTTTGGCAGTTGGCTACTACCTTCTGCCCCAGGGGTTAATGTGTTAACTATGCCATCTTGAAAATAAGCCATCCATTTCCTAGGATGTTTGCTGATAAAAGTTGTCCACTTTGTTGGACATTTTGCACAAGAGTGCCATCCTGAAAAAAAGCCACCCAATGGGTTGTATCCTTGTTTGAATTTAAATTTACATGCATGAAAAGTAATGAAATATGGAGACTTGCATCTTGATATAAGAAATACATATTCAACATTTTATGTAAAGATCATGTTCTCTATTGATTTTGCATGGAAAAGTACAGATTTCAAATGTACTATGATTTTATATTCACAGAAACAATCACCCTACCAGCTGATAAATCTTTATTTGAAAATATACTCAACTCAGGCATAAGCAGTCTCAGAAAACAGACTGAACAAAATTTGCTAATGAAAGCAGCCTCTGATTTTACAGTTTCTTGAATATTATATTTTTTTTGTTTACTAAAAAGCTAATGGCTTGATGAGAAAAAATTTCCTGACAAACTTGCTATCATCATAAATGTGGTAAAATTTAATCAATATCTATGAAATCATCTTTTTTACAATACAGCAAATACTTCCCAAACCAGGAGAAACACCAGTCACCGAACTGAGAGACATCCGTGCTGAAAAAGATGCCGCCATAGTGAAAAGAAAAAAGATTGACTCGGACTTGAAACTTCTTAATCAAGAAATAACTAAAAAGGTTACAATTTCTTTTTATTTTTTAGGATTATGAAATCATTTCATGAAGATGTTTTTAATTTGCTCACAAGACTGTAAGGACAAACCAGCTTACAGTGTGGTCTTATGTGCATCGGATGTCATCCATTGTCCGTCTTGTCTGTCATCAATTTTCAACTTATTCTCAAAAACCACTGGACTGATTTTAACCATGTCATAAAATCCAGGCATGAAAACCTTTCAGGCTTATACAACTGATACAGATTTACAATATAAGTTTTAGGATAGAAATGAATAAAACCTGTTTTCTAGCATGAAAAATCTAAGCTCTTGCAAATAAACTACAAGTCCAGTATCATGTTATCACACATGAAACTAACATTAAAAATTGCCAATTGTCGACCTGTGTTATTGAAGTCCAGAAAAAAATTCAGGCCTCTTAAAAAGAAACACAAATTCATACTTTAAGAAAAATGTTTAGTAGTCTGTTAAGGTCACTGGCCATACTCTGACATTTATATGTATATATCATATTTGCATTACGTGAATAAATATAGTCATACTCACACAAATTAAAAAAAATAATTATGAAGCGTAAAGATGATATAATAATTTAATTACTCGAAAATTAAGTATAGAACGATGTTACCTCCCCTTAGATAAGATTTCCCACCTATAGAGGACGCCAACTGGAAATGACTTACATTTATCCCCAGAAGAGAAAGTGCATGCTTCTTGTTGATAAATTATTACCTGGAGCATTGTAAATTGTGCTTCACTGCTCTGGTGGCCTAGTGATTTGAGTGTCCATTTCGGAAGCAGGAGTTTGTGGGTTCAAGCCCTGGAAGAGTCATGCCAAAGACTTACAAAAAATGGTACTAACAGCTACCTCGTTTGACATTCAGCATTAAGAGGTTAGTGTTAGGGCTGGTCGACCTGGTGTCAGGATAATGTGATTGGGTGGGCATGATGTCCCAGTGTTAGAGATTATTATTATTATTATTATTATTATTGTTATTATTATTATTATTATTATTATTATTATTATTATTCACATATAAGTCAATATTTGTTGTTAGTGTATAAAATAATACAATAAAAACGTAAGTGTCATTCAAAAAATTTAATTTAAATCACGTATATGTGGTCTCTGCTTGTCATGGTTGTACTTGATGTTTTTGTTTTATACTGAGAATTGAAATAAGGCGGCATGACACCTTTCATCATGCTTACTTGGCCGGCTATCATCAAGTGTTCCGTAGTGTGATGTCTCTTTGTCATAACGTCATCTCAGGATGACTTAGGTTATTATGTTAAAACCATTTTATATCTAAAACTGCTGACATCCCATCATGCTTACATCCTCTCTTATTTTTCCAAATAAAACGCACCTCATGATTTGAAGAGCAGAGCGAAAGGGACACTTATTTTTCGTTAAGTTGTTACGGCTATTGGATTTAATTTTATTTATTTTTAATTATTGAATCCAAAATTGTCATTTAGGATTTATTATTCATTAAATGGGAAATTTTTCTAGAAAATTCAGTTGACTTGTACTTTACTGATAAACAGTTTTGACCTTGGCTTACAGTGGTCTAGTTCCTGACCTTGCTTTGGACATTGTCAACAGGTCTTCAATTCTATTGGCTAATTTCAAGGATAACTTTTATTTTTAGATATTGGGGATGGTTTTTTCCTTCTGGTTCATTCTGTTACTACGTGACTTGAAGAAAGTACTTTTTCCATGACCTTCCAGACTCACATGATTCCTCTTGTTTACGAGGAAATTACAATATATATAGCTGTGTTTTAGAAGCTAACTTTAGTAGATGTTTGGGCTTATGTTGTGTATTTTCATGTTTGAGTGTTCTGGACTTTATGTCAATTCGTTGGAAAAGAAGAATTATTCTAATTATCTGGAAAAGGACATATGTTTCATAATTTCATTTGGATTATTAAAAACAAGAACTGTACCACGTGACATTGTCAGCCATTTTGGATTACATCATCAAGATTCGAACCTGGAACTATTAGAACATTTATTGATCAGGACTTGAAATTCCATTAGTGGATTATTTTGTGAATTCTATATTTGTTGGATTTGATTCTCTAAAACCGTAAGTTTATTTATTTTATGAAAATAATTGTACTTAATAAATTCATTGTTAAAGTTTTACAAGCTTGTTAGTTTTCACTCTTTCTGTGTTGCTGCTTATTCGAGCCTAAGCACGTAACAAAGTACAGAAGCAGAGGTGATCAAACGGAAAAGTTGAAATTTTTTAAAAATAGATTTAATAAGTTACTAAGTTGAAGAAAAACAACAATAAATACAGCATTGACAACCATGTGGCGAAATCTCAGAATTATTATATATTATCTTTGGGGCGACTTCTCCAGGCTTAGTGAGGTGACTTCTTCGACCACTATGGGGCGACTTCTCCTGACACCTGAGATGAGTTCTCCCAGGGCGAGTTCTCCATGGGGAGACTTCTCTGCTATTCCAACTTTACCATCCCTCGCTCTATTGGACCCAACAGCTTCAATCAACTTTTTATGGTAAACATGGTCTTTCGGAAAAAGAAAGAACCCCTTTGTCCTATTATCGCTCTTTTGGTTACATCCATAAGCAATATACTGCACCATATTTGTTTTAGAAAATTACAATCATCAAGATGTATCACATAGACAGTACAGCCAGTTTATTAGTACAGCTTTAGTGTGTGTGTGTGTGTGTGTGTGTGTGTGTTGTTCTTGTTCTTGATGTTGTGACTTACAGGTCTTGAACTATGCTACACTAAGTGAAGCCGGTAATTTAAGTAAAGTCAACAAGCAATTTATTTCACTACAATACAAAGTGAACAGTTCAAGAGAAACATGATTCTGAATTAAATCCCAAATAATTCTGAATGTCACATTGCAAATTTAAAATTACAGAATGGTCAGAATGAATTCCAATAGCTTTATGGACCTCATGCAACACAATGAATATTTTAATAATTCTTCTCAAATTATATCTGAATGCAAATGTAATCTATGATCACAAATGGATTCCCAAAGACTGACCTAAGACAGGAATGAATTTGTTTATCTAATCCTTATTTATGTACAAAATTTCAGTGTAATTGTAAAGAAGTCTGGACCTAGAATATTCTGAAGAAAATTTTTAAGTATACATTCTCTTTACAATTTACAATCATGGACAAAAGTTAAGCTCGTATGTACACACACACACACACACACACACACACACACACACACACACACACACTGATTACAATAATATCTCCACAGTCTTACAAGAAGATCTAACAGTGACCACTAAGGAATCATGTTCTGGAGATATTGAATTAACCAATGGGAAATGTAGCATTTAAAAGTCTGAAAGGGAATTAAATTATTTGCAAGACATTGATGTTTTTTAGCCGCACTGTTCACCAAATGCAAAGTTATAAGACTTCATCAGATTTGCTGATAGAATTAGTGGTTTTTGTAATAACATAAGTCATCAGAACATTACCCCAAAGCAGGTGCTGTCAGATCTTCATGTAGAACAGTGGAGTCTTCATTTTCACATGAAAAACTTGAGAAAATGTCAAATTTGAAGCAACAGTCATAATTTGTGAAAAAGTTGCCGTCTTAAAATTGTTGTAAAATTTTAAAACTTCTTTTAATAAGTGTAGTGGAGCAGCCATTAATTGCATTGCCACAGAATACAGATCTAAGCAAATTGAAGGTTTTTGCCTTTAATCAATATGTTTCTTGAGTAATTAGAAGGAAATGTTTGGAAATTTTTTGTTATGTCACTTGTGATAATACAGTATTTCTTATTCGTTCATGAACATCACAACATAATATTTTTACAATAAATGGGTAAATATTATGAACATTATGTTGCACTTAGACCTCTGTCTTTGTAGTGTTTGCATTTACAGGGACACATTTCAGTAATTCTAATGATCCCTTTCAAAGCTATCACTCATCTTTACAAGTCAATCACTCACCATTACGAGTCAATCACTCACCATTACGAGTCAATCATCATTATAAGTCAATCACTCGTCATTACGAGTCAATCACTCATCACTGAGAGTCGATCTCTTATCATTATGAGTCAATCGCTCACCATTACGAGTCAATCATCATTATAAGTCAATCACTCGTCATTACGAGTCAATCACTCATCACTGAGAGTCGATCACTCATCATTATGAGTCAATCACTCATTATGAGTCAATCACTCATCATTATGAGTCAATCACTCATTATGAGTGAATCACTTGTCATTATGAGTCAATCACTCGCTATTATGAGTCACTCATCACTGAGAGTCGATCACTCATCATTATGAGTCAATCGCTCATCCTTATGAGTCTGTCACTTGTCATTGTTAGTCAATCACTTGCCATTATGAGTCAATCACTCATCTTTATGAGTCAGTCACTCATCATTATTAGTCAATCACTCACCATTATGAGTCAATCACATATCATTACATGTCAAACCTTTAAAGAGTTAAGTGACACAGAATGCCAAAATTTATTTTTCATCTGGTCAGGCAATGGTACCATTGCCACAGGTATTTTCAAGACTGGAGCCATATTGGTAAATTGTGAAAGCAAAAGGAAGATGCCAGCAGATGTTTCTGTAAGGGTGTAAATTACATTTCACAAGAAAAAGATATTGGCAGCTTACATTCAGAATTAGTACAGTATGCATCTCTGCCAATTTACATCAATTTTCAAAGAATGCATGCTGTTGTAATCTACTTAAAAAGAAGATAGTATTGAGATAACAGCCAAAATCTAGTTGGTGTAATGAACTAGAAATGTTCAGTTAAGCCAATCTGCTATCTTGTTATGGCACGGTTAAATTGTAAGTTTTCTAGAATGGTTTTTTGATCAAAATGGATCATTTAGAAATTGAGACATTTAAAATTCTTTTGTCAAATGCAAGTCATTGACATGTTTCTTATGAAAGATAATTACATATTTATATTAATTTCATGTCTTTACTTGGGAGTGATAGACAATTTATTAGTTAAATCCCAGTCTCAAAAATATTAATAATATGGGGAAAGTGCATTAACGATTGACCAGATAAAAATCATAAAATGCTGATATTCTCTCAACTTTTGAAATATCTGGTTCTTTAGTAATAGCGTATGGTGTGTAGTAAGGAATTGTAGTGTTAAGTATAATGTGGAAATAACTCTTGAGGAAAGGGATGAGTAACTCTTGCAACCAAGGATGAGCGCTTGGGATTTTTTTTCTCCAGGGCCCTGTACTACTACATATATGTACTGGACTGGTGTTTTATTTATTCCCTCTCACCTTCCCTTCCTTCCCCTGATACACATTCATGAAATAGTCGCCTTTGTTTAATCCTTTGCACCATGCAACTGTTTAGTTCAGTCATACTAGTCACACTACCATTTTGTGATGAGGGATCGCTGTATAAGGAATTTCTTTGACCAGTAGCATTCAAATTTTGTTTTGTTCTTTTTCAGATGGGGTTGTTATCAAATACAGAGTCAAATTTGCACTACAAGAATGAGGCCAAAATTGATGATGCCATTAAGTAAGGATGTCATTTATATCAGCTGAATTATCTCAATTTATGACAAGAAAAGTACATAACCCTGATGACATTCCATATTTATATAAAAAAAAAACTTTTAGAAACCTTATGTATTTATAGGGAACAGCAGCACATCAGAAAAATGCTGGTTATGATATGTCACTTCTTAAGATTCTTTTCACTTTTGCCTTGAAATGGGGGTAGGAAATAATTTGTGTGGGTTACTTCTGAATATATTTAAGTACATCTGCTTCTAAGAAAGTTTTATTTAGCTAAATGCCTAGTTGATATTATTTATTATTGAACATTTCACTTGTGCAAGTACAGAAGTGTGGAATTAATTTTTGCATAATGGACCCATAATTTTGCCCTTGCCATGTTTTACTCCAAAATCTGAAACATATCCTGCTTTTGCCAAGGTTCATGTGTCTGTGTGCAGTTCAGACTAGTCTGCGTTAGCTCTCAGGACAAGAAGTCTAAAATCGGAAAACTGGTTAATTGTAGGCCTAAAATCTTGTCTCAAAAATTTGGTTCTTCAACTGTATTTTTTGGAGCAAGAAGAAAGTCTACATTATTATTCGTTAACCACGTCTGTCTACTTCCTGCACTTTAATGTATCATAAATGATGTTCCTGGCTTGCCTCAGCTCATCATTTCCTCCACTTAACCCTACATTGACATGCCTATTGAACTGTTGTCCCAGCAAGTCCTAATTAAAATCCAATCGTATATGCCATTCTGCATAATCTGCATAGTCAGTATTAAACCTTTCATCACTTTGTGGTATCTGATGCCGTTGTTTCAACACACTAATTTTGAGTAAACATAAAAGTCAATGTTTTGGTTGAGGAAATCAATGATAAATTCTGTATTGACAGATATTTTACACAATTTATCCTGTGATAAGTTTAGAGTTCTGCCTCTTACAATTTTGCAGTTTTTATTCTGTAAGAAGCCCAAGGTGTCTGCCTTTTAAATTTCTTGGAAAGTGGATGCGGTTTTGTCATTGATTAAACTTTAAGTTAATGTGAACCAAAATTCTATACAGATGGGTAATCAGGCTCAATAACACAGGCTTCCATTTAAGTTGCATCTTTTCAACTTTGGCCACATAGATGGCAACAATTGGATGTTGCTGGTTATGACCTGTGGACTTTGAAAGAACATAACTTTGTCGATTTTAAAGATATCTTGCTGTGTTTGGTATCAAAATAAAGGTTAGAAATCAGCTTGTTTGAATAATTCAACAAAATGTGCATCATAAGTGATGTTGAAGGTACAAAGCATGGAAATAGGTTGCAACCTTATGATCTATACATGTGGCACAGGTGGGGGTGAGGTTTAATGAGTCAAAAGATAAATACTTAAAGTTTAAAGATAAGATTAAACGACCTTAGTAAATGAGTAAAATAATAGTCTGATGTCACAAATTAATGCTTGAAGCATTATTTATCAATGTTTGAACCAATATATGTCATTTGGAACCTGCAGAAATATGGCAGCTATGATTAAATCGTTGATTAGATTTATATGAAATTGACAAACTTGGCCCTTCAGTTTAATTTTTGTAACTTTTTAAAGACTTAATTGATTAAAATGAATTTTGGGTTGTGGGTTTTATATTAAGAATATCTATTCTTATTTGATTTAATTTATCTTTAATAGTTTGTTAGTTGGTTTTAATTTTTTAAAATTTCTTTATTCCATTACATGCTATGTAATATAATTTTTTTTCCTGGATTTGACATTTTCCAGAAATTCAGTTCAATTTTCCGGAAACAGAACTTTGTATATAATGATGACTTAGTTCCTGACCTTAATTCATGATGTGAAGTAAACTAACAACTGTTAAATTTTTAAAAATTTCTTTCTTAATGTGAGATTCGTTGAGTGAAATCATGGCCATACTTGGAGTATGTAATATTAGACATGTAAATAGCTTCTATGTTGTTCTAAAAATGTGCAGTAATTATTTCTGAACTATTGGTTTTTATAGCGGACTGACCCTTATCTGGGTGTCTGTATTGCTCAGTAACCAGATTTTATAGTGATGTATTGAGAAATAATTTCAGTCGTGCATTAACCCTGGAGATGTTGAGATGTTTTTTGATCTGACCAGTTTGAGTTTAATTTTAAGCTTTTCTTCTTGTTTTTATTTTAAGAGATTATTTTTCCCTGGAAATACTTTTGCTCAAAATGAAATCTTGGACAAAGACAGTTATCAAAATTTACAGAATTCAAACACTGGAATATTATTTTCTGTGGTTCAACAAAGAACTGTAGACAGACACATCAGTACTACACTGACTACAGTATGCGTCATCACCTTCCATTTTTAATTTTTTGGGGACTCTAACTCAAGAGTCATTGAAACAATTTATTGCTAGGACTTTTATTTTTAAATTTTTGGATTATTCTTCGATTTATTTTTGGATTTGATTTGTAAAACCATATGTTCTTTTCTCATTTTTACCTTGGTTTTCTAAGGAAATAAATAATTTGTTAAATTGTACAAATCTTGTTATCTTCACTTTTTTCTTGTTACTGTTTAAAAGAGCCTAACCCGTATCATTATCACAAATTTGATTTTGGCCCAATTCCCACAAAATTTTATGGAGTTAGGACCTTGACTTCAAAATTTACCCTTTTATTTCAATTTTGCTTAAGAACTTTTTTGAGGGTTACAAAAGGTTTGATTTGTATCAGTTTCTTGTTGAATGTTTAGTTTTGATTTCTCATTGATGTAAAACATTCCCCAGTAATTACAACATATTGGCAGGGCATCCATGGCATTGTGGTTGAAATAAAAGCTGTATGGACTTAAAATTTTAAACTTTGAATTCATTTTTGATCTGCTGCTACATATCCCTTTACAGCATAATATAGTAAACATGGTTTGTTTTAGAAGCTTAAATTAGCAGTAACCTCTGTATTTGTATAACTTATGAAATACAGTTCTGATTTTCAAGATGGTTCAGTGCTGGATTATTGAACTAAAAGGCTGCAGTTTAGAATCCAACCATTGGATTAGTCCGGGTTTGGGAATTTATTGTGCCCCTGGGCAAGGCACTTTACCCCAGTTAGCTTATCTTCCATGTATTACTGTGCCATAAAGCAGTGAAGCAAACCAGTCTGAGATTTTGATTTGCTGTAAAACACAAAACCAAACCAGTCTGAGATATTGATTTGCTGTAAAACACAAAACCAAACCAGTCAGACATATTGATTTGCTGTAAAACACAAAACCAAACCAGTCTGATATTTAAGGTAAAAGCATGAAAATCTTACAGCATTTAAATTCTAAATTGGTGAAAAATAAGGGTCCTACCCAGCTGTGGTCTGATTTCTTAAAAAGTCATATGGAATTAAAAACAATGAGATCACTCATGCTTTAGGAAACTTGTTTTTTTTTCTTTACCTAATGTTTTTTTCCTTTTTAGGAAGCTAGAATGGCAGTTGAAAGTTCAAAATTTCAAACTGTCAGAAGAAAAAAAAGTTGTAGCTGAAATAGACAAGCTGAAAAGATCAAAGAAACATTTGACGTAAGTTATTAAACATTTGACTCACATTGTGAAATGTAGCCCCATTATGTTACATATCAGTTACCGTGGCTGTTTAGTGCTTTCTTACACTACTCTGACCATTGCTATTTAGTGTTAAACCTTTTCACTGTATGTAAGTAAATGAAAAATGAATCAAATTGAATTATGTATTTCCAAGATTTAAATGATGTTTTTGAATGGTTTGCAATGTACAAGACGACTACCTGCTCACATATCATGCTCACATCAAAAACAAGAAATTAATGTATATTCAGTTGAAAAAAGTCTTATTAACACAAGAAGAATCTTTTGATATAAAATTTTTAAACAAAGATACTCAATGAAGATATTAATTTAGTCACCATCTCAGTGTATCCCCTAGGGGTCCAAGACTGAGAGTAAAAAGTCTCATTGGTGTCAAAACTGGGGGTCAGACTGAGTAAAGAACAAATGTTGATATCATAACTGGGGGTTAAATTGTGGGGTCTCTGAAGTGCAAATGAGGGTAAAGGGAAACACTGCCATCTGGAAAGGACACCCGTCTTATAAGGCCACTTTACATTTGCAGAAGAGGTGGACCACTGTAGTATATAATACATTCCAATTTCAAACTAGTTGTTTATTGTTTGGAAATATTTTACATATAAAGAAAGGAATATTCCAACACCTTTTATGTACAAATTTTCATTTCAAAATATGTTAAATTTGCAGAATAAAAATCCCTTCTTTTTTGTTGGATAAAAAGAAAAAGAAAATGAGGACGTTAAGAATTGCTGATCTCAAAAGAAGCATTCCTTCAAGATTTGATGCCTAGAACTTGCATTTGACCTATTTGTGACACATAAATTCCTTCCACTGCATTTTTATTTTGTAAGTTGATTTCGGTTACATCATCAGTCTTAATTATCTACAGGTAATTTCCTATTTAATGCGCTGTCCATACAAAATTTACTATATGTGCCAGTGATCGACATTTGCTACACTACTGTTAACACGATATCATTCAAAATTATCACAACTATGTAAAGTCATTATACTTTTTTACTTGAAAGTCAGGTCTTCGTCTTATACTCCGAATTGACTTATATATGGATTGTGTCATTGAAAGTTTAAATAAGTTATGTTTTTAACTACAGGTAATAAAATGAACTACAACATGGATGTGCTTTCAATTATAATTAAACAAGCATGGACTGTTTATTCAGCAATGTCAATTGATAACAGAATATAGCAGTGATTTGTTCGGAAGTTAAATCACAAGCATGTTAGCATCGGTAATGCAATTTCACGATTGCCGGTAATATGGAAAATCATACAACGATACCATTACTAGTGTAAAATACGAAGCCAAGATATTGACCTGGCCTTGTCTTATACTCCGAATCGCCTTGTATATGTACGGATGGAAAATTTACAAAATTGGTGAATTCAACTTATACTCCGAATAAACGTATAGACCGGAAAATACGGTAATTGGACTAATGTTAGATTGTTTTGAGATTATCTTTTGAAGTTTATGATTGTTTTGAGATTACCTTTTGAGGTTTATGTTAGAGTTAGTTATTAATTCATTGAATTAACCTCGATCATTTGTCAGGGTCTATTTGATTACCAATCAAATTATAACTAATTAGACAAAACTGTTGAAAATATGGCAACTGGCAAAGCCATTAAGGCAAGTGTGCAAGCTTTAATTGTTTTTTTTTAATCCCCATGTCTGTCTCAGTGTCTGTGTATATTTCTTACAAACTACTGTACAAGTGGTTCCTTTTATTCAACACGACGAGAAATCTTAAATATCAATTTGCTTCATGAATGACAAATAATGCCATCTCTGGTCTTATGACTGTCTAAAAAGCATGTGACTCTTGAGATTTCAGTTTTAAATGTTGAGAAGAGTTGTACAATTTTTTTTAAAATTTGAAATTTAGTGAGAACCCTGAACTTTCATTCATTGTCATATTTTCCAGAAAATAGTAAGAATGACAACAATCACGACTAGAACTACTGCTATAAAAACATAAATGTTATATTCAAATAGAACTGAAGGAATTGGCCAACCCCCAATGCACATTTATTACCTCAGTACCTCATGAGGTATGAAGCAAAAATTTAGCATAATGGAAAGCTGACCATATAATCCAGGACTTCAATTGTTTAACCTTGTCTTGAACTCTTTTTGGAAGAAAGTTACACAATCAAATTTGGAATCACCATTGGTAATACCAATCGACGAATTATGTCCATTTTCATAAAAGTTGTTGTTGTTGTGGGGTTTAACGCAATTATTCAGCACACGATAGGCTATACATGGCGGCCAGTATTAATGATGGAGGAAGAAGCCGGGGAAAACCCCAGAAAGAACCACTGACCTACAAGAAGCTACTGGCAAGCTTTCTCACATATCCACATTGGCCGAATATGAGACTCGAACCCATGCAGACAGGTGAGATGGCAGTGATCCGTAACGGATAGCGCTTTAGAACACTCGGCCACTCGGGGCACCATTTTCACAAGAGTGTATTTGTCATAAAAATTTACTTTTTTAAGCTGGTATTGGAAATGTCTTAAATATATGTAACACACTATAAGCATACTCCATTATCACTGACTGATCTCAGGACTATGTTAACACACACTATAAGCATACTCCATTATCACTGACTGATCTCAGGACTATGTTAACACACACTATAAGCATACTCCATTATCACTGACTGATCTCAGGACTATGTTAACACACACTATAAGCATACTCCATTATCACTGACTGATCTCAGGACTATGTTAACACACACTATAAGCATACTCCATTATCACTGACTGATCTCAGGACTATGTTAACACACACTATAAGCATACTCCATTATCACTGACTGATCTCAGGACTATGTTAACACACACTATAAGCATACTCCATTATCACTGACTGATCTCATGACTATGTTAACACACACTATAAGCATACTCCATTATCACTGACTGATCTCAGGACTATGTTAACACACACTATAAGCATACTCCATTATCACTGACTGATCTCAGGACTATGTTAACACACACTATAAGCATACTCCATTATCACTGACTGATCTCAGGACTATGTTAACACACACTATAAGCATACTCCATTATCACTGACTGATCTCATGACTATGTTAACACACACTATAAGCATACTCCATTATCACTGACTGATCTCAGGACTATGTTAACACACACTATAAGCATACTCCATTATCACTGACTGATCTCAGGACTATGTTAACACACACTATAAGCATACTCCATTATCACTGACTGATCTCAGGACTATGTTAACACACACTATACGCATACTCCATTATCACTGACTGATCTCAGGACTATGTTAACACACACTATAAGCATACTCCATTATCACTGACTGATCTCAGGACTATGTTAACACACACTATAAGCATACTCCATTATCACTGACTGATCTCAGGACTATGTTAAAGACCATCTTTGTATCAAAGTTTGTCCATTTACAATTGTATTAGGCAGTAAAGAAATAATCGATAATTTAAATAATAACTATCCTTGGTTTTGTTAACAAAATGATTTGAGTAATAGTGCTTTGAATCTGGTAACAGGATGTTTATTAAAGAGATTAATTTTGTATAAGGATATCAAGAAACATAAAAATTTAGTACAGTAGCACTAAGATAATTGTGCTATTTAATTAATTAATAATTGTAATTGTAGGTGTTTAAGAGCATAGCTTGCTTCAGTAGAAGACCCTGATGGTGTACATGCGGTCAAATAGTGACCAGTTTACTGAAATAATTGTGTTTTGTATTTTATATAGGGAGTAATCTCCAAGAAACATTGCCACTTATTATGAACTGGCCAGTAAACTTTAATAAAATGGCTTAGATATTCTCATTGAAAGCAATAATGTGTAGCAGCTTGTTCTTTAACATGCACTTTAACTTAAACAAATTATGTCAATTGACTTATATGCGAATTAGGCTAATTGTCTTATACTTAGCAGTTCCCCAGCCTAATCACTGTGAACAGACCTCAATCTAATTAACACTGTGAATATTACTATGGGCTAATATAGTTATAAGGATCCCATCTAAACCAGCATTGTGTACGTTATAAAGGACGTGTATGTTTAACATTACCCAACCCAATTACCACTATGGACATTTTAATTGACTGTTACAGTTAGCAGAACCCCACCCAAATGATCACTATGGACATTATCATTATAATTATACTGTTACAGTTAGCAGGACCCCAATGAATCGTAACTATAGACATTATAATGGACTGTTACAGTTAGCAGGACTACAACAAAATCATCACTATGGACATTATCATGGAGTGTTACAGCAGGCTCGCACCTAGGGGGGGACAACCATGGCACTTGGCAGGGGCCCGAGCTAGATAGGGGCCCGCGTTTTAAAATATATGCACATATTTGAAACACGAAAGGGGCCCGAACTCTGTCAGCTGCATGGGGCCCAGAATTTCCTAGGTGCGGGCCTGGTTACAGTTAGCAGGACCCCAACAAAATCATAACTATAGACATTATAATGGACTGTTACAGTTAGCAGGACTCCAACCAAATCATTACTATGGACATTATAATGGAGTGTTACAGTTAGCAGAACCCCACCCAAATCATTACTGTGGACTTTATAATGGACTTTTACAGTTAGCAGGACCCCATCCAAATCATCACTGTGGACATTATAATGGACTGTTCAAGTTGGCAGGACCCCATCCAAATCATCACTATGGACATTATAATGGACTGTTAAAGTTGGCAGGACTCCAACCAAATCATTACAATAGACATTTTAATAAACTGTTACAGTTAGCAGGACTCCAAGAAAACCATTACTATGGACATTATAAATAACTTTAATTTGCGGGACCACAACAAACACAATCTTGTCAGTACCTCAACTTATCACTGAGACCTCACAGAGGACTATTATTGTTAGCAGGTCCTCATCCTAATCAGCATTACGGACATTAAAAAGGATTGTGACCCAATGCACCTAGTTACCCATATAGCTCACAGTAGAAAGGACATGTATTATTCTTATTTTGAATCCCAGCCAGAAACTTGCTTAAAGTTATCATCTTCCTAAATGGAATAAAAATGGTGTGTCAATTAAATGACATAATGCAATTGGTTTGTTGCTGATAAAAGTCATTTTGACCCATCTTCAGTGTAGGGAATGCTTAAATAACATATTTGCAAGAATTTAAACATTACTGTTATTTGTGTATGAATAGATTAAAATATCAATATATCTGTAATCATTTAAATAAATGTGCCAAAAATGTTATTTCCTCTTTTTGGACAGAATCGTAAAATTGTACATGAATTAAAATAATGTTCTCTATGGTAAATCTACATATAATTTTCCAAAAGGTAAATCAACCAGAACAGTTGCCTAGTGGTTAGAGCTGTTGATGTACAAGTTTTGCAGTTTAAGAGAAGGTTGTAAAGGTGATAACAATTTAAGTAGGTCTTGATAACCATGACAGTCATAACTAGATTTTGATAATCACAAAATATTAAACTTGACTTGGATAAGCATGTATAATTGACTAGGTTATTAATGGCATTAAAACTCAACTAGTTTGTAATGGTCATGAAAAGTCAACTAGGTTGTTAGGGTCATAACAAGTCAATTAGTTTCTTATGGTCACGAAAAGTCAACTAGGTTGTAATGGTCACGAAAAGTCAACTAGGTTGTTAGGGTCATAACAAGTCAATTAGTTTCTTATGGGCATAAAAAGTCAACTAGGTTGTAATGGTCATGAAAAGTCAACTAGCTTGTTATGGTCATAACAAGTCAGTTAGTTTCTTATGGTAATGAAAAGTCAACTAGGTTGTAATGGTCATGAAAAGTCAACTAGGTTGTTATGGTCATAACAAGTCAATTAGTTTGTTATGGTCATAACAAGTCAGTTTGTTATGGTCATGAAAAGTCAACTAGGTTGTAATGGGCATGAAAAGTCAACTAGGTTGTACTGGGCATGAAAAGTCAACTAGGTTGTAATGGACATGCAAAGTCAGTCAACTAGGTTGTACTGGGCATGAAAAGTCAACTAGGTTGTACTGGGTATGAAAAGTCAACTAGGTTGTAATGGACATGCAAAGTCATGTAGGTTGTAATGGGCATGACAAGCTAACTAGGTTGTTATGGTTTTGAAAAGTTAACTAAACTAGGTTGTTAATATTGTGAAAAGTTAACAATGATGTAATGGTTATGAAAAGTTAACTATGATGTTATGGTTGTGAAAAGCTAACTAGGTTGTTAATATTGTGAAAAGTTAGCTATGATGTTATGGTCATGAAAAGTTAACTAGGTTGTTATGGTTGTGAAAAGTTAACTAGGTTGTTATGGTTGTTGAAAGTTAACTAGGATGTTATGATTGTGAACAGTTAACTAGGATGTTATGGTTGTGAAAAGTTAACTAGGATGTTATGGTTGTGAAAAGCTAACTAGGTTTTATGTTCATGAAAATTCAAAAAAGTTTGTTATGGTTGCAAAAAGTTAAAAAGGTTGTTATGGCCATGAAAAGTTAACTAGGTTGTTATTGTCATTAAAATTCAACTGGTTTTTTTATGGTTGTGAAAAAAAGTCAGCTAGGTTGTTGTTGTCATGAAAAGTTAAATAGATTTAGGTAATCACAAAATTTAACTAGGTTCTGATAATAATGAAAAGTTAACTAGGCTCTTATGGTCATGAAAAATATTATATAACTGGTTTTGATTGTCATAAAAAATGTACAACATAACAAAATCACTATTATTCAGTAAGTTGGAAACATTGCTCTTTCCTACAGTTTGTAGAATTTGGATTTGATAAAATCTTTGTTGCCTTATCATTACTTAGCATATATTACCTTATATTTATGGCTTGAATTTTGCCATTTATGTTTGAAACTGAGACTTTATCCTTACAGTATAAATACACTTCAAATTTGTATGAACTTGAATTAGAGTAAGAATTTTGTCCCCTTTCAGGCAATACTTTGCTCAGAAGAAAGAAATTGATGAGATGAGAGATCGTCAAAGAAGAATGAGAGAAGAGCGAGAGGTAAACATTCTATGTTTATCGTCAGGTCCTCAAATAATTTGTTGGAATATTTGATGTGTGTCGTCATGTCCTCAAATCATTTGTTGGAATATTGTATGTGTGTTATCATGTCCTCAAGTCATTTGTTGGAATATTGTCAGTTATCATGTCCTCAAATCATTTGTTGGAATATTTTAAATGTGTTATCATTTCCTCCAATCATTTGTTGGGATTTTGTGTGTTTAATCATTTCCTCATATCATTTGTTGGAATATTGTGTGCATGTTGTCATGTCATCAAATCATTTTTGGAATATTCTTTTATATTTCATCATGTCCTTCAATTCTAATTTTTGGAATAATTTATAGATAATTTAGAGCTTGTGATATGCTCTTGTATGTGCATAAACATTATTGAATCAATGCATTTTCATCAGTGTTGCTCACATTTTAGTTGAAAATTTGCAATTATAGTTAGTAATAGCAGTTTTGCATACAGTTTAGTGTTCAGAATGTATTGTCAATTTCTAGTTGTAAGAATTCAGTTGCTAAAATCTCAGAAATGACAAATAGAAAGATGAATTTTTTAATATTTTTTAAAATGCAAAAATCTCATTTGTTTTCAGTATTACTTCAAAAACTTGTCAAATTTGAAAAGTAAAGAAGAGGATGTCAAGAAATCCAAATTTGACAGGAAAGAAAAGGCACTAACATTAAAGAAAGGTACAAAAGTTGAAACATGTTTGTATTCAAAAGAAAACCAGATCTTTAAACAAGACAAAGTTGTGTAATTTATTTCTCTTTCTATCATGACTGTTCATATGATTTTGTTCATGCATAATTTCTTTCACACAAATATATTTAGAACTAACGCAAACAAACTGCCAACCAAGCAACCTATCCTTGTAGTTGTTTATATGACAGTTTAAACGGACAGTCTGCTTTTAACACCTGCCACCTTTCTGCAGTTTTAAAATGTATTATAAACTTGATTTACATGCAATGTAGGAGGAGAAGCAATAACCACTTCTAAGGAGTGTGGAAAGAGAATCAATAACCACTTCCAAGGAGTGTAGCAGGAGAGGCACAAACCTCTTCCAAGGAGTGTAGAAGGAGAAGCAGTAGCCTCTTCAAAGTGTAGTAGAAGTAATAACCTCTTCCAAAGCATGTAGAATGAAAAGCGATAACCTCTTCCAAGGTGTGTAGAAGGAGAAGTAGTAATGTCTTCCAAGCCATGTAGAAAGAGAAGTAATAACCTCTTCCAAGGAGTGTAGAAAGAGAAGTAATAATCTCTTCCAAGGAGTGTAGGAGAAGCAGCAGCCAGCTTTTTAATCACTTATTTTTTGTATTTACATTTGAAAGTTATATGACAACTATTCAATATATTATTCTTATCAGCAATGTTTTTTGTGTCTTTATACTTGATTGTAGTGATGGGAATCGGTCAGAAATTCATAATCAATAATCGGTTCCCCTTAACAAACTGATAATCGGTTACTAAGAGCAAATTTTAATTTTGTTAAACAGTTATATCTTTGATCAAGAGTTCAATATGTTTATAAATGTACAGGAGTAATCTCTTTTAATGACATGTATACTTTAACTTGACAATAATATTACATTGTGTGTTACTTTTCTTCTTCAACTTTGTTAAATGAACGCAACGTTTATGGCTGATCATTCATATGTAACTGAAATACTGCTACAATGCCACGAAATTCTTTCGTTCACATGTGATGTGTCCATAATTTAAAGTACAGGACATGTTTTTCTTGTTTGTCATTGTTTATAAATACTACAAAAGATGTTGCAATTTAATTGAAACAAAGCAACAATTTAACAACTTGACCATGTAATAATGACTATATGTTTCTAATTATGAATCATAATTTTTCATATTTGTAGTTGTGAAGTGAATTAATAAATTTTAGGTCAACTTTAGTGGCTGGGAGTTTTACTAACCTTTGTGCTTTGCATACACCTAATAAGTAGTCTCCCTTTACACACAATAGATTATGGAGTTCACAATCGATTATCTTATTGGTTTGCTCAACTAACTGATGATCCATTATAATCGATAATTGGAGCAACACTACTTGATTGGTTGTTCAGAGATGGAAACATATCAAGAATGGAAAGGCAGTAAGAGAATAAGGTGCTTTTATTAGATAATTGGTCATGATCATCAGGAGTCCATTTTCTCTTTTACACGTTACTTTTCTACACACACATTTTATATATTGTTGCTAACAAGACATGTAGCCATGTTTGTGTCTACTTTCTGTATGTGCCTTATTTTCACATATATCCATATTTGTCAGTATTCTGTTTATGTTGACAGTTTTGTTTATGTTGACAGTATTTTGTTTATGTTGACAGTATTCTGTTTATGTTTACTGTATTATGTTTGTGTTGACTGTATTCTATTTTTGTTTCTGTTTACTATGTTATGACTGTGTTGTGTTTATGTTTGTATTATTCAGTATGTTTACAGCATTTTATGTTGACATTCTGTTTACATTATACTGTTTATATTGATATTCTGTTTATGTTGACAGTATTCTGGTTTATGTTGACAGAAATAGATGAGCTGTATGAAAAAAAGAGGAAAATGATAGCAGACTTCAGAAAGGAAGAGACAGAATATTACAGACAGAAGCAGGGTCTTAGAATTCGACAGAGGCGTGAGCGAGAGGAAGAGAGAAAAGCATTGGAAGAAGCCTTCCAGAAGGAAATGCAAGTTATAAATACCTGTTGTATGCGCTAATTTCGGAATGTACAGATTAGATATTTATGTTGACTATCAGCTAATGTAGGAATGCACAATTGCATTAACTGTATGGGATATTGTAGGTATGTACCGAGCAGATTTTTGCATTGACTCTCAGGTCTAAGATAGGAATGCACAGCTGAGATATTTGCGTAAACTATTGATTTATGTTGGATGCAGAGGCAAGACTTTTGTGGAACCGCTCCGGTGGCCTAGTGGTAGAGTATCCAGAACGGTAGCGGGAGGTGATGGGTTCGATCCCTGACCGGGTCATACCAAAGTCTTACAAAAATGATACTAACAGCTGCCTTGCTTGACGCTGAGCATTAAGAGGTTAGTGTTTGGACTGGTCAGCCTGGTGAGAGGATAATGTGACTGGGTGGGACATCATGCTACATGTCTGAGGCATGATGCCCAGTGCTAGACATCACTGTAAACTGCCTCATTGCAGACATCGTAGCGATATGACTGAAAAATTGTTAAAGCTACGTTAAAAATCCTAATCAAACAAACAAACAATCAAGACTTTTGTGGACTAATGTATGAATGCACAAGATCTGATATTTTGGTTGTTAGCATTACAGTGGCATTTTTTTAATTAATGTTATGACCTTTCAGCTTGTTAGAATTTTAAAAAAAATATATATAAATATTTGCCTTATTCCCTTCTTATATGCTGTTTCAAGGAACTGTCATTAGATTCATTAGATCAAATAAAAACATAAAGTTCATGACAGTAAAATGAGAAAAGGAAAATTCATAAGAGAAAACTAACACCAAATGGCATTGTAAAACAAATAATATTTGTATTTTAGAAGGAGAATTCTTAGGAATATTTGTTCTTTTTAGTGAAGAATACCAAGCTCAGAAAGAACCATTTGAAGATGAGAAGAATCTATGCAACACACTGATCAATTATCTGCAGAGATTTTCGACTGGAACAGCAGATGATTGTCTTATAAGTCCACGTGATGAGACAACTCCAGAGTCATCACTGCCTAATTGTAGTGTATTCGTTTTTATATAAAGCACTGCCTAATTGTAGTGTATTCGTTTTTACATAAAGCACTGCCTAATTGTAATATATTTATTTTTACATAAAGCACTGCCTAATTGTAATGTATTCATTTGTACATAAACATGGCCTAATTGTAGTGTATTCATTTTTACATAAAGCACTGCCTAATTGTAGTGTATTCGTTTTTACATAAAGCACTGCCTAATTGTAGTGTATTCGTTTTTACATAAAGCACTGCCTAATTGTAATGTATTCATTTTTACATAAAACACAGCCTAATTGTAGTGTATTCATTTTTACATAAAGCACTGCCTAATTGTAGTGTATTCATTTTTACATAAAGCACAGTCTAATTGTAGTGTATTCATTTTTACATAAAGCACTGCCTAATTGTAGTGTATTCGTTTTTACATAAAGCACTGCCTAATTGTAGTGTATTCATTTTTACATAAAACACAGCCTAATTGTAGTGTATTCGTTTTTATATAAAGCACAGCCTAATTGTAGTGTATTCATTTTTACATAAAGCACTGCCAAATTGTAGTGTATTCGTTTTTATATAAAACACAGTCTATTGTAGTGTATTCATTTTTACATAAAGCAGTCTAATTTTAGTGTAATTATTTTTTTCATAAAGCACTTCCAAATTGTAGTGTATTCATTTTTACATAAAACAGTCTAATTGAAGTGTATTATTTTTTTTACATGAAGCACTGTCTAATTGTAGTGTATTCATTTTTTTATAAAGCAGTCTAATTGTAGTGTATTGGTTTTTACATAAAGCATTGTCTAATTGTAGTGTATTCATTTTGAGATAAAGCACTTCCTAATTGTAGTGTATTCGTTCTTACAAAAAGCAGTCTAATTGTAGTGTTCGTTTTTACATACAAGCACAGCCTAATTGTAGTGTATTCGTTTTTATATAAAGCACAGCCTAATTGTAGTGTATTTGTTTTACATAAAACACTGCCTAATTGTAGTGTATTCATTTTTATATAAAGCACAGCCTAATTGTAGTGTGTTCGTTTTTACATAAAGCACAGCCTAATTGTAGTGTATTTGTTTTTACATAAAACACTGCCTAATTGTAGTGTATTCAATTTTAGATAAAGCACAGTCTAATTGTGGTGTATTCGTTTAAACATAAAGCACGGTCTAAATGTAGCGTATTAGTTTTTAAATAAATCACGGTCTAATTGTAGTATATTCCTTTCAACATAAAGCATGGTCTAATTGTAGTGTATTAGTTTTTACATTAAACTGCATAATTGTAGTGTTAGTTTTACATAAAGCACTAACTAATTGTAGTTTTTCCCAACTACAAACTGCATACAATCTACCATCATAGATCTCCATCAGATATGAACCTGCAAATTCATAAAAGCATTGAGAAAGTGCTTGAGCATGAGAATTTGTTTTAACCAATCACAAATGATCTAACTTTTGAATGATCATATCTGATTGATCTCAAGTTTAGAGATTTATTATATTTAGCCCTGGATCTGTATATCACTTTGACAATACTGTAACATCTGATATATGAAGTACGTGTCACTGGAACATTTGATACATGTGTATGTCACTATGACAATACTGTAACATCTGATATATGAAGTATGTCACACTGGAACACTTGATACATGGGTATGTCACTATGACAATACTGTAACATCTGATATATGAAGTATGTCACACTGGAACATTTGATACATAGGTGTGTCACTATGACAATACTGTAACATCTGATATATGAAGTATGTCACACTGGAACACTTGATACATGGGTATATCACTTTGACAATACTGTTAACATCTGATATATGAAGTACGTGTCACTGGAACATTTGATACATAGGTGTGTCACTATGACAATACTGTAAGATCTGATATATGAAGTATGTCACACTGGAACACTTGATACATGGGTATGTCACTATGACTATACTGTAACATCTGATATATGAAGTATGTCACACTGGAACACTTGACAATACTGTAACATCTGATATATGAAGTATGTCACACTGGAACATTTGATACATAGGTGTGTCACTATGACAATACTGTAACATCTGATATATGAAGTATGTCACACTGGAACATTTTGATAGGTGTGTCACTATGACAATACTGTAACATCTGATGTATGAAGTATGTCACACTGGAACACCTGATACATGGGTATGTCACTATGACAATACTGTAACATCTGATACATATGGTATAGAAGAAGACTGAGATAACACTGATAAATGGGATACATTAAAAACACTGCAGCATCTGATACACAGAGTACATTAATCCAAAGACTTTAAACTTATGTAATAAATAAAATCACCGTATGAAATTTATTCAAATCTCTGAAGAATATGATAAAACGGCATGTAAAATCACTCAATTGATGTAATAAATTTCATATTGTCGTGTATAAAATTGAAAAACAATATAAATATATTTTCAGTGGCAGGACCTGCTCAAGAACTGGAGGACGGCAAGTATGTATTGTTGAAGAAAAACGAAGCTTGTGAATCATATTCAGGATCCATCAAACGTCCCAATCGTCGCAGCCGAAAAGGGAGAAAAGTTTCTGTGGTACATTTTTCGTTTTGTGCTTGAATTGATCCAAAACAGTTTTGGTACTACTGCCTCGACCAGAATAAAGATGGTGAAACATATTTATCACTGTGTTGCTGGCAGTTGCAGTAATATCATTGTTGTTTTTGTTGTCAAAGTAGTAGTTGTTGTTATAGGGTTTGATGCCATTTTTCAGCACATGATTGGCTATATATGGCAGCCAGTATAAATGGTGAAGAGCCTGTGAAAAATCCAAGTATGAACCATCAACCCATGAGAAGCTACTGGCAAGCTTTCTCACATACCCACATTGGCCGAACCCAAGACTCCAACCCACATAGACAGAGGTGGGATGGCTATGATCTGTAACGGTGAGCGCTTTAGACCACTTAGCCACTTGGTATGTTGTAAAGTTTTGTCAGTGTTTTGTGTTGAAGTTTTGCATTTTGTTTTAAAATTTTGCTATTTTGTGTTAAATGTTTGTGCATTGTTTTCTAGTTCTGTGTTAGAAAAAGGGAGGTAATTGCGTGTCTTAATTTATCAGGAAAATTTAATTAAAAAAAGAACTGGTACTGAAAATTAAACTTTGAATAGATGGTTCCTTGCAGTAGCTTTTCCTTTCATGTCACACTGCTCTTCCTAGATCTTTCAAAATATGTGTTGTAAACCTTCAATTTTAATTCAGTATATGCATTAGTTTTATTAATTTTATCTGTGCCTTAATAATTTCATTCTTAATTTCGAAAATTCAATATCCTTAACATTATTTGCACTCTGATTTTGAACATTTTGTGAAATGTTTTGAAACAGCAATGGAAAGAATTTTTAGACATGAAATACGATTTGTTGAAAATGAAATTGTAGAGAAGAATCATAATAGATTCATCACATGATCTTGTTGCTCTTAAATGAAAATGATGCCACTCATACATTCAAATGTGTTATCACTACACATCAAAGAATTCTTGTAATGCTTACTTGGTTCTGAGTAAAATGATGCTGATCTCATATCAAATATGTCTGCTGTGGTAGCTTTTTTGGAAATCGTTTTATCATTACAGAATAAGTAGTTGTACCAGCATGTTGTTTTTGTCATAAGAGTTCTTATGATGTCCTTTTGGTCTTAATTACAATTAATTGGCCTGCCATGATGGCCATCTGTAATATCATATTAATGCTACTCGCCCTGAATCGATGGTCATATTGACTTTGAGTTTTCACGAATAGACATTTTGTAATGTTGTGTTGGTCTGCCATCTAATAAATCTGCCATCTTGAAAGTCATACGGTTAATTAATGTATAGTAACCACTCCGGTGGCCTAGTGGTTAGAGCATCTGCCGTGGAAGTGGGAAGTCGTGGGTTCGATCCCCAGCTGAGTCATACCAAAGACTTAAAAAATCATACCAACAGCTGCTTCACTTGGCACTCAGCATTAAGAGGTTAGTCTTAGGGCTGGTTGACCTGGTCACTGGGTGGGACATCGTGCTACATGTCTGCGGCATGATGCCCCAGTGCTTGACATCACTATAAAAACTGCCTCACTGCAGACATCGTAGTGATATGACTGAAAGATTGTTAAAGCTACATTAAAATTCCTAATCAAACAAACAAACTTAATGGATGGTCACGTCAACATGGGGTTAATGGATGGTCACTTCAACATGGGGTTAATGGATGGTCACTTCAACATGGGGTTAATGGATGGTCACATCAACATGGGGTTAATGGATGGTCACTTTAATATGGGGTTAATGGATGGTCACTTCAACATGGGGTTAATGGATGGTCACTTCAATATGGGGTTAATGGATGGTCACATCAACATGGGGTTAAAGGATGGTCACTTCAACATGGGGTTCATGGATGGTCACTTCAACATGGGGTTAATGGATGGTCACTTCAACATGGGATGGTCACTTCAACATGGGGTTAATGGATGGTCACTTCAACATGGGGTTAATGGATGGTTACTTTAACATGGGGTTAATGGATGGTCACTTCAACATGGGGTTAATGGATGGTCACTTTAACATGGGGTTAATGGATGGTTACTTCAGCATGGGGTTAATGGATGGTCACTTCAACATGGGGATAATGGATGTTCACTACAACATGGGGTTCAAGGATGGTCACTTCAACATGGTGTTAATGGATGGTCACTTCAACATGGGATGGTCACTTCAACATGGGGTTAATGGATGGATGGTCACTTCAACATGGGGTTCAAGGATGGTCACTTCAACATGGGGTTAATGGATGGTCACTTCAAAATGTTATGGTCACTTCAACATGGGGTTAATGGATGGTCACTTCAACATGGGGTTAATGGATGGTCACTTTAACATGGGGTTAATGGATGGTCACTTCAACATGGGGTTAATGGATGGTCACTTCAACATGGGGTTAATGGATGGTCACTTCAACATGGGGTTAATGGATGGTCACTTCAACATGGGGTTAATGGATGGTCACATCAACATGGGGTTAATGGATGGTCACTTCAACATGGGGTTAATGGATGGTCACTTCAACATGGGATGGTCACTTCAGCATGGGGTTAATGGATGGTCACTTTAACATGGGGTTAATGGATGGTCACTTCAACATGGGGTTAATGGATGGTCACTTCAACATGGGGTTAATGGATGGTCACTTCAACATGGGGTTAATGGATGGTCACTTCAACATTGGGTTAATGGATGGTCACTTCAAAATGGGGATAATGGATGTTCACTACAACATGGGGTTAATGGATGGTCACTTCAAAATGTTATGGTCATTTCAACATGGGGTTAATGGATGGTCACATCAACATGGGGTTAATAGATGGGGTTTTCTCTGAAAGACTTTTTAATGAAGTCTGGTGGTTCCTAGATAAAGCATTATCAACTGATTTGAAATAGTGCCATCTTGAAAATCTTGTCATTGAAACTCCATATGAACATATAGTCATATTGACATGGGCTGTTCCCCCAAAGACCTCTTAGTTGGTCCTAACTTAAAAAGTATATTTAGTTGGTCCTAAAAGAAAATAATTTTCCAGTGACCTCAGAAATGTTAAAATAATTTATTAGTTGCTTCTCGTGAACAGATTATGATATGAAAGATTTAAAAGAATAACCTTTCTTTCACTTTGTAGTTATTTTAATTTTAAAATGGATGCTAATTTAATCTCCTAAATGGCTGCATTGACAGCCATTCTGAAAACCTTTATATTTTTACTTCTCCTGAATCAATGATCTTGTTAACTCAAATCTAGAAAAGCTTATGGATTGCAAAATGTTTCTGTCATCCCATGTTTGACATCCACTGTCTCCATCTGTTAGCACAGATCCACTGCCTCCATCTGTTAGCACAGATCCACTGCCTCCATCTGTTAGCACAGATCCACTGCCCCCCATCTGTTAGTACAGATCCACTGTCTCCATCTGTGAGCTCAGATCCACCGTCTCCATTTGTTAGCACAGATCCACTGTCGCCATCTGTTGGGACAAGTATGTTGTTACTGCTCCTCCTAAGCTCTATGGAGGATTATCACGAATCTTTACACAGACATTCCTCACAAGGTCTAACTGGTCCTAAATGAAATGGTACCAATCTGACTTTAATATGGCTAACAAAGCAGTTTTGTTATTGCTACTCTTCCTGAATGGAAAGTTAGAATGGCTTGGTGTTTTTGCATGAAGAATACTTATAATTTCTAGTTCTGATAAAAATGGTGTTACTTAGGCATTCAATAGCTGTTCATTTAAAACAGAAACTGGTTTGTCATGGATTTCACTAAATTCTCTTTTGCCAGTAAAGCATCTTACCCATTGATGAATTCTTGTTACATAGCAACTATTAATATAGATTTTATTGGTTTCCATTTCAGACCAAGCAGTTGACACACACGCCACAAATATTTGCTCAGTTTGCCTCCTTGAATTTGAATGCTCCTGCTAATGTGTCTGAAATTGCGGCCTCTATAGAACAGCTGCAGGCTAGAAAGGTGAGTGATCAGTGATGAAATAATATATCAGCAGATTTGGGGGAGATGGTGATTATCGGACTAGCTAAAATGCTAACCAATTTGCAGACGGTTGTAATTTGCATACAAGTTAAGTGCAACTAAAAACTACACAGACCCTCATCTTCCGATAGAAAACGATTTGTGATGATTGTTTTTTCTGATTAAACAAACTTCATTGACTCTTGTCTATTGTTAGATAATGGTCTGTGATGTTTGTTTTTCTGATTAAACAAACTTCATTGACTCTTGTCTACTGTTAGATAACGGTTTGTGACTTTTGTTTTTCTGATTAAACAAACTTCATTGACTCTTGTCTACTGTTAGATAATGGTCTGTGATGTTTGTTTTTCTGATTAAACAAACAACTGCATGAATCATATCTGCCTATGTATTTTGCATCAGGTATATGGATTTGCAAAATTTGATCTATTTGGTGGAATGTTCCTTCTTACACTGAAGCATAACCTTTTAGTCACATTTTTCATGGAAAATGAGTGTAAGATTGAAGTGTATCGTGTATTTTGATGCAACTTTAAAACAAGAAACAGCACTTGAACCTTTTCGTACATTGTGATACACTTGTGATACATTGTGATACAGTGTCAAAAGATAGGTTTACACTGAAATATTTAGTGTCAACTTTAAATGATATTTAAACACATTTTAGGTTTTAAAGGACAGTGGATGAGATGGCTATGGTAAGGGCAATACACAGCATCTGAATTTATAGGCTAGAAAGTTGGTACAATGATACAAATGTGAAATTTGCTTATGGTGCATGGCACTTGAGATAGTGCAGAACAAGTGGTGAGGGCTTTAAGTGCAAGACACTTGTGGCAATGCAAAATATTTTGCATGGGCTTACAGTGGCAGTGCAAAACAAGTTATGAGGGCTTTCAGTGTATGACACTTGTGGTAGTGCAAAGCAAATTATGAGGGCTTTCAGTGCATGACACTTTTTGGCAGCGAAAAAACAAGCTTTAAGGCCTAATAATGCATACATGCCAACCATTACGCTTTTGGCATAATCATTGTTTTTTCCACTAAATTATGCGTTGCATGTAAACATATATGGATTACGCTTTTTTTGGTATATCCACCTTCCCAAAAAAATCAATTATTTGTTTTCTCATTTTTATTAACATTCCATGGATCCCACAGACCGTATTTTAGAAAAGACAGCTATTATGTGACTACAATATAAGAGTATGCTTGTCTGTCAACTGCATGCACTTTTCTAACATTATCATGTTCTGTTTATAGCAAACCTTGTTCTACTTTCAAAACTTTCGACCTCAAATTCTATTTATAGCATCTGTATGGCTTAGTGATGAGAGAACATACTGGTTTTCTAATTTTAATCTTTATGTGCAGATTCTTTGTTTTAATTCATATTTACTGCAGAACCAGTCTAAAGGTATTTGGTGCTAGAAAGTATATTTTATTTTGGTCGATGCATATATGAGAGCAAAAATATCTCCTTTCAAAAATTTCACAGATGGATTGGAAAAAGGCAAAAAAATAAAATAATTCTCTAAATATGAAGACACACGAATGTAGCATCACATGACATCTATTTCAGGCCGTGTGGAAAGAATTTTAATATTTGTTGCTAAAAGTCTTTAGATGGATTCTAGTCGATGTATGTGTAAAGCTAAAAGTGCAAATAAATCATTGTTTGTTGAAATTTTAGCATGTTATATGTGGATTACGTTTTTTCTGCCTGGATTCCGCTTTTTGACCATATGGATTATGCTTTTTTCTCATCAGTGGTTGGCATATATGATAATGCATGTCAATAGTGGCATTGCAAAAGAACTTTGGGGGCTTACTGTGCATGGCAATGATGACAGTGCAGAACAAGCTGTGCTTTGAATTTGCCTCAGACAATTTATTTCAAACTGTAGAATCGAGGGTGAAAGTTATCAAAAGGATTTTTAATTTTTAATATTTTTAAATACAAAATTGCAAATAGCAACAGTGTTTCACAGCACTCTGATTATGGTCACTTTAGAGTCTGTTTCACTGCAGTCTAATTTTGGTCCTTTTACCGTCTCTCACTGCAGTCTGATTTTGGTCCTTTTACCATCTGTTTCACTGCAGTCTGATTATGGTCTTTTTACAGTCTCTTTCATTACCTTCTGATTATCTCCCTTTTGAGTCTTTTTCACTGCAGTCAGATTGGTCCTTTTTCAGTATGTTTCACTGCAATACGATTATAGTCCCCTTTGAGTTTTTTTCACTGCGGTTTGATTATGGTTCCTTTAGAGTCTGTTTCACTGTACTTTTACAGTCTCACTGTATTCTGATTATAGTCCATTTTGAGTTTGTTTCACTGTGATTTGATTAAGGTCCTTTTGCAGTCTGTTTCACTGTATTCTGATTATGGTCCTTTTACAGTCTGTTTCACTGTATTCTGATTATGGTCCTTTTACAGTTTGTTTCACTGTATTCTGATTATGGTCATTTTACAGTCTATTGCACTGTATTCTGATTATGGTCTTTTTACAGTCTGTTTCACTGTGTTCTGATTATGGTCTTTTTACAGTCTGTTTCACTGTATTCTGATTATGGTCATTTTACAGTCTATTGCACTGTATTCTGATTATGGTCCTTTTACAGTCTGTTTCACTGTATTCTGATTATGGTCCTTTTACAGTCTGTTTCACTGTATTCTGATTATGGTCCTTTTACAGTCTGTTTCACTGTATTCTGATTATGGTCCTTTTACAGTCTGTTTCACTGTATTCTGATTATGGTCCTTTTACAGTCTGTTTCACTGTATTCTGATTATGGTCCTTTTACAGTCTGTTTCACTGTATTCTGATTATGGTCCTTTTACAGTCTATTGCACTGTATTCTGATTATGGTCCTTTTACAGTCTGTTTCACTGTATTCTGATTATGGTCATTTTACAGTCTATTGCACTGTATTCTGATTATGGTCCTTTTACAGTTTGTTTCACTGTGTTCTGATTATGGTCCTTTTACAGTATTTCACTGTGTTCTGATTATGGTCCTTTTACAGTCTGTTTCACTGTATTCTGATTATAGTCCATTTTGAGTTTGTTTCACTGTGATTTGATTAAGGTCCTTTTACAGTCTGTTTCACTGTATTCTGATTATGGTCCTTTTACAGTCTGTTTCACTGTATTCTGATTATGGTCCTTTTACAGTCTGTTTCACTGTATTCTGATTATGGTCCTTTTACAGTCTGTTTCACTGTATTCTGATTATGGTCCTTTTACAGTCTATTGCACTGTATTCTGATTATGGTCCTTTTACAGTCTGTTTCACTGTATTCTGATTATGGTCCTTTTACAGTCTATTGCACTGTATTCTGATTATGGTCCTTTTACAGTCTGTTTCACTGTATTCTGATTATGGTCATTTTACAGTCTATTGCACTGTATTCTGATTATGGTCCTTTTACAGTTTGTTTCACTGTGTTCTGATTATGGTCCTTTTACAGTATTTCACTGTATTCTGATTATGGTCCTTTTACAGTCTGTTTCACTGTATTCTGATTATGGTCATTTTACAGTCTGTTTCAAGGTATACTGATTATGGTCCTTTTACAGTCTGTTTCAAGGTATACTGATTATGGTCCTTTTACAGTCTGTTTCAAGGTATACTGATTATGGTCCTTTTACAGTCTGTTTCACTGTATTCTGATTATGGTCCTTTTACAGTCTATTGCACTGTATTCTGATTATGGTCCTTTTACAGTCTGTTTCACTGTATTCTGATTATGGTCATTTTACAGTCTATTGCACTGTATTCTGATTATGGTCCTTTTACAGTTTGTTTCACTGTGTTCTGATTATGGTCCTTTTACAGTATTTCACTGTGTTCTGATTATGGTCCTTTTACAGTCTGTTTCACTGTATTCTGATTATAGTCCATTTTGAATTTGTTTCACTGTGATTTGATTAAGGTCCTTTTGCAGTCTGTTTCACTGTATTCTGATTATGGTCCTTTTACAGTCTGTTTCACTGTATTCTGATTATGGTCCTTTTACAGTTTGTTTCACTGTATTCTGATTATGGTCATTTTACAGTCTATTGCACTGTATTCTGATTATGGTCTTTTTACAGTCTGTTTCACTGTGTTCTGATTATGGTCTTTTTACAGTCTGTTTCACTGTATTCTGATTATGGTCCTTTTACAGTCTGTTTCACTGTATTCTGATTATGGTCCTTTTACAGTCTGTTTCACTGTATTCTGATTATGGTCCTTTTACAGTCTGTTTCACTGTGTTCTGATTATGGTCCTTTTACAGTCTATTGCACTGTATTCTGATTATGGTCCTTTTACAGTCTGTTTCACTGTATTCTGATTATGGTCATTTTACAGTCTATTGCACTGTATTCTGATTATGGTCCTTTTACAGTTTGTTTCACTGTGTTCTGATTATGGTCCTTTTACAGTATTTCACTGTGTTCTGATTATGGTCCTTTTACAGTCTGTTTCACTGTATTCTGATTATAGTCCATTTTGAGTTTGTTTCACTGTGATTTGATTAAGGTCCTTTTACAGTCTGTTTCACTGTATTCTGATTATGGTCCTTTTACAGTCTGTTTCACTGTATTCTGATTATGGTCCTTTTACAGTCTGTTTCACTGTATTCTGATTATGGTCCTTTTACAGTCTGTTTCACTGTATTCTGATTATGGTCCTTTTACAGTCTATTGCACTGTATTCTGATTATGGTCCTTTTACAGTCTGTTTCACTGTATTCTGATTATGGTCCTTTTACAGTCTATTGCACTGTATTCTGATTATGGTCCTTTTACAGTCTGTTTCACTGTATTCTGATTATGGTCATTTTACAGTCTATTGCACTGTATTCTGATTATGGTCCTTTTACAGTTTGTTTCACTGTGTTCTGATTATGGTCCTTTTACAGTATTTCACTGTATTCTGATTATGGTCCTTTTACAGTCTGTTTCACTGTATTCTGATTATGGTCATTTTACAGTCTGTTTCAAGGTATACTGATTATGGTCCTTTTACAGTCTGTTTCAAGGTATACTGATTATGGTCCTTTTACAGTCTGTTTCAAGGTATACTGATTATGGTCCTTTTACAGTCTGTTTCAAGGTATACTGATTATGGTCCTTTTACTTTCTTGTTTCACTGCGGTCTGATTATGGACTTTTTTCAGTCTGTTTCAATGTGTTCTGATTATGGTCCTTTCACAGTCTAATTCACTGTGATCTGATTATGGTCCTTTTACAGTCTGTTTCACTGTATTCTGACCTCTTTAGGGTCTTATGTAGATTACTTTAACTGTTTTCTGGCTACAAGTCATTAGATGTCTTTTTGAATCAGGACTCCCTAAAAATCAGTCAGTACTTCAGACATTTGGATCTTTTAGTGATAGATTTTTTTTAGGAATGTTTGTGAAATAATGTTACTTTTTTAAGGGCATCCTAACCAGAACTGTATAACTAGACATGTTCCAAAATCATCTAAAAATGGGCAACACATTGAAATACAATACAGGAACTTTAAACAGTTTGATGAGGAAATGTTCTTAAATGATTTAATATGCAAACCCTTTCAATCAGTCTGCAATATAGCTGATGTCAACACTGCTTTAGATAAATGGTATCAGATGTTCAATGAAGCCTTAGACAAGCATGCCCC
Organism: Unio pictorum; assembly: GCA_030141615.1. NCBI lineage: Eukaryota > Metazoa > Mollusca > Bivalvia > Unionida > Unionidae > Unio > Unio pictorum. Next base: position 2,032,145 of record JARLTB010000065.1, on the reverse strand, counting down.
AATTAAAACAAAAAGGGTTAAACACCAAATTACACCCAAGTGGATTACCCCTGAGATCAATGAGGCTAGGCACCTAAGAGATAATTTCCACAAGAAAAAAGACATGAAAAGCTATAGAAAGTGGAGGAATAAAACTAAGCATCTGATAACTAAGGCAAAAGAGAACTACTATAAACAGGCTATTAATGAAACAAAGAGTACCAAAACATTGTGGAAGCATCTAAAAGAGCTCAACCCACCCAAGAACAGTTGTCTTCCCCCTAGACTTAAGCAAAATGATGATATAGCAACATCTGTACAAGACATTGTGGATATGTTCAACAATTTCTTCATAACCATCTCCAGTAACAGTATTCAGAACCAGACTAACATCCCAATTGAACTTGATGCTCTACAGTTATTTATAAGAGCTAAAATTCCTGAAGATAATTATTTTTCAATAGCTAATGTCAGTGAAGCGGACGTTTTTGATATGCTAATTAAGTTGAATATTAATAAATCCTCTGGATTGGATGGTATTAGTCCACGAAACCTTAAAATTGCTGCACCAGTAATAACAAAGTCATTAACGCATATCATAAATTTAAGTATAATGAGAGGTAATTTTCCAGAAAAATTGAAATGTGCAAAGGTAACACCTATCTTTAGGAAAGGAGAAAAAGAGGATCCAGGAAATTACAGACCAATATCAATTCTACCTGTATTGTCGAAACTGTTTGAAAAGCATGTAGCCATTCAGGTCTATACATTTTTTGAAACAAACTCTATATTTCATAAAGCACAATCAGGATTTAGAAAGTACCACTCATGCCAAACAGAACTTACCAAATTAAATGATCTTTGGCTGAAGGAAATGGATAATGGGCATATGACTGAGATTGTTTTCCTTGACTTCAAGAAAGCTTTTGATCTTGTTGATCATGAAATTCTGCTGCAAAAGTTGAACTGTTACAGGTTTGACAATCCTTCTTTAAACTAGTTTAGATCATACCTAAACCAAAGGTCTCAACAAGTAAGCATTGGCAATATTAGCTCTCAAACTCGCACTATTCATTCAGGAGTCCCTCAAGGCTCAGTTTTAGACCCTCTCCTCTTCCTTATCTATGTCAATGATCTACCATTAAATAATGAATCCACCAATACAGAATTGTTTGCAGATGATGCAACCTTGTATACATCTAGTTCTGATACTGAAGTTATCCAAGCAAGATTAAACTCAGATCTTATTAGAGTCCAAAACTGGGCACAACAAAATAGGATGGTAATTAATGAAGGTAAAACAAAATGTATGATTCTGGGGACGACACAAAAGCTACACAAGTCAGGGAACCCAAAACTATCTCTTGCAATAAATAATCATCCATTAGAAAATGTCAATCATGAAAGGCTTGTAGGTGTGTCCATAGATAATAATTTATTATGGAATGACCATATTGATAAGCTTTGTAAAACACTGTCATCCAAAATTGCCCTTCTCAGTAGAATCAAGAAATATTTACCTATGGAAACTCGCAATCTATACTACAAGACGTATATTCTCCCAACAATGGATTACTGTTCTAATGTATGGGGAAACTGTGCTAAATCTGAGCTTGACAGGATTTATAAACTCCAGAAACGAGCAGCACGTGTAATTTTAGATACATCTGTTGACCATCCCTCAAAAGCATTATTTACAGAACTCAAATGGTTCACAATATATGACAGGATAGATTTTCACAAGGCAGTTCTTTTATATAAATGTCTACTTGGAACTGCACCAGAGTATCTTCAGGACTTATTCAGGCCTTTTTCAACACAATACCAGTTGAGATCAATCTCACATGGAAACCTTCTAGTACCAAAACCAAGAACAGAGCAATTCAAAAAGAGTTTTCAATACTCTGGTACAGTTCTGTGGAATAAGCTTCCACTACATGTAAAATCGGCTGAAACTATTAGAGTATTTAAGAAGAGATATCAGGAGCATGCAATTGTTTCTTACAGATAATGGAATTTAGTATTTTTTAATACGAAACATGCTAATATAAGCACTAATTATTGCTTCTTCACACAATGTGCATTTGTTATACTTTCATTAAGAGGGCCTCAAGGGAGAATAGTCCTTGACTAATGAGTCACCCTCTATAAATAAAGCATTATTATTATTATTATTATTATTATTATTATTATTATTATTATTATTATTATTATTAAGCACTAATTATTGCTTCTTCACACAATGTGCGTTTGTTATACTTTCATTAAGAGGGCCTCAAGGGAGAATAGTCCTTGACTAATGAGTCACCCTCTATAAATAAAGTCATTATTATTATTATTATTATTATTATTATTATTATTATTATTATTATTATTATTATTATTATTATTATTATTATAACTAGATTAATAATAATAATAATATGTGGAAGTGGTATATAGTGTTGCTTGTATTCATCCATCTCTCTCTCTCTCTCTCTCTCTCTCTCTCTCTCTCTCTCTCTCTCTCTCTCACACACACACACACACACATTTGTTCTTTGTGACATATTTCAAACTCAGGAGTTTGGAAATATATGTCTTGTTTGTTTTGCTATATTATTGTAATTAAAGTCAGTTATTTTAGGTTTTGCTGTGTTGTGAATGTGGAAACTATACAAAATACAATCTTTCATGTGGAGACATTCAACTTGTATGGATGCTTCTCCTGTTTATTGCAAACAAAGCATTGCAAATCCTGGTATAATATGCCTAAAAGTACAGTAGAACCTATCTGCCATAAAATAATGGGCTTCTAAAACAGGTGGTCTCTCATAACAGGTTAACATTATATAATCAATAAATCTGTGCATGGAGATCATGGTCTCTCAAAACAGGTGGTCTCATAGCAGTGATCTCTCAAGACAACTTTTACTGTATTTCATTTAATTCTGGGAATTCATTTATGTATACACAAGTTATTAGGTAATGTAGTTTTTGAGTGGTTTCCTGGAGTTAGGTACTCTTAAAAAAACAGCAAATTTGCAGTAATAATGAGATTTAAAATTAGAGCATATCACTGTTTAAGATATTAACTGACCTTTTCACATTGGTATTTTTTAAAGATGGACATCATTGTACCAATTTGACGTTGCTGTAAAGACTTAAAGAAAAAAACTACACATCTGTGACATCAACAGCACATCTGATGTTATGTATGAATGACATTTTCACACACAGGATGTGATAATTACAATATTTTAGAGTGATTTTACAGAATATTGCTAAGATGCTTTTTTCCCCATTTTAATTTTTATTTTATTTACATGTGACATTGCACTTGATATCATATTAGCTAACTGCATTGTATTCAAATATCCTTCAGTTGGTATATATTAGCATTAGTATTTAATTGAAATTTAAAAACTGCAATTTGTTTTATTTGGTAAAAAGTACCATCTTTCCTATGAGGTTGTCTTAAAGTAATGAAACTAACCGAATCGATCTTCTGCTAGCCAAGGCTTATGAAAGAAGAATCAGTTTGTTTAGTGAATTATATTTCAAATGAACAATTGTGTAAGATTCTCTATTTCTTATGCTTCAGTGCTTTTATGAAGAACAGACCCCAGATCTGTCTCGATCAAGAATTCATCTGAGTGGCTCGTTTAGTTCATCCGGGTCAATGAGCAGCATGGAATCCCCAATGTGGGAGCGTCAGAGCACCTGGGGGTTTGTTGAAGTCCAACCAGCAATAAGTGAGCATCAGAGCCTTAGTGATGCAGGAACTTCTGGAGAAAGTGGTTTCCATGACATGTCACGGCAGGCCAGCAAAACAGAGAGCTCTGAAAGTGTTGCTGATGCTGAGACTAATGAACGTATTATGGCTGAGATAATTCTAATGTCAGATCAGTTTTCTCCCTTAGAGTTAAATTCCATTGATCAAGATTCTCAGTCCCAGAATTCCTCTGAGGAAACATTGCATGAGCATTCATATGATCATGATCAGGCTGTTGATGAGAAAGAAAGCCCAGATTCATGCAGTCGGGAAAACCATTCAAGCATCCTTATTGAAGAGTCTCAATTCAAATCCATCCTATCTTCAGAAGAGTTTCAAAAGGGAGACAAATCAGTTGTTAGTGATATTTTAGAGTCCTCAATTCAGGATGATTGTGAAAGAGATGTACACACAATAAAACCAGATATAAAACATTTAAATTTAAATGACTCAAAAAAGCAACATATGAAACCAGAGCAGCCAGATAAAGCTGACAGTTGCAAAAATAATATACTTTTAGATTTATTTAGTTCTGATCGAAATAACATGGGTTCAGTGCAAAGTAATGTTGGCATGTCACAGCAAGAAGAAAATAATCAAAAGAGTCTGGTGAGCTCTTCAGAATCAATTATTTCAGGACATGAAATCCCTCTTGGCTTTCCTCAGGTATATAGTAGTGATTACAGATCACGCCATTCTAGTATAGACAGTTGTGATAGTCAGCGGCAAGACAACGAGATCATGTCTTGATGATTGTTGAGATTTAGTGACTTCATCGCCAATTTGTCATGTCAGCTTTTCACACACCATTCATTATTCATGTGTGTTTTTGTGACCTCTGAGACAGTTTGCCATGTAAGCTTGACATCCATAATTCATTATTCATGTGTGTTTTAGTGACTTCTCTGACAATTATCCATGTCGGCTTGACATGTACCATATTCACGTGAGTGTGCATATATACATGTATTTAATTGATAACTAGCATTCTTTTGAGCTTTAAGTTATTAATTTCATATAGATATAGATTTTGAAATGATCAAATTACATTAGAACTTTAGAAAAGAATTTTGTACAGTGTGGAACTAGTCATGAAGCTAACTCTTAGCTCTTTTTTTTTACAGCCACCAATGATTATGGCAGAGTACATGACAATTCAATTATAATATCTGAGTAAGATAATTCATGCTCACAGTTGGTCTGTCAAAACTGAGTTTATCTTAGTGGTACTCTTGAGATTAGCATAGAATGATTTAGATTCTTAATTAAAGTCTTTAAAATATAAAATTTTGCATTTGGCCAAGACAGTATTCATTATTACATTTGATGAGTCAAAAATGTGCACTATACTGCATTCAACTAGAACATGATAGTATTCAGGTTTAACTAAGACATTATTCACTGGATTGCATCAAGTCATTATATACTGTATCATATTTGACTAAGACAGTACTCACTGTATCATATTTGATTAAGATAGTATATATTGTATCATATTTGACTAAGTATTCACTGTATCATATTTGACTAAGATAGTATTCACTGTATCATATTTGACTAAGATAGTATTCACTGTTTCATATTTGATTAAGATAGTATATACTGTATCATATTTGACTAAGATAGTATTCACTGTATCATATTTGACTAAGATAGTATATACTGTATCAAATTTGACTTAGTATATACTGTATCACATTTGACTAAGACAGTATTCACTGTATCATATTTGACTAAGATAGTATTCACTGTATCATATTTGACTAAGATAGTATATACTGTATCATATTTGACTAAGATAGTATTCACTGTATCATATTTGACTAAGATAGTATATACTGTATCATATTTGACTAAGATAGTATATACTGTATCATATTTGACCAAGATATTATATACTGTATCAAATTTGACTTAGTATATACTGTATCACATTTGACTAAGACAGTATTCACTGTATCATATTTGACTAAGACAGTATATACTGTATCATATTTGACTAAGTATATACTGTATCATATTTGACCAAGATATTATATACTGTATCAAATTTGACTAAGACAGTATATACTGTATCACATTTGACTAAGACAGTATATACATCATATTTGACTAAGACAGTATATACTGTATCATATTTGACCAAGATATTATATACTGTATCAAATTTGACTTAATATATACTGTATCACATTTGACTAAGACGGTATATACTGTATCACATTTGACTTAGTATATACTGTATCACATTGACTAAGACTATATACTATATCACATTTGACTTAGTATATACTGTATCAAATTTGACTTAGTAGTATTTGACAGTATATACGGTATCACATTTGACTAAGATAGTATTCACTGTATCATATTTGACTAAGATAGTATATACTGTATCATATTTGACTAAGATAGTATATACTGTATCATATTTGACCAAGATATTATATACTGTATCAAATTTGACTTAGTATATACTGTATCACATTTGACTAAGACAGTATTCACTGTATCATATTTGACTAAGACAGTATATACTGTATCATATTTGACTAAGACAGTATATACTGTATCATATTTGACCAAGATATTATATACTGTATCAAATTTGACTAAGACAGTATATACTGTATCACATTTGACTAAGACAGTATATACATCATATTTGACTAAGACAGTATATACTGTATCATATTTGACCAAGATATTATATACTGTATCAAATTTGACTTAATATATACTGTATCACATTTGACTAAGACGGTATATACTGTATCACATTTGACTTAGTATATACTGTATCACATTGACTAAGACTATATACTATATCACATTTGACTTAGTATATACTGTATCAAATTTGACTTAGTAGTATTTGACAGTATATACGGTATCACATTTGACTAAGACAGTATATACTGTATCACATTTGACTAAGACAGTATATACTGTATCACATTTAACTAAGACAGTATATACTGTATCACATTTGACTAAGACAGTATATACTGTATCACATTTGACTTAGTATATACTGTATCACATTGACTAAGACTATATACTATATCACATTTGACTTAGTATATACTGTATCAAATTTGACTTAGTAGTATTTGACAGTATATACGGTATCACATTTGACTAAGACAGTATATACTGTATCACATTTGACTAAGACAGTATATACTGTATCACATTTAACTAAGACAGTATATACTGTATCACATTTGACTAAGACAGTATATACTGTATCACATTTGACTTAGTATATACTGTATCACATTGACTAAGACTATATACTATATCACATTTGACTTAGTATATACTGTATCAAATTTGACTTAGTATATACTGTATCACATTTGACTAAGATGGTATATACTGTATCATATATGACTAAGACAGTATATACTCTATCATATTTGACTAAGTATGAAATTTATCACATTTGACTTAGTATATAGTATCACATTTGACCAAGACAGTATATACTGTATCACATTTGACTTAGTATATACAGTATCATATTTGACTTAGTATATACAGTATCACATTTGACTTAGTATATACTGTATCACGTTTGACTTGGACAGTATATACTGTATCACATTTGACTTGTATATACAGTATCACATTTGACTTAATATATACTGTATCACATTAGATTAATTATGCACTTTATCACATTTGACTTAGTATATACAGTATCACATTTGACTTAGTATATACTAGATCACGTTTGACTTAGCATATACTGGATTGCATTTAAAATTGACATTTTGGAGGATAATTACAATCCTTCTGACAGATCCTGGTGAAAACAATATGTTCGTTATTTATATCAAACATAAAGAGCAAAGCTGTTGGGACGTACAAATTGGTGATAATATATAATTTATTACAAAACATGTCAACTTTTATGTCCACATGTTCCAGTATGTATATAATTACATGTTAATACACTGTGAAAACTTATTTGCACATAAAATTACAGGTAACTGATGATATTCTGATTAAACATAATTCCTTGATGGAAAACTTAATTGGAATTGTAAGTCATGTTGATTACAGTCAAATGTATATACATTTAGTTTTGGGAAAATTTGTATTCATGATATGTGGGATTTATTATTGTTTGTTTTATTTATTAACATATATTGTTGTGTATCAAGTAAATATTCAACAATTATGCAGATTAATTTTTTTTTTGCAATTTTAAATTTGTTATTTCATTTCTATTCATTATTAGATTTTATTTAGACTTGTGCGTGTAATCATTATGTAAATTACCATTTTTCCTTTTTTTGCAGTTTTAAATGTGTTTTTTTTCTATTCGTGAATAACACTTATTGGCATGTCAGAAGTCTTCTAGGAACATAAATGGAAGTATATGCAGGCATTCATTTATTAAAAAATTTCTATCTTCAATTGTCATGTTTAAATTGTTTCTTTTGCATTCATGCATATTTAATTTGAATTGAATTTGGGCTTGGTACAAGAAATCAAAAAGGAATGTTTATTTAATATTTCATGCAGGGTGTCTTTTGCTCTGTGAGTTTGTTTTTATATGAATTTCAGGGCATCTGTAACTATTCACTGTATGTTGGCAATAATGTGTTGAATTAGTTTTGCATATTTAAATCCTATTCTGTTTTTGATTTTTCTTAAATTTTCTATCTTTTTAACTTTGGAAATTAAATTGAAACAGTTTTTTAAAAAATGATTATAAAGAATATGTTTGTGTAGACCTGTCTCGAGTTGGATATTTTATGTTTCGGCTTCATCTCTTGATTCGTTTGTTAACATTTTGTTTGTAACCTTTGACACAATTTACACCATAGACACACCACTGACAAAGTACAACATAGACATGCCTTTAACTGACACATGGTCATAGTCATGGCCGGGGCTGGTGTATTTCCTTGATTCATACCTTTGTCCAGAGAATAACATTTGAGCTATTGACATTTTCTGTTGCCATCTATATATCTTCAAGGTGTAGGGATGTAGTATGTACCAGCAAAACTCTTTGCTGCACATGTTACTGCAAAGTCTGTGTTACAGCAAGGAAAATGTAACTACCACAGGTATCTTTATCTGGAGAATAAATTTTGATAAAACTTTAATCAGTTATGTATGATGACTAGACTGTGTGTCATATACAATAGTCTTTCCACCAGTCTCCAGGTCAAGGTCACAACAGGGGGAGAAAGTAAATCTATGACCTCCATCCAAATAAAGGTATGGGATTTGAATCAGTGAAACTTTGAACAGGTTATATCTTGTGATTTGACAGTGTCTCATGTATTCATAGCCATAAACCTTGCTTCAAGGTCAGGGTCAAGGTCTCAGCAAAGGATGATCCAGGTCATTGACAATTTTCCCTATCCAGGCTATCACATTTTAACATGGGCAGATATTTTGATCATTCACTACTATGTTTCCTAGCTTTAAGGTCAAGGTCATAAGTGGGTACAGGGTAAGGATCTCATGTACCATATTCTGATTGTAGTATTATATTTAATATTTATGTTAAAGGAGAATAAAGTTATGGTTATGTAAGTATTTTAGAAACGTTCTCATAATTCAAATCCAAAAAAACCCAAAAAGTCATGTACTTTGAGTATATTTTTAAAAAAAATATAAGTAATGGCAAATGTTTTAGTTCCAAATGGCATCTTGTATAAAGTATCATTGTGTTAAATTGTTTTCCTTTGCTCTGTTGATTGCAAATGTGAGAGATATGGAATAGATATGCATGTACAATACCATATATCTCTGCAACAGTGTTATTTTTTTAAAAATCTGTAGTTTAAGGTCATACTTTATTTCATGATTTATTGCATACGCTAGGTGTTTTACTAATTAATGAAAACATAGGAAAATAACACTGTCATTGTCCAAAATTCAGTGTTTCATTTTTTAATTACACATTAAACCACATTTAACTGAAGGTAATATTACATTTGAGTTTTCTGCTGTATTAAATTCATTGCAGTTATTTAAGAAATAGGCTAATTATAGATTGGTGAAATATTGTTTAGTTTTGTTAGTTATTGTTACATTTTATAATGCTGAAAGTTACAAGATCAAACTTAATTATCAAGATGTGATATGCATGATTGTTGGCCTGTGATACATAACGAGAAACGTACCTTTGACTTAAATGACATTTTGTAAATTTTCTATTTTAAGAAAACTTGGATTTGACCCTCACCCTGACTTTTCAGAAAATTGCATGGTTGGCTTCATGTTTATATTGTTGGAGAAATAAATTGAATGTTTGGCTACATGAAGTGCTTTCTTTTTAGAACAAGATTTTTCCTGTACCAGAAAAAATTCTTCCTACACCAAAAACAAGATTTAGGAATTCTCAAACAATTCAGAATGAAATTTTATAGTAATTAATCTCAGATAGGTTTTAACTTAATTAAACAGTTTTCAACATTATCTGCATGAATACTTATATAAATATATATATATATTTTTTAGGGCTTTTCAAATTTTGTATACATCCTATATCTACAGTTTTCATGGATAATTCAAATCTTCTGTATTTTATTGCTTATGCCTTGTTATGCCTTTTTGATTAGGGTTTTGTATGGTTTTTGGTTTCCAATACATGAAATATATTTTTTGAAAATGAAAATTGTAATGTAATTAGTTTCGTCATGATCGGTGCAGTTGGGAAATTTATTGATCTTTAATATTCCACTCTTACGCCTAAATATTTAGTAATAAGGTTGGTGAGTTATTTTTTTGCCACTTGCATATTTAATATTTTTTTTACTACATTGCATTTTTCCAGCAAATGATAAGCTATTGATTTTGAGATCTCTTTTTTTTAAAATAGACAAAATTTATCAATTATGATAATTAAACCTTGAAAAATATACAAGTTGACTGACAATAACATTTTAATGTACATAAAGGTCAAACTGCAAAGTAAAGGATTTCATCTTGAGTCAGAAAACTGCTGTAGATAATTGTTCCTTATTGGGTTCTGATTTGCTAGTTGGTCTTAGTTACTGGTAACGAGTCATTGACAGTTGAGTTTTTGATCCCAGGTTGATAATTTATAATATTAAATGGCTCTAGAATGTTTAACTGGTTTGGATTTATAGAATTACATTATGTAGGGTTTAGCAATAAACAGTTGTGTGATGCACAAGTCGTAGATGCTGCCACAATGCATGACGTCACGAAAATGGCACAACATTTGTGGGAATTCATGCACATGGAAACCAGTGATATGTGAGAAGTCCCACAAATAATCTCCAAGTCGCATGTATGAAACTGTATTCAGTATTCACTCTTTTATCTTTAAAAATGCTGTGACATCAATTATACTGGTTGAGGTATTCTAATGCTTTTTTAAAAAAAATTTAGAACTGTTTACATCTGGGATTTTTGGCTTGACTTGAATGGTTACTAAACTAACTTTGATTGATATGTAGGGCCCTGGAACAAACATACTGTTCAAGCTGAAGTTTTACAAAATGCATGTTTAAAATGCAGACTTCCTACAAAACCCCAAATATATTGAAAACCTGGACAAATCAAAATATAGTAAGCATATGTACATATCAGCAAATATGAAGGTAATTTGTGAGGAAGCGTGATGTGCATTATTTGAGTCATAACTAAAGGAAGCATTATTAAACTGTACAAATAAAGACATCATTTGTTCCTGTTCAGCTATAATTGTTGCTGTCTTTAAATATTATTTTTTAATTTTTTAAAGTTTATAGTTGACTACATATACATGTGAAGTATTCACCTCTACTGAGTTTATCACACAATGTTTAAATCAAAACAAAGTACTTGACAACCTAAATAAATCAAAAGTTAAATAATGTTAAATTCTTGATTACACTTGGAACCTTTATTTAGATAATGCAGTATAGTGTAAAAGAGCCAAGTTGTTGACCTGAACATACTTCGGCTCATATATGATGGTGTTTTGAAACAAATACAATTATATTTATAATTTCAAACCTGTCAAGTCAAAAATCATTCATGCCAGGAAACTGAAAACTCAGACAATAGAATAACAGAATTTTCAATGTCTCTGACCTATGTCCGTGAATCAAGAGAGTGGATTTTAAGCAGTTTGTTATATGTGACCGGTAGAAAATAAAATACAAATTGGTAACTTCTGTGTATATGTGTAAACATCTAAGAATAACTTCAGATTTCTTAGTTACAATGTTAATCATGTCTGTTATTCATGTCAAGATTATTTCTCAAAGAATCTAGTAATCTACAGCCTAGCAAAATAAAATATTCCCATTCCTGTGAATGAAAATTCAAATAACATTTTCTATATTATTTTGATCTTGGTCACCATGCAGAGGTTTATGCTGTGGTTTAACTTATTTCTGATAACTAGCTTGAGATGTTTCATTTGTCACAAGTTTACATGTACCAAACTTCAAAAGTGGTTGTTCTCCTATAAGCAGTTACTTGTCAAATATATGAAGATGAATACTGACTTTGTAGTTTCTGTATTTAATGTAAATTGTATTTTAACATGATAAAATGTAGGCAAAACTCTGAAATTTTGCTTCTTCAAATTTTTTAAATTTCCAATCAATATTATATTTCTTGTATGTAAATACTAATTTCTTGAATTGAGTTTTCTCGCAAAAATTTTGAATTGCATACATTTTGTGATTTATGTTTTGTTTTAATTCATTCGTTTTAATTTTCATGGAAAAGGATAATATGTACAGTTTTTAATTTTTTTTTGTCGCATAGCGTGTCGACATAAACAGGTAGGACTGTATTACAAATAATGGTAACAACAGATAAGGTTGTACTAAAATTAGTAACAAAGTATGGATCCACTGGCCTTACAGGCTCCATTTTTTTGTCAGGGTAGGCAGTTCAAATTTAAGTGAACGACACTTGTAATTGTCCGATTGCTTAAATTCCATCAGTATCTTTTGAATACTTCAAGTCATTGATGTACTCATTGCTCTGACTTATTCGAATATTTTAGTCTATAGTCATCATGAAAGGGAACATATTTATGTCAATGAAATTGAAAAAGAAGTACATATATTTACTTAATATTTTGTTATTTCCTTAAGTTGTGACATGAATTAATAGACACATTGTGGTTGTACATTCCTCTGTGACAATTATGAAACTTGTAAAACAAATAGCCTGCTGGCTGATTGAGGTTATTTTGTTTTTTTTTAGGCAGTTCCAGAAGAAGAAAAAATTCATAATGCACATTAACGATTCAAAAGTGTACCACCTAATTTGTCATGTGTAACATTCCAATTACTAATTGTTTATTGTTGTAAAATATTTAAATTATACATGCTTCAGTTATATGTAACTTTTTTAATTGGTAGTGGAAATGACTGAACTATATCGACTATGAGAGTGCAAGGGTGAAACATTTATCAACGGTTGCAAACTGTTAGTCTAACAAGTCGTGCCCCAAAATAATGGTTAAGTGATTGAGTAATTATCCCACACTGTCTTAATTTAATACCCAAGAAGAGGTAAGAATAGGTATATTTTGAGTAATCAGATTTTGAATTAATTGACAGGACAATTATTTAATGAATCAATTGGACAGAGATAGTGGGAATGATACAGGTGTAGATGCACATAGCATATTGGTTAGTTCCAAAGCATTGTAGGCTGAAAGGATTGTATGGTGGGACCAGTATGGTAAATGGCCCTGGGGAGGACACTGGGGTTTGATGGAATGAACTAAAGATAAGGATAATTGAGCTTGATGTGATTATTGCTGTACTGTTGGGTGTGGGCATCAGTGGTTAATGGTTCAACCAGTTGCTGTGCAATAATCACTTGATGCTGTGGATAATGTTTCTGAGCTACAAATATAAAATGTTCTTATATAGTTAACTTTGTATTGTAAGAATTAAAAAAATTACTCCACAGGAATAATTAATGGTTGTGCATTAACCTACTTATTGAATCAGACCTTATCTTGGTTTTCAATTTAGTTTTATAGGCAATAATGTAGATAGTTTAGCACTGTTCAGTGCTTAATTTTTACCTTTGACCTCTGATTTTCTTGGTATATTGCATCAGAACAGTTTCTTGATGCTATAATATCATACAGGGTTAGGATTGCTGATATCTGTAAGTTGTTAGGATTGCTGATATCTGTAAGTTGTTAGGATTGCTGATATCTGTAAGTTTCTGATATAATAAAAGCCCTTAAATAAAGTTTTCCACCAATAAACTCCAAAACTATCTGGATATTTTCCTGCCATTTCTAAGTATATACACAGTAGGTGGAGAAGAAGGGTCGAGTTAAATGTCTTTGCTAGATTCTTAAAGCTGTTGAGATGAACATAGTTTGCTATACGCTCTTGGAAAGCAAAAATGAAAGAAAAGAAGAAAAAAAAAGCAGGAATAAGATGTATTGATACCACAGACATGCTTCAAAATGGTTACAGTCTTCTTGTTTCTGGGGTTTTCCGTTTTTTTCCTCCACCATTTATTTTGGCTGCCATGTATAGCCTATCTTGTATTGAAAAATTGTGTTAAAAAACCCTATTACAAGAACCAAATGGTTAACAGACCTACCATTTATCATTAGTCGAGTCTAACTGGCACCAGGATAGACCTTTATCCGTCTTCACATAATGTGCCAAAAGATCAGGTTCTTTTTTGTTCTACTGATTACTTCCATTAAATTGCATAGACCCAGTTTTTCCAGTGTATGCACTGGGATATCTAGGTCTATGTAGTCTGCATTTGGATTTGTAAGCAGGTATGTATGGACGTATCAATTTATTGAATGCATTGATCTTAATTCTTCTGTTGTGTCAGAAATGTTAAGATACGAGAACTTGGAAATTCTGTATTTTTCATTGCCATATACCTTACATTCAGATTTTGTATGTCAAAAGTCCGAATT